>JAZAYU010000027.1:0-455679 GCA_038501625.1 Corbicula japonica
GTGGAGGTTGGTCATGACCAGTAGAAGAACCCTATTGATTTTAGGATCAGTAGGTCAAAGGTCAAGGTCACAGTGGCCTTTGCATACAAAAACGTTGTCCGATCAATAACTAGACAACGCTTTGTGATACAGTCCTCATATTTGGTGTGGAGGTTGGTCATGACCAGTAGAAGAACCCTATTGATTTTAGGATCAGTAGGTCAAAGGTCAAGGTCACAGTGGCCTTTGCATACAAAAACGTTGTCCGATCAATAACTAGACAACGCTTTGTGATACAGACCTCATATTTGGTGTGGAAGTTGGTCGTGACCAGTAGAAGACCCCTATTGGTTTTGGGGTCAGTAGGTCAAAGGTCAAGGTCACGGTGGCCTTGACAACAAAAAACCTTGTTCGATCAATAACTAGACAACGTTTTTATGTTTATTTGTATAATAAAATAAAATACTTCTCAGTGTAAAGTTGTGATTATTTTTCCCCATGACAATTTCAAGTAAAGATATATATTAATGATCCATAACATTAATTTTAAACTATTTCAATATATGCCGTGTCATAAATAGGCACTGATTATCACTCACTTGTGTTTATTAAATGCTTTGGTTTCGTATGGATGGTCACTAAAGCCTGCACATTACCGGAATTGACATAACACTAGAGCTACTATATCTCCGCCAATAGCGAATATTTGATTTAAATTACAATAAAATCCTTTGTGTTAGACTAGGTTAATCTACACGCGCTTATGTTTGTCGAGGTAAATGTAATCCTCTCATTGGATGACCTGGTTATTGATATATAGGAGTTCCACCGTCTTGTAAATTGCTTTCATGACTGGTACCCTTCATTGCTAAAGCTTACAAAAGTCTCTAAATTTCCAAAAATTTAAATTCAATGCTAATAGATATCACTTGCACGTCAGGGGGGGCATTTGTGTTTGAAAAACACCTCTTGTTTCCTATTGGATTTTAAAATAACTTGGTATGAATGTTCACCATATCAAGACGGTGTGTCGCGTGCAATACCCATGCCTGTAGGTTCAAGGTCAAGGTCACTGTTACTAAAAATAGAATTTTCTTGTCCGGGCTGTAACTTCCTTATGAATGGAGGGATTTCAAAATAACTTGGCACAAATGTTCACCATGATAAGGCGGTGTGTTGCGTACAACACCCATGCCTGTAGGTCCAAGGTCAAGGTCACTGTTACTAAAAATAGAATTTTGTTGGAAAAATCTTGTCCGTTCTTTAACTTTGTTATTTCTTATTGGATTTTAAAATAACGTGGTATAAATGTTCACCATATTAAGACGGTG
The DNA here is from genome assembly GCA_038501625.1 of Corbicula japonica. Taxonomy (NCBI): domain Eukaryota; kingdom Metazoa; phylum Mollusca; class Bivalvia; order Venerida; family Cyrenidae; genus Corbicula; species Corbicula japonica. The sequence continues at coordinate 1,311 of JAZAYU010000027.1, forward strand.
TGTCGCGTACAATACCCATGCCTGTAGGTCCAAGATCAAGATCACTGTTACTAAAAATAGAATTTTCTTGTCCTGGCTGAAACTTCCTTATGAATGGAGGGATTTCAAAATAACTTGGCACAAATGTTCACCATGATAAGGCGGTGTGTTGCGTACAACACCCATGCCGGTAGGTCCAAGGTCAAGGTCACTGTTACTAAAAATAGAATTTTGTTGGAAAAATCTTGTCCGTTCTTTAACTTTGTTATTTCTTATTGGATTTTAAAATAACTTGGTATAAATGTTCACGATATTAAGACGGTGTGTCGCGTACAATACCCATGCCTGTAGGTCCAAGGTCAAGGTCACTGTTACTAAAAATAGAATTTTCTTGTCCTGGCTGAAACTTCCTTATGAATGGAGGGATTTCAAAATAACTTGGCACAAATGTTAACCAAGATAAGGCGGTGTGTCATGTACAATACCCATGCCTAACGGTCAAAGATCAAGGTCACTGTTACTAAAAATAGAATTTTTTTATAAAACTCTTGTCTGGTCTGTTACTTTGTTATTTCTTATTGGATTTTAAAATAGCTTGGTATAAATGTTCATTATATCAAGACGATGTGTTGTGTACTATACCCATGCCTGTAGGTCCGAGGTCAAGGTAACTGTTACAAAAAACTGAAATTTCTTGTACTGGCTATAACTTCGTTATTAACAGAGTGATTTCAAAATAATTTGGCACAAATGTTCACTATGACAAGGCGTTGTGTTGTGTACAATTCCCATGCTTGTAGGTCCAAGGTCAAGGTCACTATTACTAAAACCAAAATTTTCTTGTCTGGGCTGTGAGTTTGTTATAACTTATTGGATTTTAAAATAACTTGGTATAAATGTTCACCATGACAGATATGCATAGCGGGGGCATCTGTGTCCTATGGACACATTTCTAGTTATAGTTTGTTTCCAGCTTTTCTAATTTATCAAAGACTTTTGCTACCATTATAAATAAATTGTTTGGAGGATACCCAGCCAGACTTCCCGAAAGTCGCCGGACCGTCGGACCTGTCCGGTAAAATTTGGGCCGGTCCGACATGATTTCCTATGTTGTCGGACCGAGTGTCCGGCAAACATTTGATCTGCATATTCCAATTTTATTTGCTAAACTACAGTTTTACTCGCTGTTTTTATTCGAGACTGTTCCGAGGGAAATGAGTGAGGATATCCGAGTGCAATAATTTACGTATTCGTCTTCATGACAATTCGTACCACTGCCGTTTCTTTTGACTGTTTCGCTGCGCATGACCATTCTTCAGCACAAAAACGACTGATTGCGACTGGGTAGGAGTCTACCGTTTCCTACATTTCGCCCATTTTCACCTATTTCCATTTCGTAATTTCGGAGTCACAAAATGGCGTTTAAAAAATATTTCACTGGAGCAATTCCCGGTAAAAGGAGAAAAGTAACAAATGAAGAAAAGCTGCAAAAGAAAAAAATACGAAAAACAACGACTGGTTTGTAGATTTTATACGGATAAAAGATCGTGAATGCTTTAACTTCCAAGATGAACTTTTGAATTTTGAAAAACTGACCATGTTTAGTAGGGAGTGATTTTGCTCTGCAGTGAATCATACGATTTTCTAAGTGAAATAAAAATGGAAATATATTCTGTCTTACACTGGTAAAACAAATATCCTCTATATGCTACATAAAATGGTTTTAAAGAAAAATAAAAACACCCTTAATACATGTACCGTGTTTTGCTTGTTTTATTTTTAATTGTTTCGGTCAGACAGAATTTGTTTCGGTCAGACAGATTTTCACATCTTGTCTGACCGAATGTCTGACACTTTTTTTCAACTTTCGGGAAGTCTGCCCAGCTGTTTGCATTAATTCAGTGTCACACCTGAAGATGGTAAGATGCATACAACCAAGTTCATATCTAGTTTGGTGCAATTGATACATCTTTAACCTGTTAATGACATCATGACATCATACAAATTACCTTTGTTTGGGTTGTCTTTAATTTATCAAAACTTAAACTTTTAAAAAAGTTTGACTTATTCTTTGAAAATTCCTTAGTACCAATGGCCAAGTTGTTTTGCATGCCTTCATAATCTGGTAAACATATAGAGTTGTCTCTCAGTTCATCTGTACTTGACAGGGCTTTTTCAGCTGGTCTCACGGGGCCAATAATGGGCCCCATTCCCAATGCCAAAAAGGGACCATTTTTCCCAATTTCAAGAAAAAAATAGAAATAATTTTTTTGCCTAAATCACAGAAACAATAAAGAGAAACCATATAATCAAGGGGCTTTTCAAATTACAAAATTAGTTTGTTTACAGTTGATCAATGATTTGTGAAACCTACATTCCTTGAATTTTTGTATGGAAAATGTGTAAAGCCAGTGTATACCGTGTAAAAAATTTCCCAATTTGAGCAGGGGCCTTTTTCCCAAAAAACCCTGAAAAAGCCCTGCTTGAATACCTTAATGTCCTTGATTGTGGAGGATCAAGTACAATTAGTCATTGCCTTGTCTATTTGTCTGTCTCTTCGTCCATTATAAATCTGATTTCTGGATAGATGCAACCCATACAAGGATTTCAACCAAACTTTATATGGTTTCTTTATCAATATAAATTCCATATTGAAATGAAGTCCAAGTTATCACAAGTAATAGGGAAAATTGGTCAAACACTGTTGACTACTTCTTGTTCTATTGTGTTTTGTTGCATACTGCTTTAACATACATCAATAAGCCTATTTCTTATAATTCGAAGATATTAAATGTTTTTAGTTAATGTTCATTTTGAAGTTCAAGTGTTATACATCTGCTATTTCCTTGTTGCTTTAAACATTTCTACAACAGTTTTCTTTTGTAGGATATTGATTCTTTTATATCATTAGGGTTTCCATCTGTAACAAAACACTGGATATTTACAATATCAGAGCTTTTTCAGTGAGTCTCGCGGGGCCGATATTGGGCCCATTCCCAATGCCAAATAGGGATCATTTTTCCTAGTTTCAAAAAAAATATTCCCAATTTCAAGAAAAATATTCCCAATTTCAAGAAAAAAACTCACATTTCAACAGAAATATCTTTTGCCTATAACATAGAAAAAAACAACAAGAATCCTTATTATCAAGAGACAAACAAATTTCAAAAAGATGTTTGTTAACTTATGATCAGTGATCTGTAAAAACTAGATTCCATGAATGTATGTATGTTAAAGGTGTCAAAACAGTGTATATTGTATGAAAAAATCCCAATTTGGACAGGGGCCCTTTTGCCCCAAAACCCCTGAAAAAGCCCTGAATATACTGCATTATTACAAGAAACAGTCTACAATTAGTAAAATTGTGCAGACCTTGAACAGTTTTTCAGGGTGACAGTAAAACCAATCATCTACACAATATTTACTGGCATTGCATTTTCCGCAGACAAGAATAGAGTAACACCTATTTTTTTTATGCAACAGCCTTTAAATTAACAAGCAAAGCTGTATTTAAAATAAAATATGATGAAACAGTATTGATTGACATAAATAAGGTTTCTACTATATTCCAGTACATATTAGGTCTTCAGTAATTCTTTTCCATTTCTTGTCTTGGCGTTTTTAAAAGCTGTAAATAGGTATATGACATTTGACTTAATCAATAGGTTTTAGAATGTGAAAATGTTTCTCCCGAAAATATGTATTTCATTAATTAATGCTTTGAAAAATAACCAAAAATATTTGGAAAAAAGAACCGGAGACCTGCACAGTACTGGGATATAGCAGGCACCCCAAGGAATTCCCAGTTGGACAAGTTTGATTGAACATCTATTCCCCTGACGTTGACATTCACCCGCCAGTGAAAGTTTTTTAAGATTAGGCATGTAAAATGTGTTGCCATTTTACTAGGCACAGGTATGAAACGTGTTTGTGAGAGATTTATTATTCAGTATTTCTCTTTACCCTTTCCTCCATATATACGCATTTTTACGCATGTGCGACCAGTGTAGATCCAGATCAGCCGGCACATCGGTGCCGTCTGATCAGGATCTGCACTGGTCGCATTTTGGTCAGAAATAACCTAATGAATCAAAAAGTGAAATGTTAAGATCCTGATCAGTTGGTATGGATGTGCCAGCTGACCTAGATCTAAACTGTTTGCCCTCGCAATAAAGGTGTATATATGGAGGAAAGGGTTAAACTGACATGTCCGTGTTGCAGGAGAGCGGCTGGACCTGAAGCAGTGTGAGAGTCTAGAGGAGATTCTGAAGCATGTACGATTTCGATGTATAGACCTCGAGGCGACTCACTTAGATGATGAGGTAAATTGTGCCATTAAACCTTTCCTCCATAGACACACCTTTATTGCATAGGCGAACAGTGTAGATCCAGATCAGCCAGCACATCTGTGCTATCTGATCAGGATCTGCACTGTTTGCTTTATGCTTCATTATGTTGTTTCTTACCAAAATGCGACCAGTGCAGATCCAGATCAGACGGCACGGATGTGCCGGCTGATCTGGATCTACACTGGTGGCACATGGGTAAAAATGCGTATATATGGAGGAAAGGGTTAACTGGGCCTAAGATCAGGAAACTGAGATTGGAAACCAGTCTCAGATCTCAAGCATCTGATAGGCTGAAAAGGCGACCAGTCATCATGTGGTTGCCATTTCAGCCAATCAGATGCTTGAGATTTGAGACTGGTCTGCTTGAAGACCTGATTTATTTTTTATCTTGTACCTGGATTAACACTGTAAAAGCAGATCTCTTGCTGATATGAACTTTTATTAAATAACTATACATTATTAGCCCTATAAAAAAGCACCTGCCACGTTCAATAACACGACGGCCTGCTTTATAACAGGGCCATTATCATTAACACTTTGTCGGCCCCGGGCCGAAAAGTGTTATAGATATAAAGCCCGCATTTGAGGCAATTTGATTGGCTAATAAGGCAGGGCCGAAAAAGTGATAAAGATTTCAGCAAGAAACTCTAAGAAATGGCAGCCATTTTGTTTTAACTCGGTCTATTTGTCGACGCAGAGATTTTGCGTAATCAATTATACTTAGTTTTCAAACAGGAATTGGTTGACGTTTATTTACTGATAACGACTGAGTGAGAGTCTAAAACCGAACAAGTTATAAATTTACAACGTGAAGATTTCACAAAAACACAAGCATTTTCTGACTTGGATCAAATGCTTGTGGTTATTTAATAAAATTGTCAATAAATAAGTGATTTGATATTGACCCTGTTATTTGTCCTCGGGTCAGTTGTATTAGCCCTCGGCCTTCGGCCTCGGGCCAATACGACTGTCCTCGGACAAATAACAGGGCCAGTATCAAATCACTTATTTATTAACATATAATATTACCCTTTTACTCCATATACAGGTTCTTTCATGTGTGACAAGTGTAGATCCAGATCAACTGGCACATTCATGCCATTTTATCTTGATCTTCACTGGTCACTTCTTTGACGGTGGTAACCTAATGAATCTAAAAGCAAACAGTGTAGATCCTGATCAGAAGAAACCAATGTACCAGTTGATCTGGATCTACAATGTTCGCTCAAGTGATAAAGATGTATTTATGGAGTAAATGGTTCAAAATTGGTAAATCGGTTTACATAACACAAGAAAGCAATTGATTCACTTAGAGTTTAAATTACTAGAGGTTATTTGATACTAGGCTTTTTATGCCTGTTATGTGATAAAAAAAACCCAGTCATTGTAAAAGAAGATAATTGAAGTTTTACAGTTTATTAAAGCCATAAAAGAATATTTCAATTTTATGCCCCCGCCATGAAATGGCGACGGGCATTAAGAGTTGCTCCTGTCCGTCCGTCCGATATTCTCGTGAACGCAACTCCTCCTACACTACTGGTGGGAATTTAATGAAACTTGACCAGAATGCTTGGCCTGATATGTTGTTGTGCATAAAGGTGGGGTTTTGCTCTTACATGTTCCGTTCAGAAGTTATGGCCCTTTGATACTTCCATTTACATTAGTTTTAATAGGAGTATATCTCGTGAACACAACTCCTCTTACATTACTGGTGGGAATTTGATGAAACTTGACCACAATGCTTTGCCTGATATGTTGTTGTGCATAAAGGTGGGGTTTCGCTCTTACATGTTCCGTTCAGAAGTTATGACCCTTGATACTTCCATTTACATTAGTTTTAATAGGAATATATCTTGTTTCTTACATTTTGTGTTAAGCAAAATATGCATTTTGCTCATAACTTTAAAACTACTTGAGATACTGCCTTGAAACTTGAAATATATTTTCACCATCAAAATCTACATCATAACCAACAAGACCCATAACCCTGCTTCCAATATTTTTCAAATTATGCCCCTTTTTCACTTACATTTTATGTTAAGAAAAATATACACTTTGCCCTTAACTTCGTTTGGAATGGAGGGATTTCAAAATAACTTGGCACAAATGTTCACCATAACAAGGCGGTGTGTCGTGACAATACCCATGCATGTTGGTCCAAGGTCAAGGTCACTGTTACTAAAAATAGAATTTTCTTGCAAAATCTTGTCCGCTCTGTAACTGTGTTATTTCTCATTCGATTTTTAAATAACTTGGTATAATTGTTCACCATATCAAGACGGTATGTCACATACATGCCCAAGCCTTTAGGTCGAAGGTCAAGGTCACTGTTACTAAAAATAGAATATTCTTGTCCGGGCTGTTACTTTGTTATGAATGGAGGGATTTCAAAATAACTTGGCACAAATGTTCACCATGACAGGGCGATGTGTCACATACCATGCCCATGCCTGTATGTCAAAGGTCAAGGTCACTGTTACTAAAAATAGAATTCTTTTGTCCGGGCTGTTACTTTGTTATGAATGGAGGGATTTCAAAATAACTTTGCACAAATGTTAACTATGACAAGGCGGTGTGTCCGCACAATACCCAAGCCTGAAGGTCCAAGGTCAATGTCACTGTTACTAAAAATAGAATTTTCTTGTCCAAGCTGTAACTTCATTATAAATGGAGGGATTTCAAAATAACTTGACACAAATGTTCACCATGACAGGGCAGTGTATCGCGTACCATGCCCATGCCTGTTGGTCAAGGTCACTGTTAATAAAAATAGAATTCTCTTGTCCGGGCTGTAACTTTGTTAGGAATAGATTGATTTCAAAATAACTTAACACAAATGTTCATCATGACAAGATGGTGTGTCCCGTACCATGCCCATGCCTGTAGGTCCAAGGTCAAGGTCACTGTTACTCAAATAGAATTTTCTTGTCAGGGTTGTAACTACCTTAGGAATAGAGTAATTTCAAAATAACTTGGCAGAAATGTTCACCATGACAAGGTGGTGAGTCGTGTACCATGTCCATGCCTGTAGGTCCAAGGTCAAGGTCACTGTTACTAAAAATAGAATTTTCTTGTCCGGGCTATAACTTTGTTTTGAATGGAGGGTTTTCAAAATAACTTGGCACAAATGTTCACCATGACAAGGCGGTGTGTTGCGTACATTACCCATGCCTGTAAGTCCAAGGTCAAGGTCACAGTTACTAAAACTTGAATTTACTTGTTCGGGCTATAACTTCTTTATGAATGAAGGGATTTCAAAATATCTTGGCACAAATGTTCACTATGACATTGCATTGCATTACCACCAACCTCTTCACAGACATTTCCGTAATGAGAAGACAACAGTGCCACAAATACAAATAATTTACTTGATCATCAAGTTTATGCATATTCTTATAATTACTCGAACATCACTGTCTTTGAAATGCTATTATTCCCATCATTGCACTTAAGTATCTGAAAACGATGCATAGCGGGGGCATCCGTGTCCTATGGACACATTTCTAGTTTAGTATCATTTCTAATATATATCATCTAACCATAAAACTTATATTGCATAAAATATATAATGGAAATCAGCTCTGATGTTTAGCCCAGTCAAAGTAAATCATTAAAGCTTCTGTTGAATTAGGATCTACTGTTTAGGTAGCAGTTTATTAATCTGCTTATAATATTTAATGAAAATTAAATTCGGTGTAGTTTGTAACAATGAAACAATCTTGTGTGTGACTAAAACCACAGCTGTGAATGAAAGTTACAGTTTGAATGTTTATCCAATTACAGCATTGATATTGTTAATTTCCTCTGTGTAAAAACTGTAGATCATCCTTAGCATGCTCTTCCGTCTACACTGTTAACTTTTAGATTCATTAGGTTAATTCTTACCAATAGGTGTACAGTGCACAGATGTGCAGACTGATCTGAAATCTACAGAGGTTGCACATTGGATATAAGCTGTATCCATAGAGTAAATGGTTAAACCATTGTTGTTGTTACTTCCCAGTTTTATGTCCCTCCCGCCTCTGAACGAGGACATTATGGTGTGGTCATACCAGCTTCCCATGGTGGAGGAAGACCCCAGGTGCCCCTCCGGGCAATTTTCAGGCTCGAGCGGGCACCTGGGTAGAATCACCGATGTTCTGCAAGCTAGCTGGTTAGCTTCCTCACATGAAAGATCTTGACCCTGGTAGGTCTCAAACTCACAGCGGTGAAGGGCAAGTGATTGTCAGTCTGAAATCTTAACCACTCGGCCACGGACGCCCCTAAATGGTTAAACCACAACCAATGTTCCCTTTTATATTAAAGATGAAAATCTGCTTGTAGTTTCATAAGGTTTAATATTTCTGACCAGGACATAAACACTGTAGTACACATATTCAGGGCTTTTCATCCTTATATAACAGGGGCCTGCAAAAGGCCTCTTCCCAATCCAAAATATAGTATTTTCCCAACTGTGGCAGAGATTCTTTCCAAAATGCTAGGTAAGATATCCAAAATTAGATCAAAATCCTCTGAAGGGTTTCGAAGACCGAAGTCTAAAAAATAAAGTGATTTAAAAAATTAAATTTAAGTTGAAAATACTTATTACTATTCAAATTTATAAACTAGAACCCATCCTTCAATGAATTTTGTTTTCCCAAAATAAACAATTATTGCGCACAATTTCCCAAGTTGAAACGCCAAGGTCTCTTCCCAATTTTCTAATGAAAAGCCCTGATATTATGATCAAACTTCACTGATGCAAAGACTGTGCCCAAGGTTATAAAACTGAGCATGGAAATCAGTCTCAAATCTCAAGCATCTGATTGACTGGTCGCCATTTCAGCCAATCAGATGCTTGAGATTTGAGACTGGTTTCCAATCTCAGCTTTATAACCTTCAGTCCTGGTTGCACTAAAGATATATTTAGCTATATCAATGAAGTAAACAGTTAAAATCAGTGGTTTACCACAACTAATATTTCCTTATTTCCAGATGGCAGTGGCAATATTTGAGATGGTGGAATACTATGAATCTGCCTGTAAATTGAATATCTCGTTCAACAAAGCCATAGGTCCACGAGGCTGGATGTCCTGCTCAAAGCTTATCAGAAAGGTATGTTCTATTGAACGAACAATTTAATAAACATGTTCCAATAGACAGGTCAACAGCTTTTCTTTGGTGCATCAAGAGATTCAAAAAGAAGGTACCAGGTAACTTTGCAAAGCTGTTACCTCTGTAGGCATGCTTAGGTGCAACCAGGGACAGCCTTGCTGAGGTGCAGCACACCTGACAGTCGGCAGGTCTGTTGATTTTGCGAGCTGATACTAGATACACAACATGTTTGGAGTCTTGTTGATGTATAACCCAGGACTCAACTGGTCAGTAGCATTGCTTAGGTGCAACCAAGGACTCTCAAGGCCATCTGCATTTAAGAAAGTTATATCTGTCGATGCAGGGATAACTCCTAATTGACAAGATATTGAGTTATGCCCCTTTTTAATGAGTTTGACCTAATCTGACTGGACAACAAGAATTATCACTGCATGTACTTTACTGAAAAGGTTTTGAGTTATTCCCCTTTAAGATGCCTTTCAAAAGACTTAAACATGGTTTATAATTGTCCTAGTATATGTTGCTGTCATGAATCTTGGGAGTTTATAAAGCAACTATAAAGTAATTTTACTATGATAATATTCATGAAATTAAGATAATACATGATAGACATTTTTGGTTTCTTTCCAAAGTTTTGGCTTATAACTAGTAATTGTAATATTGCAATTCAACTTTAATTACATTTTTTGTCAGAATATATACCACATATATTAGATAAAAATTATATAAATAAATCCCAACCTCTCAACTTTTTTTGCAAGCATGTAGAAAACAAATTTTAGTATTAATTTAAAGCTACAATGATCCTCCAATATTTATCTGAAATGTTAACATTCCAGTATGGATGTCACATGTATGCATTATATTCTGTTTGTTTTTCAGACACCATGTTTGACCTTTATTGATGCAAGGAACTGTGATTTGAATGACAGAGTGATCCCTATATTAGGGAGGGCACTGAGAATGGGCTGCTTCCTGCAGCGTCTTCACCTGCAGAATGCAGGCCTGGCTGGCAGAGCCCTAATTATCCTAGGTATTTGTTTTATTTTACTGAAATATCATTATATTTCAAGTTGGTTTAATTTTCGCGTATTTCACGCTAGGGGATGTGTGTGAAATCAACCAAAATTAACCATATAATATTCTATAGGAGGAATACAAATGCTCGAATTTTTGTCCCTGCGAAAATGCCTATTTTGCCATATGAACGAAATTTAGTCCCTGCGAAATTAAATGATACCACAGTATTGTTGCTTTAATTATGTAATAGACTCTTATCATCTTTCATTAAAAATTCGACATATGTTCAAGTATTGAATAAATATGCCAAGTCTGCACATTGTGTAACTTGATTGCAGAATCAAAGATTAATACTTGGCAAATCCCTGTCCCCCATTTTTTAATGATTTTTTTTTTAATTTGGCACTTAAATAAAGGCTGAAGGTTATAAAACTGAGATTGGAAACCAGTCTCAGATCTAAACTATCTGATAGGCTGAAATGGCGACTGATAGCAATATCAGCCAATCCGATGCTTGAGATTTGAGACTAGTTTCCATGCTCAGTTTTATATCCTTGGGCAATTATCTTTACAGCTTTAAGTATCTCTAAAAACAATCCTGAAGTTCATCTCTGAGAAAGTTGATTACTTTGGACAGACAAAATACACTCTGATAGTACTTGAATATTGAGGTTTTATCATAGACCTTAAATGCTTTATGACAGACACTAGACAAACCAGTTGGCCTGCTGTTTGCAAACCTCTTAGATGAAAATGACATGTCATGTCTTGCTTATTATTATTATTGCTACTTCGCCTGAAGTTTGCCATTAAGGAAATAATCAATCCAAAACTGGGTTTGTTATTACTATATTAAGTAACAAATTTATTGAACTGATATAACAACAGTCTGAAATTTCAGGGCCCAAGATCATAAAACTGAGATAAGAGACCAGTTTCAAATTTCAAACATCTCATTGGCTGAGTGACAACCAGTCGCCATTTCAGCCAATCAGGTGCTTGAGATTTAAGACTGGTCTTCAGCTTTAATTTTAAGATCTTAGGCACAGAACTGGGCTGAAGGTTATAAAACTGAGTTTGGAAACCAGTCTCAAATCTCAAGCATCTGATTGGCTGAAATGGCGACTGGTTGCCATTTCAGCCAATCAGATGCTTGAGATTTGAGACTGGTTTCCATGCTCAGTTTTATAACCTCGGGCACTGCTCACTGAAGCAGACTATCAATATTAATAAATATAAATAAATCACTGTTATGATTTGCATTATTGTTACCATATTTCAGTGGCTGCAGTCAAAATGAACGAGACATTGAAGGAATTGTTTCTAGGAGACAACAGGTTTATGCCGACAGATGGTGTTCAGATTGGTAACTTGTTGAAATACAATCACAAGCTTGAACTGCTGGATCTCAGGAATAATCACCTACAGGTAGGATATTTCACACTCATTTAAATTTTGTGAATTTCACTTGATTAACCCTTTCCTCCATAAATACGCCTTTTTACGCATGTGTGACCAGTGTAGTTCCGTGCCGTCTGATCAGGATCTGCACTGGTCGCATTTTGGTCAGAAATAACCTAATGAATAAAAAAGCTAACAGTTTAGATCCTGATCAGACGGCACGGACAAGTCGGCTGATCTGGATCTAAACTGTTTGCCCACGCAATAAAGGTGTATCTATGGAGGAAAGGGTTAAATTTTGTGAATTTCACTGGATTTATTTATTAAATACTTGAATTTAAACAGCATGAGAGAACATTGTAGATCCAGATCAGCTGGCACATCTGCGTTTAGATTCATCAGGTTATTTCTGATCAAGAAGCGAACAATGTAAATCCTATTCAGGCACCATGGATGTGCCAGCTGATCTGGATCTACTCCGTTCATCCATGGGATATCAAGTAAAGGGTTTATGCTATTCAAAGATAACTTCATTGCGACTTCATTTTGCAGGATGTTGGAATTGGACATATCTGTGATGGGTTAGCAGAGCATAGTGGAGACACAGGCTTGCTCACTTTAGTGTTGTGGAACAACCAAATTACCTTTCAGGGCATGACAGCCATCAACAAAGCTTTAGTAAGACTTTTAAAATGATAGATTGACTGTCATATTCGTCCTTTGGCTTTTTGATACAAAACTTTATATATTGGTCTAAACTATACAAGGTAGATGATTATTGTGTAGCCTGCAATAGCAGGTAGACACCTAGGGATCCTTTAGTCCGGCAGTGGCCGTTAATCCCCCAACATTAACATAAAACTTAATGTTTCCTGTTACTTTAAAAGTACTTGTCCTTTTTCACTTAATACTTGGAATATTTCATTTGCATGAACAAAGCCTTAGGTCACAACAAGAATAATAACTCCTGTTTTACAAGACATGTTTTAAATGGTAAGATGTGTTATATGGGGCACGCCACGGGAAAAGGTACCTTCGGTCATATTTTGTGAAATTTAAGTTGTTATTATATTTATAATGAACTTACAACGGTCCATTAATTTCACATAACTAACAAGTGTTTTTCTTACACATTTTGACAATAAAACGACATTTTTAACGCGAAATGCATAATAATTAATGTCGTCTGCTCAACTTTATGACGTCATTTCAAGGATTGACGTCAACTGTCCTATGGTACCTTTTCCCGTGACGCGCCCCATATGATTCTGACAATAATATATTGTTGCCTAAATACATGTATGTGAATAAAAATGTTGAATTTTCTCTTTATTATTGAAAGGTCCTTAAAAGGATATGTATTATATAACTATACTTATGGACAAAAGTCTTGTCGGGTATGGTTTTCCATAATACCTTTTAAATGCATGAAATCCATAAATGCCATTACTTTAGTGGCATAAAATCGATGGAAAGAGGACATTAATATGCATTCAGTAAAAAAGAACTCTGGACTTTGATCCAGTACTGTCGGTAGGGTAATGTGTTGAAAAGAAGCATGCAAAAATTTTCAATCTTCCTACCGGAGAGGACTTTTGTCCATAAGCATATATTATAATAGCAAATAAATCCTTAAAGTGCTAAGCCTAGAATATGTGACCTTTGAACCAGTGTAGACCCAGAGTTAACCCTGTTTGCTATCCAGTTGATTGATTCAGTTATTTCACCTATGAACAGTAAATGCATGCACATGACAGGAAGATGAGTGCATTACATTAATTCAATTATTTCAGCAGTTAATCTGTGAGACATTTGGAACTGTACTGCTTTGTTTTTCAGACATCTGCTGAACATCTAGAAACCCTCAATCTTGGTCACAATCCCATCACCAATGAAGGTATACATATACTGAAAGACGGTCTTCTCAAAACCAAGGGCTTGCTCAAACTGGGCTTGTCTGGGACCAAAGTCTCTTGTGAAGGTATGCTTGCTACATTGTTTTTGAACCACTATTTGTTCATCCTTTTCTCCCTATATACAGTTTTTATTGCATACACAAATAGTCGAGATCTACATCAGTCTGCACATCTGTGCCATCTGATAAGATCTACACTGATCACTTCTTGGTCAAAAATAACCTTTGGATCTAAAAGCCAGCAGTGTAGATCCTGATCAGATGGCATGGATATTCTGGCTGATCTGGATCTGGTCTTTTCTCCTATGGATAACAGCCATATACCATGGGATAAAGATTGAATATATATATTATATATAGCTATTGTCTGTTTTTGCCTTTTGTAAAGAAAAAGGATACCAAGGAAATATTTTTTCCATACTCAATGAAACTGAACATTGGCTCTAACTATGCCATTAAATATATACTTTCCATCACAACAAAGTTTCTCATGTAAACAAAATCTGTTTATGGACATCAGAAAGATATTTGACCAGAGTTATGCCTATTTTATGATGTGATGTATGATCTAAGTTTTAGTAATTGGAACTTTCTGGTGCATCTAGAATTATTGCTATTTCAGACCACAGGTACTTGAAACAAACTATTTTTAATGTTCTATATGAGCTATATACTATAATAAGACTTAAGGTAAACAATGGCTGCTATGCATGTCCATACAATTTGCTGAGCACAATTTTAATTCCACAGAATGTGCCATCAAAAACAAAGTTTGTCACATAGATCATGTATCATTCTTATAGGAAATATCATCCAAAGTCTTCCTATATAGCACAATGGTCCGAAAAATCCAAAAGTTTCCTAAAAATAACCACAATCTTTCAACTTGTCAAAATCGACGTCCAAAAATCTCACTATGAAAATCGCTAACCCCTCGTGTTTCTGGGTAAATGATCACATTTCACGCTGATTTTTTATGATTGGCAATTGCTTAACACAAATAACTTTCGGATAAAAGACATCTGACAAACATATATGATAATGTACCTTCAATACACTAGTTTTTTTCCTGCGAATTATGTCAAAAGTTTCTGAGGTCGGCCATGACATTACGCTACAGACTGTTTCGGGGCGAATAACAGGTAAGGTACTGATTGGCTGTCATGGTGCAGGGTAAGGTACTGATTGGCTGTAAGTGTACGTCCGGATTATCTTAGTTGTTTTCGCCAAACCGGAGTGTCCGAGAAGTTAAACTTTCAAAATGGCAGCGAGACTGAATTTGTGAATGATATTGCGTAAAAAAACTAGTGTATTGAAGGTACATTATCATATATGTTTGTCAGATGTCTTCTATCCGAAACTTATTTGTGTTAAGCAATTGCCAATCATAAAAAATCAGCGCGAAATGTGATCATTTACCCAGAAACACGAGGGGTTAGCGATTTTCATAGTGAGATTTTTTGGACGTCGATTTTGACAAGTTGAAAGATTGTGGTTATTTTTAGGAAACTTTTGGATTTTTCGGACCATTGTGCTATATAAGAAGACTTTGGATGATATTTCCTATAAGAATGATACATGATCTATGTGACAAACTTTGTTTTTGATGGCACATTCTGTGGAATTAAAATTGTGCTCAGCAAATTGTATGGACATGCATAGCAGCCATTGTTTACCTTTAGTCTTATTATAGTATATAGCCCATATAGAACATTAAAAATAGTTTGTTTCAAGTACCTGTGTTTCAGACCTAAATAGTGAAACGTTCAAACAAATTGGTCATAACTATAATAGAACATTTTTCTAACTTGGACAATTGTTGAACCATTTTCACCACAGAAATGCCTTATCTCATGGGTAACCATTGTAAATCCTAATCCATATGCTGTTTTATCTGCATCTATAGGGTTCCCTTCTTGGTCAGAAATAACCTAAGGAATCTAAAAGTGAATAGTGTAGATCCAGATCAGACTGGATGGATGTGCAGGCTGATCTGGATCTACAATTGTCACTCGTGGTAATGGAGCCATATCCTGTGAAGTAGAGGATTAATCACATTTTTCATATGTTCAGTGATTCATGTACTTGCATGTTTTTTAAAGGCAATCATTAAATTTCAGGTGCAGTAGCACTGGCAGAAGTGATTGCAGACAATACACGATTGGTACGGTTAGATCTGCAGGAGAATGAAATCAAGACGGCAGGGATGATGGCGCTTTCTCTAGCACTCAAAGTGAATGAAAGCATCACAAGACTAGATCTAGATAGGGATACTAAAAAGGAATCTGTAAGTTTTACATGTTTTCCAACTTTTGATCTTGTATTCATTGTCAATGCACAACCATTAAACTGAGATTGGAAACCAGTCTTAACATTCTAGCTTTTGGAGACTGGTTTCAATTACAATTTTTGTTTTTGAGATTTTAGACTATTCTTCAATTTTAGTGTTGTGATCTTGGGCACAAGTTTTATCCTGTATCTGAACAGATCAGCAGATCATTGCTTTCGAATCATGATCTACACTATTTGGTTCATTGTCAAAAATAACCTAATGAATTAAAAAGTGACTTGTTAAAAACACATCAGTATAATAGCTTTACTTCACATACTTTGCTTTTATCTGATGCCGACCAGTTCCAAGTCAGTCACACCATCCATCTGATCTGATCAGGATCTACGCTGTACATTAAGAGTCATTTGGTTATTTCTTAACAAAAAGCAAACAGTCTAGATCCAGATTTATCTACACTGTTCACCTAATACAGTCGGGCTCCGCTATATTGCGGTCCGTGGGGTCCATCCCCTCAAATCGCATTATTATCAGATCCGCGATATTCGCGGGACAAAGAACTTATGCTATTCTTAGGTCCGTACAGGTATTACTCGTAATTATTTATTATTTAAAATAAATACTTTGTTTGCATGTTGTTTTGTTATTATCTAACAGGTGCTATAAAATTATTACTTTGTGAATTTAACTCACAAAAGTTTATACTGCGGGCGTTCGTCTAATGCGGAACTCATGTATTTGTTTGACCTGTACGCTGTTTTGAATGAAAACAATACGCTTGCAGTTTTAATCTTTATTGTTTTAATCTTCAATCATCATTTCTAAAATAATATTGTAAAACATGTCAAATGTAGGCATGAGCTTCTCAAATTAGAAGCAAATTAACAACATCAAACACCTTTTTCATGCTATCTGCAGTAGGTGCGAAAAACAACCATTCAGTAACCATTTCGCGTACGTGATTAGGTGCCCCAGTGTTTGTACAACAATTTATTACTTAACAATTTTATGACAGTTTGATATTTTAATAAACGTAGGAAAAAATCAACAGTTCATAAAGAAACATTTTACAATTGTTTCAACGATTCTCGGTACGTTAATGAACGAGCGTCATTGTCTTTATCGATAAACGCGGTATTAACGTTGTTACTTCCCTTTTTTTCGCTTTCCAAATATACAAAAAATGGCCATTGATAGAATTTTACTATCTTTTATTTAAAAAAACGGGGTCCAAGGGTCGACCGCGTTATATTAGATTTCGCGATATAGCGGATCGCGATATAGCGGAGCTCGACTGTATTCATGGAAGAAAGGATTAAAATAGTTTTGATAAAGAATATAATTATAATTGTTGAAATCCATCATATAATAGTCAAATATCACAGCTCACAAACTTTCTTGTACTTTAGATTTTTGAAGTTTCCCAATATATTGCAGGGCGTAAAAGACTATGCTGACCAGCAGAAAAGATTACAGGCTGAAATCAGTTCTTTGTTAGAGAGAAATAGAGAGCTTACACATAAAAGAGAGCAAGAGAGACTTGAACTGGAAGAGAAAAACAAAGAGAACGCTCGGAAACTGCAGGAAGCAGCTGGTGAAAATTCTACAGAAGAACCTCATCCGGAATACATTCCATCAGGGGACAGTATCCACAGGCCAAAATTACTGTTCTTACCTTTAACTACGGCTTGTCCGGAACATGAGCTTGACTCTCCAGTGTTGGGAGAGAACTTTTCCTTTGAGGTTACGTCTCCAGTACAAGCTGTGCATCTATCCTCACCAGCGACATCAGCCACAGACCTTCTTAGTCCCCAATACTGTCCAAATCCAAAAGCAACCGCTAAAAAGATATTCTCAGTGACCAAGGTTACGAGTCCTACTCAAGGCTCGGCGAGTTTGCCGTCTGGATTTGGAATTCCAGCAGTTAGTTCTGTGATAAATTCCCCAACGCAGGTACACCCACCTGTTGGTCTTGTAACTGACTCTGTGATACCACATCTGGTTTCTCCCCTACCAGCAGGGACGTTGCCAAGTTTATCTTCTCCAGACCCACTGTTGGGCAGTATGAATGTTACTTCCATCCATACAGCAACCTCAACAAGCCCCAGTACATTACAGAAGGTGATTGAAGAACATACTCTTGTTTCTTATATACAGCAGATTGTTGAAAATTCTGATGCTGTTAATGAATTACATCCAGTTCAAACCAGTGACCATTCCAATTTAGATCATTCTGTCATGGCTAATAAGCATGTCGGCATCTGTGATCTGTCTAATAATTCTGGGAAGAGCCAAAATAGCATGAATGACAATCATAATTTGCCCGAAAAGGAGAAAAGACATGACGATAGCTTTAACCCAACTGATGGAAATGCAGACAAAGAATTGGAGCAAGAGTTTGGTATTTCAGATATAAGTGCAATGAAAAGTGACCTGGAGAATACTAGTTCTACAACGGATGAACCAGAAAATGATGTTGAAAATCTAATATCAGAGATAGCGAGTCACTGTGATAATGAAGACCGTGTAGAACAGATAAAAGTGCAACAGGAAAATGTAAAATCCGATAGTTTAGGTCAGTGTGATTCTGACAAAGAAGCAGAAAATATTGAAGAAGATTCTACCAATTGTTATATTGTAAATGATACAAACATTCCAGAAGGTCTTAAAGTAGAACTGGAAGATATCAATCCAGAAAAAGATGGTAATGGAAATGTTGTGGACAGTGATAAAAATACTTGTGAAACTGGTACAGACAATGATGAATACTTGAGTGGAATAAGTACAGGCAATGAAGGAAATGTTAGTGATGAAAGATGCTCAAGTCAATGCACTGATGAGAATGAAGTTTCTAGTCAGGATAAAACCTCATCAGTTATTGAAGACGCATCACTGATTGTGCAAAACGAGTCGGATCCTGCCAGCTTGTCAGAGCTGGATATGCCCTCGCTTTCGGAAAACGGTTCTGGTTGTGAAACAAGCTTTGAACCAGACCTGAAGGAGGACTATGTTGATTGTATTAATAACGTAGAGCCAGAAGTAGATCCAGGTGTCAACGGAGAGGGTGGAATTAATGTTGAACTTAAAGATGATCATAATTTAATGAAAGATATTGTGAAAGAGGAGGGATGTGATGTGGAACCATGGAATACCGTCAATGAGTCGGACTTGGATATGAGTTCATGTTCAGAACCTTTAAATACTCAAAGAAATATAAAACCAGACTTTCATACAAACCTGACATTTAATGGACTAAGACAGGAGTTAGCTAGTCTTATAGATGAGGAGAGCGGTAGTGCACAGTCCCCTGTGACAACGGACGAGATTCTGAAAAATGGAGGAAGCTTTGCCACATGTACTTCAAATGGTAACATTTCTTCATTCATAAACTGGCAATCAGCTTAGGGGGTAAGGTCTGCAGTCTTATCAAACAGCCGCTATAAAGATGTGGCTTCAAGAGACATTTGCCCAAGGTTATAAAACTGAGCATGAAAACCAGTCTCAAATCTGAAGCATCTGATTGGCTGAAATGGCGACCAGTTGCAATTTCAGCAAATCAGATGCTTGAGATTTGAGACTGGTTTCCGTTTTCAGTTTTATAATCTTGGGACTTGGTCTGTCTTGATCATTCATACAGCTAGATTATTTTTCCAAAGGTGATTGCAGCAGCAGAATGTTATGAGCTCTTTTGTGAGAAAATATACCTATAATAGTAGTTTAAACATTAAAATTTTACTTTATTGAAGGAAAAAATTCTTTCTTTAGTCTTATCTCTGTTAGTTTTTAAAAACTAAAAAGCTGGTGTATGTCACCAAAAGTTACATCCAAAAAACAT
The DNA here is from genome assembly GCA_038501625.1 of Corbicula japonica. Lineage (NCBI taxonomy): Eukaryota > Metazoa > Mollusca > Bivalvia > Venerida > Cyrenidae > Corbicula > Corbicula japonica. The sequence continues at coordinate 21,194 of JAZAYU010000027.1, forward strand.
AGCCACCTGCATTCCACCCCTTAGAAAGAGAGCAGAAGTTTTTAATACAATCTGTAGAACTGTCTGCAGCAAATATTTGCCACTAGGGGGTTAAAACCAGGTTAACAGATGCCCCAACCTTGCATGGATTATGAAATCTCTAATGCATTAATTAAATTACATATACACAGATGGAATTGTGCAGTGTAAACATATATATTGCATTAATTCTGATGTAATTACATATAAATTGGATTTATTGAGGTGGTTTATATATACATTGCATTAATTGAAATGATTTACATATATAATGCATTAATTGAGATGCATAAAATATATATTCCATTTCTTGTGATGCATTACATATAATGCATTTTTTGTGATGCATTACATATAATGCATTTTTTGTGATGCATTAGATATAATGCATTTCTTGTGATGCATTACATATAATGTATTTATGTGATGCATTACATATACATGGATTACATATAATATATTTATTGTGATGCATTACATATACATGGATTTCAGTAGCTTTTAAAAACCAGGGGTCATTATCAGATCGTCACAAGTCATATCTTGTATTTAAAGAACTTTACTACTTAAAAAATTGCTTAAACTTTATTTAAAGTTATTTTGAATGTTCAAATAAGTATTTACTTCATAATTTAAATGCAATAGAAACAATATAAATTTATCAATTTTCTTATAAATACAATATGACCACTTTTTCTAAATTTCTGCATCAAATTAACCCTAACTCAAAATCAGTTGGGGTCAAGAATAGAATTTGCTTGCTTCAAAATGCAAGAATCTGCATCTATTGAAATCCCTGATATATATTGCACTAAATGAGATTTATTAAGTAAAAATTGCATTAATTATGATGCATTACATATATATTTCAGGTGCAGATACAGAGTCCTTGGATACAGAAGTCTTTTCTTGATTAGAACACTTAGTGCTGCTTTGTGTTCACAGAAATGTTGCACATCAAGACAAAATGAGGCCTTTGGACTGCGATATGTGTAAATCCAGATCAAATTATGATCTTAAATTGTCCATAAATGATTAATCCATTTTCTAGATGCATTGAAAATTGAAAATGCTTCTCTGACTGATTCCACTGAATGGCTAACAGTGTATACTCTGCTCATAGTGTCAGGGCTGAAGGTAATAAAACTGAGATTTGAAACTGGTTTCTATGCTCAGTTTTATAACCTTGGGCACTGATGTGCATGCTAACCTGGTTTACACCGGTCACACAGGCTAGAAGCCACATTTTGTCATGGTTGGGTCACATATATTTATGCAAATTTTTGTTATTTGGTTGAGACTTTGCTACCTTCAACTACAATCTCTGCTTTTGGATGAGAGAGTCTCAAATACAGATTATTGTCAGAAACAAAAAAGTCACAGGGTGATTGAAATCCGAAATAATTTGTGGTTAGAACCACTAATTTTCAGTTTTTTATTAGTTCAGTGGTATGAGGTGTGAAAATATTTCATTATGAAGTCCTTTTGGGAAGTTTATAAACTGATATATTTCCTGCTTATGACTTAACATGTCAACAAGAAATCAACTTGTTCACTTAACTAATTGTCAAGTTTTATTTATTAATAAACAGATTTAGTGGTCCTAAATATTACTGATACTACATAAATTGCTAATAATATGATAATAAGCATTCATGAATCAGGATTTTTTCAGTACATTGGTTACCATGGATAAAATGAAGTAAAAGGCTATATATCACTGGGCAGATCTGAGCCCAAGATCATAAAACTGAGAGTGGAGACCAGACTCAAATCTCAGTCATCTGATTGGCTGAAATGGCGACCAGTCGCCATTTCAGCCAATCAGATGCTTGAGATTTGAGTCTGGTCTCCGGCTTTAGTTTTATGATCTTGGGCACTGCTCATGAAATTCATCAAGTCCAGTACCATGTGAATATAAATGGTTTCAAAGTAGTTGTATTGTTCAATTATAAATTAAATGTGCGTGAGTACATATCTCTCAGTTATAGCAAGTTTATGATTCTCTTGCAAATTTTATAGGGTCGGAAACAAAATATGGTATAAAATCCAAAATATATGATGCAAGCTTTATAGTTTAAATTATTAATAACAAATAAAAATAAAATATATAAATTACAGTTATAATTGTAGCCAGTTGCAGGCCCAATATCACAACAAAAATTTTGACAGGTTCTTAAGCAAATCAATTTAAATATACAAGATGTGGTGGAATTTGGGTAGGACTTTTTGAGATACATGGGCCTGGCTGATGATGCTTACAAACCTTAAATCCTGAATCATCTTGTTAACCCGTTCCCTATATACCCTTTCATGGCATGGTATATATGGAGAAAAAGGTTAGGGACTGGGTGGTAAAATTATTTGTGTGATTTTCTTCTGTGATAACTCTTCTGATGCAATTTTCTGGAGTACATTAATGGGGAGAATTATGCATTTTGGCGTTTTGTGCTTGAAACATAAAAAAAGGAATTAATTTTCTTGCCTTCTTTTCAGTTTTACCCTTTACTACATGGTAAATGACTGTAATCTATGGGTGAACAGTGTAGGTCTAGGACAGCTGGCACAATCGTGCCATCTGATAAGGATCTGCACTGTATGCTTTTTGAATCATTAGGTTATTTCGGACCAAGAAGCGAACAGTGCACTGGATTGGACAGCACAGATGTGTTGGCTGATTTGGATTTACACTGTATAAACATGCAATAAAACCCTTTACATATGGAGTGAAGATTTAAAGAATATAAAGATGTTGTAAGGTTCTTTAGAAGGTTAGTACTATATTTGGGGTACATGTCTGTATTTGAAGTACAGGTAATTTGTATTGGTTGTGATAAAAAATACTTTAAAATATATAGGCATTGACCATAAAATCTCATTGTAACAATAGTATGTTTTAATCAAACATAAACATTCGAAAATCTAATGATAATTTATAAATCAGACCTATGTTTAAAAAAAATTATACAATTGTATGTGAATTCTGTTGTCAAAATGCGGATTTTTATTTAACGCTTTCTAATTTAGTGATCCAATTTCAGTTCACTGTGTAGTAATCAAGAAGCAGCAAAGTGACAATAAAATTTATTTAACCCTTGCTTCCGTATACATGCCTTTATGGCTTGGGCAAAGATCAGGATCTGCACTGTTCCCTTTCAGATTTATTTATAAATTATAACGATATAGCTGACCAAAAAGCAAACAGTGCAGATCCTGATCAGACAGCATAGATGTTCAAGTTGATCTGGATCTACATAGTCGCACATGCATAAAAAGGCTTATATTTGGAGTAAAGGGTTAAATCCTTTTGTCCGTAAATTGGCCTTTTATACCATGGACTGCCAATGTAGATCCAAATCAGCCAGCACCTGTCTGCCCTCTGTTTAGGACTTTCATTGTTGTCGTCTTGTTCAAAAATAGCTAATAATGAAACTTAATGCAAACAGTATAGATCCTGATCAGACAGCACAGTTGTGGGTGCTGATCTGGATGTATAAGGATTGCCCATATCCCAGGGAGTAAATCCCAGGGAGTAAACGGTTAAGAAAGACTTGAGGTGATTAACAACCCATCCTGTTATAATCATGTGACAACATTTCCTCTGAGCATGTAACAATTATTTTCATTTGTGTTGATTTTGCAGTTTTATGTGTTGTTATAAAATCAGGCCTGGAGGTTATAAAACAGATGGAAACAAGTCTAAAATATTAATTATCTGAAATGATAACTGGTAGCCATTTTAGCTAATCAGATGCTTGAGATTTGAGACTGGTTTCCATTCTCATTTTTATAGCCTTGGACAAGGTTGTTGTCAATTTCTTTTTCATCAAAAATGCATGTTTATAAAAAGTTACCATCATTCTTTGATATGTTAATTTTTTTATGTTTTTTACTTGTGTTTGTTCAGTTTCATTTACTATGTCTTCCAACTAAGAAAATTAAAGTTGTTCAGTCTTTTTAATTCCTTATTCGGACATCACTTGAACCATTAACTCCAAAGATACATCTTTATTTCATGGGCGACCAGTGTAGATCCAGATCAGCCAGCGCATCAGTACGGTCTGCTGTTTGCTTTTAAATTCATTTGTTATTTCTTGCCAAGAAATATGTGACCAGTAAAAAGCGAACAGTGCAAATCCTGATTTGCCAGCACAGATGTGCTCACTGATCCTGCATCTTCACAGTTTACTTGCTCAATAAAGGTGTATCTAAGGAATAAACATTTAAATAAAACTTTTTAATAAAGATCAAAAAACACAATAATTTTGTTTATTTCATGGGTTACTCTTGACTCTATGCTATCATTACATGTTCTTTGAATACTTGATTAACCATTCACTCCATGGAAACATTGTGAGCCCTATTTGAGACCTGTGCCCAAGGTTATAAAACTGAGCATGGAAACCAGTCTCAAATCTCAAGCATCTGATTGGCTGAAATGGTGACCAGTCGCCATTTCAGCCAATCAGATGCTTGAGATTTGAGACTGGTTTCCAATCTCAGCTTTATGACCTTCAGGCCAGTATAGATCAGGATCAGCCTGCATATCTTTGAATCTTGACCAGGTCATTTCTTGGGTAAGAAATAACCAGGGCCCAAGATCATAAAACTAAATCTGGAGACCAGTCTCGAATATCAAGCATCTAATTGGCAGAAACAATTCTTCATTTCAGCCAATCAGATGCTTGAGATTTGAGACTGGTCTCAGAACTTAATTTTATGCTCTTGGGCCCTAATGAATCTAAAAGCAACTAGTATATTTCTTGACAAGAATCAGGCTGATCTGGATCTACAATGGTTGAACATGGGATAAAAGCTGTATCCCATGGAGTGAATGCTTAAAGTTCAGCATAATATCTAGTTCTTTCCAATATCATTTTATTACTTTTATTATGCCCCCGAAGGGAGGCATATAGTAATCGGACCGTCCGTCCGTCCGAAATAATCTTGTCCTCGCTTCTCCTCTGAAACCGCTTGAGGGATTTCTTTGAAACTTCACAGGAATGTTTGTCACCAAGCCTAGTTGTGCATATCGTCAGGAATTTCTGCTCCGATTATTTTTGGCTGAGTTATGGCCCTTTGAAGCAAAATCTTGTCCTCGCTTCTTCTCCCAAACCACTTGAGGGATTTCATTGAAACTTCACAGGAGTGTTTGTCACCAAGCATAGATGTGCATATCCGAAGGAATTTCTGATCGGATTATTTTTGGCCGAGTTATGGACCTTTTTACCTAACCCTAACCCTAAACCCTAACCCTAACCCTAAACCCTAACCCTAACGTAAACTGAAATCGCTTGAGGGATTTCATTGAAACTTCACAGGAGTGTTTGTCACCAAGACTTGTTATGCATATCCAAAGGAATTTCTGATCGGATTATTTTTGGCTGAGTTATGGGCCTTTTTACCTAACCCTAAGGTAAATTTTGTTAACGCAATAGAGGTAACATTTTTTGTCCGATTGTCATGAAATTTGGTCAGGATGTTTGTCCCAATGATTTCTTGGACGAGTTTTAATATGGGTCATCAGGGTCCAAAAACTAGGTCACTGTTACTAAAAATAGAATTTTCTTGTTAACACTCTAGCGGTCACATTTTTGCTCCGATTGTCATGAAACTTGGTCTGGATGTTTGTCCCAATGAATTCTCGGACGAGTTCGAATAAGGTTCATCCTGGTCCAAAAACTAGGTCACTGTTACTATAAATAGAATATTCTTGTTAAAACTAGCGGTCACATTTTTGCTCGAATTATCATGAAACTTGGTCAGGATATTTGTCCCATTTATTTCTAGGCCGAGTATGAATATGGGTCACCTGATCCCAAAAACTAGGTCACTGTTACTATAAATAGAATTTTTTTGTTAACACTCTAGCAGTCACATTTTTGCTCCAATTATCATGAAACTTGGTCAGGATATTTGTCCCATTTATTTCTAGGCCGAGTTTGAATATGGGTCACCTGGGTCCAAAAACTAGGTAACTGTTACTATAAATAGAATTTTCTTGTTAACACTCTAGCGGTCACATTTTTGTTCTGATTGTCATGACACTTGGTCAGGATGTTTGTCCCAATGATTTCTCGGACGAGTTTGAATATGGGTCATCTGGGTCCCAAAACTAGGTCACTGTTACTTAAAATAGAATTTTCTTGTTAACACTCTAGAGGTCACATTTTTGCTATGATTGTCATGAAACTTTGTCAGGATGTTTGTCCTAATGATTTGTCAGACAAGTTCGAATATGGGTCATCTGGGTCCAAAAACTAGATCACTGTTACTAAAAATAGAATTTTCTTGTTTACACTATAGTGGTCACAATTTTACTCTCAGATTGTAAAGAAACTTGGTCAGGACATATGTCCCAGTTATTAATTGGTAGAGTTTGAATATGGGTCACCTGGGTTCAAAAACTAGGTCACTGTTACTATAAATAGAAAAATCTTGTCCATGCTGTAAATTTGTTATTTCTCATTGGATTTTAAAATAACTTGGCTCAAATGTTTACCATGACAAGGTGTACTTCCGCGTACAATACCCATGCCTGTTGGTCCAAGGTCAAGGTCACTGTTACTAAAAATAACATTTTCTTGTCTTGGCTGTTAATTCCTAATGAATGAAGTGATTTCAAAATAACTTTACAAAAATATTCACCATGACAAAGGGATGTGTTGCTTACAATACCCATGCCTGTAGGTCAAAGGTCAAGGTCACTGTTACGAAAAATAGCATTTTCTTTTCCAAGCTGTAGATTTGTTGTTTCTTATTGGATTTTAAAATAACTTGATGTAAATGTTCACCATATCGAGACGTTGCACTCAGGTGAGTGATAAAGGGCCATCATGGACCTCTTGTTCATATTAATATTTAACTTTATTTAACTATATATTTACTACAGACTTGAAACATAATTATGATCCTTTCATCTTTCACATTATATGCATGCAGTATGCTTCGTCTTCCACAAGCATATTTTTCATTACATATGTTTATTTATTACATATGTATACCTATTTGATTTCAAGCTGCATTTCGGGGGCATATGTCAATTCCAGTGACAGCTCTTGTTATTATACAAAATAGCTTTTGTGGGTCATAAGAAATGTGCTGTTGGCAATGCATTTGTGTTTTCTATAAGAAAGCAATAAGTTATATCAGTTTATACCTCCGTTTTTGGATTGAGGAAATCCAGTTTTAATTGTAAAGAATTATGCAGTGTTAAAATGTTTAAAATGCTGTTGGTACTTTGTAGAGAACATTTGGTCAAAAGCATTGTGAATAATTACATTTTTTGTGTTTATGTTCTTGAACTTCATATTACATACAATATGTACACCATTCTTGTACTTTGCTGTGCCGAAGTTCTTAATTGACACAGTTTTCATTTGTAATGAAAAACATTTGATATGGAGAAAAAAGCCACTTGCAAACTATTGGACTGTGCAAAATGTTTTAACCCTTTCCTCCATATATATGCATTTTTTACGCATGTGGGACCAGTGTAGATCCAGATCAGCTGGCACATCCGTGCCTTCTTATCAGGATCTGCACTGGTCGCATTTTGGTTAGAAATAACCTAATAAATCAAATAGCAAACAGTTTGGATCCTGATCAAACGGCACAAATGTGTCGGCTGATCCAGATCTAAACTGTTCGCCCATGCAATAAAGATGTATCTCTGGAGTAAAGGGTTAAATAGCCATCTGATCAGGAACTGTACTCTTTGCTTTTTAGGGGTATTTTTTACCAAAAAACTAACAGTTTAGATCCTGATCAGATGACCAACCGGGATGTGCCAGCTGATTTGGATATAAACCAGTCACACATGTGTTAAAATGCATATATATGGAGTATAGGGTTTGTGACATATACAGACTTGCCTGTTTTTTCCTGGAATTGCTGTAAAATAGTCATCATTCATTCTAGTGTAAGGTCAGAATTGCTGTTCCTTCATTCCAACAAACTTTTAAAATACAAACTTTTCCCAGTATTGTGGCCAAAATTTAGAATTATTTAGAAGTGTAAATGTTAGAATTTAATCAATAATATATTCTGGTTATCAGGTTATGAAAAACATTTGGATTGTTTAAAGTAAGTGTGGTAAGTGTGAAGCACACAGGGCTTCCGACACTTGATAACCCAAATGTTTTCATTCCCTGATAAATGCAGTCAATTATAGATTGAATCTTGAAATGACAAAGTTTGGTCTAGTATCTTTTGATTCATACAAGGTTGTATTTTATTTCTATGGCAATAAGATATACAGAGTTGTGCAATATTGCTCTATGCTTAGTTAAGATGCTTACAGAATGTAAAATAAAACGAACATTTTTGAATGGACTCGAGTGCTTGCCTGTTTGACATAATATTCAAAGTTTTAAGAAAACATGTAAACTTTAAACATTATTTTTATTAAGTTCCAGAATGCTGGACAAAAATTGGTGTTAAGTTACAGGCATGTACATTTTATGCAGTAATTGCTTGTCATATTTGTATTTTCCTTTTAACTCTTTCCTCCATTTATATGCCTTTCTGGCATAAGTGAACATTGTAGACCCAGAACAGCCGGCATATCCAACATGAGGGTGATCCATGCAGATCCAGATTGTACAGTGCAAAAAATGTGTATATAAGGAGGAAAGGGTTAAAATGAATAGAACTGCACAATTGTTTCTCAAGGTCACAGTCTCTTTACAACACGTTGAGTGAACCTTTGGCTTTTTCTCATTCATCTGCTACTGTGTTATGTATCATTATTTGCATTACGTTCAAGAGCATCTTAAACCCGTTATTCCTTATATTTTATATATGCCTTTTATGGCATAGGTGAACAGTGTAGATCCAGATCAGCCTTTACATCTGTTCCATCTGATCAGGATCTACATTGTTCACTTTGTTTTGGGTTATTCTGACCAAAAAGGCAAGAACTGCAGATCCTGATCAGATGGCACAGATGTGCCAGCTGATCTGGATCTACACTGGATACAAATGCAATAAAATGCATACATATGGAGTGAAGTGTTAAGTGCATGAATTCAAATTCCGGCAAAATTTAACCAGTTAAAAGATTGTCTTTAAAGAACAATGCAATGGATTGTATAGCAAATAATGTAGACCAAGAATAGACTTCGCAGATGCATATGGTGATTCCAGTCTATTCTGGTAGACAATGCAGCACTTAACAGATTAAGCAAGCACTTTTTATAAATAATTAAAAATATATGGTAAATAAATTTACCCTAAACTCTCCATGTATGCCAGGGTTTTATTGCATGTGCAACAGTTTAGATCCATGTCAGTCGGCACAGCTATCTGATGAAGGTCTTAACTGTTCTGTTATATTCAGTCAGTTATTCTCATCCAGAAGGGAACAGTGTAGATCCGAATAAGTTGGTAACAATGTGCTGGCTGATCTGTATCTACACTAGTTGCCAATGTGATAAAAGGTATATATATATATATGGAATAAAAAATTTACAATATTTATTGTACTTGCAAATTAAAGGATGCAATTTGAGGCCACTGTTACACTCATTATGATCCTTTTTTCATGTGAGCTTTGTTCTTAACAGCTTAAACGCCACTCTGTTTGGTGCTTTGTGTGTACTTCACTTGTTCTATACACTCCCTCTTTATATCTTTGTTACTATTACCATGTCTAAATCACCAAAATGCCATTATATAATGTGTTTATACTGGCTGAAAGTTGTCTTTTTAACCCATAACCATTCAAATTAACCCTTTCCTCCATAGACATACCTTTATTGCGTGGGCGAACAGTGTAGATTCAGATCAGCCGGCACATTTGTGCCGTGCCGTCTGATCATGATCTGCATTGTTCGCTTTTGGATTTGTTAGGTTGTTTCTGACCACAGATATGCTGGCTGATCTGGATCAACACTGGTCGCACATCCGTAAAAATGCGTATTTATGAAGGAAAGGGTTAATGCAATGGATTCAGCCTTCTTTCAATATGAGCAAGTCCATTCATTGTTAATAGGGATGTTTTGTAGAATTTGCTAACATTGTAGACCCTGATCACATCCCACTTATGTGCAGGTTGATCTGGGTCTACACTGTTTGAACAGAGGGTTAGCAAAATTTATTTATTGTTTTCAGTTGTGAACATTCAAAAAGGTAAATTGGAACTTTGTTTCCTTTTTACCATATTTAATAGATGTTTAAAATTTGTAATGAATGGAGATTATTTAATATAGGTTATTAAACTCTTTATTGGAGTTTTATTTTTGTTTTTTTATTTGTGTATATCTTGAAGTGTGAGTATGCGTGTGTTTTAATAACAGATAGATAATTAAAATAAATTAAAAGGTTATCAAACTTATTCAAGGTTCAAATTATGTAATATTATAACAGAAATTATATGAAACTGAGTTGATCTTGTTTGAATGTTGATGTTAGATGTTATTTGTTATTATTAAAGAATTGTACATTTGAATGCATGAATAATTCCAATAAAACACTGTCATCAATTAGCCTTTTTGATTTGCTTATTCAGTACAAAATTGGCGGAATGTTCCAGGTTTCAGAAGCAGTAATGATTATGCCTATTTATAAAGCTATTAGCTTTTAAATATTTTTGTACTTTTTCATGCAAAATTGACATGTTGATGTGTGGGTTGAAGCTAATTCACCAAGTTGACTTGTACTTGTTTGTTCATACAAGAACCTGATGGGGCAAGTCAGGTGCCAAGGTTATAAAACAGATTAGAAACCAGTCTCAAATCTCAAGCATCTGATTGGCTGAAATGGCGACTGGTCACCATTTCAGCCAATCAGATGCTTGAGATTTGAGACTGGTTTCCAAGCTCAGGTTTATAACCTTGAGGCCAGATGTTGGTGCATCCTAAAACCTGGTTTAAACCCCCCAGTGGCAGATTGTTATCCCATTGACTGTTCCAAGGCAGTATCCCATCAGGCTCTCTTTTTCATAAATTGTTTGTGGTGTCATATTTAAAATTGATCATTTTATAAACCCATTCTCTCTTTTCCTCCCTCTACTTTTTAGCTCACCTGAGCCATAGGCTCATGGTGAGCTATTGTGACCCGTCTTTGTCCGGCGTCCGTCAACAATTTCCTTTAAACAACATCTCCTCTGAAACCACTTGATGGATTTTAACCAAATTTGTCCTGAAGCATCCTGGCACTGATGTCTACAAAAGTTGTTCAAATCATGACCACAGGGTCAAGGTCAAGGTCACTGCTGCTAAAAATAGAAATTCAGTCTTTGCTCAATTACTTGAGTTTGCGTAGGGTTATTGACTCCAAACTTGGTGTTTGGGTAGCTTATATCAAAAGGCAGCTTGGGGTTGCTACCCTGATGTCTGTGATCAAGGTCAAGGTCACTGTTGCTAAAAATAGAAATTCAGTCTTTGCTCAATTACTTGAGTTTGCTTAGGCCTATTGACTCCAAACTTGGTGTATGGGTAGCTTATATCAAAAGGCAGCTTGAGGTTGCTACCCAGGTGTGGGGTTAGGTCAAGGTCACTGTTGCTAAAAATAGAAATTCAGTTTCTGCTTAATAACTTGAGTTTGCTTTGGCATATTGACTCCAAACTTGATGTATGGGTAGCTTATATCAAAAGGCAGCTTGGGGTTGCTACCCAGGTGTCTGTGATCAAGGTTAAGGTCACTGTTGCTAAAAATAGAAATTCAGTTTCTGCTTAATAACTTGAGTTTGCTTTGGCCTATTGACTCCAAACTTGGTATATGGATAGCTTATATCTAGAGGCAGCTTGGGGTTGCTACCCAGGTGTCTGTGATTAAGGTCAAGGTCACTGTAACTAAAAATAGAAATTCAGTTTCTGCTTAATTACTTGAGATTGCTTTGGCCTATTGACTCCAAACTTGGTATATGGATAGCTTTTATCAAGAGGCAGCTTGGGGTTGCTACCCAGGTGTCTGTGATCAAGGTCAAGGTCACCGTTGCTAAAAATAGAAATTCAGTTTCCACTTGATAACTTGAGTTTGCTTTGGTTTTTTGACTCCACACTTGGTGTATGAGTAGCTTATATCAAGAGGCAGCTTGAGATTGCTACCCAGGTGTCTCTGATCAAGGTTAAGGTCACTGTTGCTAAAAATAGAAATTCAGTTTCCACTTAATAACTTGAGTTTGCTTTGGCATATTGACTCCAAACTTGGTATATGAGTAGCTTATAACAAGAGACAAATTGGGATTGCTACCCACGTGTCTGTGATCAAGGTCAAGGTCACTGTTGCTAAAAATAAAAATTCAGTTTCTGGTTAATAACTTGAGTTTCATACTCAGGTGAGCGATTCAGGGCCATCATGGCCCTCTTGTTGGCTTTGCAAGTAGGCTGTGTTTTATCGGTGTGGCTTATCTGATATGCATATTTCACTTCTTTTATTTCAACAACCATCACATAACACAGTATGTTGTGTATTATTTATAAAATATTTGCATTTGATGCCACTTCTAGCCAGACAATTCTCAAATTTCTTGTACATGGTTCAGGATACTTATTTCAAATTACACAGTATGTTGTTTTGATAAAAAAAAGGATAAAATCTTGCACAAAGAAATAAATTTAGTTAAGTGATCAATATCAATTTTCTGCTTCATTGTAGAACAACAGTAAATCTGTAAAAAAAAACAACAGAACTTTTATTTCAATAATCGGTATTGGTTTGTGCCATTGGCATATGTTTGCAGGCCGGCCAACTAGATTGTGTCTGAACCATGAGTGACCAATCATCTTGGATGAACGATTTTATTATAGTTTTCAGCTTATGCTGCCAAACAACAAACTGTCTAATTTGAAATAAATATCTTGAATAACCTGTGTCACATGTCAAAAAGTTGTATGCGAATATAAATATATGATGCCGCAAACCTTAAGAATGGATGTTTCCATTTAGCATTCATTTAGAAACTTCAAATGCTTAAATTTTTTAAATAAATGTCCAATTTCAACAATTATTTCAGTAATCGGTAAAAAAACTTATCAGCATAATATTAATACATTTTAGAGTTGTGTTGCCCTTTAACAATATAAATAAAAACATGAATAAATGCCTACCGTCAAGTTATAAACTTGTAAAAGAAAGTTGTTATGCTTCTGCTACCACTACTGTTGTTATGCTGCTGCTGTTGTTGTTGCTGCTGCTACTACTACCACCACTACTACTATAACTTGCTACTTCTTCTTCTACTACTACTTCTACTAAGGCATATCACATTAAATCATAACAAGCAAGAATGCTTTTTTTATTTATGAAGATAATGTTACAGTCCACACTAATTTTAACATATTCCAAACGTGATAGTAGAGAAGAAGTCTACTATTATCAATAGAGGTTTTAAGCCTGTGCACTTTGAAAAAAGTCTCGGATCTCGCGTGAACGCGTACCTGCGTACTTGGAGCATCATGGCGGCTTGTGTTGTCAAGTGAAGCTAACAAATTGTCTGATATATTATGTGTGTCGGATTTCGTGTTAAAATCGTTTGAGCGGATTTATTTTCATAGAACTGCTTCAGTAATCAATGCGATGATAATGTGGTTTTGAAATACGCAATGGAAATTAAAGATGCCACCACATCGTTGGCAGAAGACCTTAAAGAGTTGAACCTCGAAAGGCCTGTCACTAAGGCCTTAAAGGTATAAAAAAAAATAGCCAAAAGAATCAGTTGTATGATTTTCTCGCAATCACAAATTTTATATGCTGTAAAAATTATTTTTAGCATTGAAATTGGCGACAGAAAAATATTGTTTCAGATGGTGACAGGGCAGTGACCATACCTTGGCTTTACTAAAGCCTTTAGTTAATAAATCTAATTTAGTGATCACACTTAAAATTGTGTCATTGTTCAGTTAGGAAAACAGAATGAACAACAATAATGATTGCTTTTATTAGCATTTGGCCTTGTCATACCTGGTGAATCTGCAAGCTTGTTAAGCTTCCAAAGTTGTCATTAATATTGAAATTAATTATTTTTTTTAAATTCCTGATGGATCATGTATACTTCATTTCATTAAAAAAAAACATTTGTTCAAATAATTTATTAACTCCTTTACTACTATGTAATGACCTAAAATGCAGCTAACATGCAGTTAAAAAAATACTGAAAAATAAAAATAACATGCAATTGATATTGTTTGTGTTGTACCACAACAATTTTATCCTGTGCTGATTTTCTGAAGATACAATTTTATTAATTTAACATATCTAACTGGCACTGTATCTAGTAACCCAGTCATACCTTTTTGGCATGGGAGGGTTACGAAGGGGAACCAATATTTTATTTTTGGCCTTATTGTGTTTATTTCGAAAATGGCTCAAAAAAGTTTTGTTTCTCTTCAAGGTAGGTTACTGGAGAATAAAAAATTATGTGTTTTTTTTTAAATATACATCTATTACATGTTACAGTAAATATTTCAAATTAAGTCTTGATATCCTATGAAATTAAATAACTGGTGAATGAACCCAATTAAAGTGGAATTTTTTTATTTAATTTAATTTTAATTTTTTATTTATATATTAATTTATGTCAAATCTTGTATTTTAGTCAACAGAGGAGCTTGAAGAACTAACTGTAGATGAACGTCTGAGTGATATAGAGAGAGCTGTCTATCTACTCAGGTGAGGGTTTATATATTTACTGCTACTCACTGTTCTCTTAACCCTTTCCTCAATAGACACACCTTTATTGCAAGGGCGAACAGTGTAGATCCAGATCAGCCAGCACATACGTGCCGTCTGATAAAGATCTGCACTGTTCGCTTTTTGATTTGTTAGGTTATTTCTGACCAAAATGCGACCAGTGCAGATCCTGATCAGACGACACGGATGTGTCGGCTGATCTGGATCTACACTGGTTGCACATGCGTAAAAATGCGTATATATGGAGGAAAGGGTTAACAACAAAATTGTCTGGAGTAACAAACTATTGGGCCTGACTTTCAAGGCCCTGGGCTTGTTTTCCTTATAAAGGAGGGACCATTTATGGTCCCTTTAAAATGGTCCCTTTACCCTCTCATTTTTTTTTTAATTAATGTAGTTTTCCCCAAAAAGGTCTATGCCCCTCCCTCTGGTAGTGAAAAAAGGTCATGAGTATATTTTTTGTGTAGAAGTGACCCTGAGTTTGTTTTCACATTTTTTTTTTACAATAGAGTTTTGAAACCTTGCAGCGGAGTGAAAAGTGAACTGATAAATGTTGTTTTTGATAAAGGCATAAAAACACAGATTTAAAAATAAAACAATACAAATTTTAACTTCTTTTCAGATTAAAGTCTTTAAGAAATGGTTGACTCATAATTGATATTTTATTGACAATTTTTGGCTAAAAATAAGGTTTGTGCTAGTAGAACAGTGTATTACACGTTGTATTAACAGTAACTGTGACATATTGAATTGTTTTCAATCAGTTGGAAATATATATATATGACACTTCTATTATGGTACATTTTACAGTTTTATGAGGTTATTAAAATTTTACAATAAACAGCCAGTGGCCCTTTTATATTACATGTTTCAGTTGTCGACACTTTTGATTCTTGTGACTAAGTTTATGTTAACTCTTTCCTCCATATAAACACCTTTTATGGCATGAGCAAACAGTGTAGATCAGGATCAGTTGACACTTCTGTGTCATCTGATCAGGATCTGCACTGTTCACTTTTTTTCACAAATAACCTAATAAAATAATTAAAAAGTGAATAATGTAGATGCTGAACAGATGGCACAGATGTGCTGGCTGATCTGGAATTACACTGTTCGCCTGTGCCATATAGGCATATATATATATATATATATGGAGGAAAGGGTTAAGGTGCCTTGACTAAAGAAGTTTCTGTTGCTAGGGAAAGATCATTATACATCCTGACTTCTGAAATTTGCACCAGTTTCATCCCCTTACAGCCAGCATCCTGTGTATGGATTACACTGTATTGACTCAGTTCTTTTCATTTTAATTATTTCAACAAGATATGTCAATATTTTTATTGGCTTTACAGATTCTAAATTCACAATATAGTATTCAGCATTGTAGAATATTGTTAACAGAAGTCTAATTAAAGCTCAGACATGTTTGCTTTTATTGGAATTTTTCAGGCTTCTAAATATTGTAATAGATCTGTGTCAACACTAATTCAGACCACACTGTATGGCTTTTTAGTAATTTAATTTTCACAGCTTGTAAATTTGTAAATCATTACATCAGTCCAATGTTTACTTAACATTGGAAATAGATTGAATTTTCTATTTGAAACACATTTCTTTATTGTTTATTTACAACTATAAAAATGTTCTCCACTTGTTCAAGGACTTTGATCTGTCATGAAAGCATATGATCTTTTTTTCAATGTGCACAATCGCTGCTTTCATGATTCTATTTATATCACATACTGAAAAAAGAGGGTTTTATACATATAATTATCTTGCTTTGATATACCCGCAACAACCCTGCCACTTAGCATGGCTATTTTATTCTTTGTTGCTTTCTAATAAATTATAAAATGAACAGTTTTCTTTGTTCTGTAGCTACTTAGTATAAATCCTTTACTCCATGGGATATGGCTGTTATCAAATGAGCAAACAGTACAGATCCAGATCAGCAGGCACACTTGTGCTGTTAGATCAGGATCTACTCTGTTTTTAGACTTGTTAGCTAATTTCTGACCAAGAAGCAACCAGATTAGATCCAGAACAGACGGCATGGATGTGTCAGCTGATCTGAATCTACACTGATCACACTTGCAATAAAACCCATATAATGTGGAGTTAAGGCAACCCTTTCCTCCATATATACGCCTTTTTACGCATGTGCAACCATGCCGTCTGATCAGGATCTGCACTGGTGGCATTTTGGACAGAAATAACCTTATGAATCAGAAAGTGCAGATCCTGATCAGACGGCACTGATGTGCGGGCTGGTCTGGATCTACACTGTTCGCCCACGCAATAAAGGTGTGTCTATGGAGGAAAGGCTTAAGAATAGTCTGTCATCAGTATAATCCATGGGTGCCTTCCCCTCAGAAAATTTCTTTAAAATCATAAAGTTTTCCCAAAAAAGTAACTTTACATCAGGTTTTTTCATTCCCCTTTAGAGAAAAAATAATGCTTTTTTTCCCCAAAACTATTGGGCAGTGAAAAAAATGCCCTGGTTTTGAATTGATTTTTGGATTCCATTCGACTCTTAAAACAGCCTAAAGCCTAAAAACACAGGCTTTTGATTGGTCACATTTGTGGATCAGTACATCTGCTTATGATTGAAGACTGCAGGGATACGTAGTTTTAGGGATAATTTACAAGGGTTTGCCATATTACTGATAAAATCGTTTTCTTTGGATCAGTAAAGGAAGAAGTTGAGGGCATGTGAAAGACTATTTATTTGCTTCCAATTCAATGAAGATGTAACTTGTTCATGGTTTGAACATTTCTTCTGTTCAAAGCCTTGTTCAGCATACTGGAGGCTTTGTATGGGAGGTAAATTAATGTAATGTTCGTGCATGGGGACATAAAATCGTACATTTCCAAGCAGTATTGATCATTAATGATCAGTCCTGTCGATGGTATCTCATGAAATATTATATCGGCTGTAGTTATTCAATTTTTCCTATAATTGGGTAACACTCCATCAATAACATGACCTCATATTTGTATGTTTTAGGTCATTATGATTAATGGTGTAATAGATCGTTTGCCCAATCATACTCCAAAGTGCTTTTGAATAGGCCAGTTTCTAAGTAATATGATCCGTGTTACAGAAAAGTCTGAAGTAGGTAGAAAATAACAATAATATTTTACAATTAAGGATGGCATTATGTGACACTTGTTATTATTAATGATCCCTGAATTATGCTTGGGGGGGGATAGAAGTTTGTATTCTAGTGATGTACTGATGATTAAAAGATATTGATGAACCCATTCCTCCATATATACATGTTTTTATGCACATGGGACCAATGTAGATCCAGATCAGCTGGTACATCCGTGCCGCCTGAAAGGGATCTATGCTGTTTGCTTTTTAGTCAGTAATAACCTAATAAATCAAAAAGCAAAGTGTAAATCCTTATCAGATGGAACAAATGTGCCGACTGATCTGGATCTACACTGTATTCACATGCCATATAGCATGTATATTGAAGCTGATGTTTTCTTGCATGTCTGAATGTTTTCTTGCATATCTAAATGTTTTCTTGCATATCTGAATGTTTTCTTGCAAGACTTGCATGTCTGAAATTAGTTAAGAATAAATCAATGTTAAAATACAACTGTATTATTTTGATATGACATGCAAAAATAAGTCAATAATTATGTTATAAAAACTTGCGGAATGGGTCGGTTTATTTTATACCTTAAGTCTTTAAGTTGCTGGTGACAGGCTGAGGCTCTGATGTGTGTAGAGATCAGACTGCATATCTACAATGTTTTCTGTTCAGTCACTATATTTCTGATACCCTTAGGAACAATGAATGGACTGTCTCTAATTCAGAGTAAGGCTAGCCCATCCCATAAAATTTAAAATCAGGGGGTGAAGGGTAGATGCACCTTTATTGCATGGGCAAACATTGTAGATCCAGATCAGCTGGAAGATCCATGCTTGATGACCAGGATCTACACTGTGAACCTTTAGATTCATTAGGTTATTTCTGACTAAGATGGGACCAGTGCAGGTCCAGATCAGATAGCACAGATTTGCTGGCTGATCTGGATCTACACTGGTCTCACATGTGTTAAAATGTGTATATTTTTATTGAGTTAAGGGTTAAGAAAAGAAAATATTAATCCATAGACACCTGAACCACAAAATTCTGCATGATTCATGTATGAATCAACTCCTACTAAACAAAACACAGAAGCATGTCAAGTTTCATAAAATCCAGTTAGAATAAATTTGATAGTGGATGTAGAACTCCATCTTGATTTAATTGAGGATAATTATATAGACACCAAGGAAAGTGGTCACATGAATAGTATCACTAGTGTAATTGATACATCGGAGAAAAAATGTGTTGGCAAGTTATGCAAGTTATCAGTGTTTAAACCATCAATGACGACACAGTTAAACCTTTCACTCCATGGGATATATGACTGTTACCCATGGGCAAACAGTGTAGATCCAGATCAGCCAGCACATCCATGCAATCTGTTCAGGATCTACACTGTTTGCTTTTAGATATTTAGATTCATAAGGTTATTTTGGACCAAGAAGCAAGGAGCGTAGACCCTGATCAGATGGCATAGATGTGGTTGTTGATCTTGATCTAAATAGTCGGAACATATGATAAAACCTGTATAAATGGAGTAAAGGTTATTTTAAACAGATTATGCGTAACCTGAACAGGGTCTACACGGTTTGCGAACAAGTCAATGAATTTCTGATAACATTCTTATTAACTGCTGAAATTAACATTCTTATTATAATAATTGTTCAGATTTCAACATGTGATCCCGTTAAACACATTTAGCTAGCTTTTTTATACTGCTATGATATTACTTTACTATCACATTGCACATCAATTAAACAAACAACAAAAAACAATACCTGTTTTTACATGCCATAAAGATAACTTGGTGATAAAGACAATGAGTCAGTTATAATCCAGTCATGACTATGTTGATGTATGGTTAAATTAACCACCCACCACTTGTCGATTTCTCAACCACAGTAACCACTGTTCTATCTATAATGTCCTGAGTCAACTCGTGTTTACTTTCTGTTTCTCCAGCAGTAGGTTAGTTAGTTAGTGATGCTACAGTGGTTCGGTAATGATTTCTGGAATCATTTGAAGTTGTTCCTGAAATTCGTGACATTTGGCAGTGAATTATTTCGTGTTTGGATTACTGGTGATAGATGAACAGTATCCTAATTATTTCACCATTCATGGAAGCTAAAGTTTCTAATGCTCTTGAATGATTTCTCTGGTTTTCGAAATAGTGTTTGATGTTTCTTTGAAGTTAATGTAATAGTGGAAGTGGATTGTTTGTTTCCTTAAAATTACGGGGAAATGATATTGAGATGATATTATTATTATTTTTAATGATGTTGAAAAATTAAGATAAGTGTGACTCCAAAAATCATTTTTGGTTTCAGAATATTGTTTGGTGTTCCTTTGAAGTTAATGTGCCCCGGGATAGTGGAAGTGGAGTGTTTGTTTCCTTAATATTATGGGAAATAATATTGATATGGTATTATTATTATTTTAAATGGTGTTGAAAAATTGAGATAAGTGTGACAGCACAACATTCAATTTGCTTTCGGAATATTGTTTGATGTTTCTTTGAAGCTAATATCGATATGACACAGAACAGTGAAATGTATGTTTCCTTAAAATTACTGGAAATAGTATTAAGATGGTATTTTTAGTATTATTTTTAACATTTTTTAAAAATCAGGAATATTTAACAGCAAAAAATCATTTTGCAATAAGTTTTCTTATATTTTCTTGTGGAACGTAAAAAAAAGCAACAATAACAATCTGATATAATAATAGGTTAAGGCAAAGAAAATGCTATGTTATGAATTGAAATAACCATATGTTTAACTGTTTCTAGGGAAATTGCAGAATGTTTTCATAAGTAGGTTAGGAATTGTATTTACATAGTTTTAATTACTAAATACCTCCAGTAAGAATATTGATGCAAACAGCAGCTTATATTATCATCTGGAATGAGGGAACTTGTTGTTCAGTTGATGTTTGTAATTCCAAAGTTTCTCAGGGTAGCAGCAGCTGTATAAATCAGTTAACCCTTATACGCATTTTAACACAATGTCATGTGCAGCCAGTGTAGATCCAGATCAGGGCTGAAAGTTATAAAGCTGAGCGTGGAAACCAGTCTCAAATCTCAAGCATCTGATTGGCTGAAATGGCGACTGGAGATTTGAGACTGGTTTCCATGGTCGCCATTTCTGCCAATCAGATGCTTGAGATTTGAGACTGGTTTCCATGCTCAGTTTTATAACCTTGGGCACAGATGGCACATCCAAGCCTTCTGATCAGGATCTACAGACTATTCACTGTTCAAGCTCAAATAAGCTTATGAACACAGAAGATTTTGATCAAATGGCAGGTATGTGCCTCCGGTTAATCTGGATGTACACAGTTCGACCACACAATAAAGGTGTAACTGTATAGTAAAAGGTCAACCCATTTTTGCTACCTGTGTAGACCCAGTTTAGCATGTGCATTCGTGTACATTTGGTCTGGTCAGTGTCACTGATTAATTTTAAGGACTATAAATTTCAGTTTAAAACCTTGTGAACAATTAATGGAAAGGCGAGTTCACATCAAGGAAAAAGGTTTCTTAGGACTGCGACATCAGTCTTTGGAATGACTTTATGAGTTTGCACGGATGATGTTGCTTATTACGCATTTCATGATAAATTTTAACATTATATTGTAAATATGTGTAGTGAAATCATAATCCCATAGATTATATTAAATGAATAGATAAATAGTAAATTTAAGTTTCCACATATCGTAGGGTGCCACATATTAGGGGGGGGGGGGGTAAGAGCAAAATTTTAGCTTTCACCCAGTAATACAGTTACTGAAATGTCAAAATAAAATCACCAAGACAAAATTCATATGATGTGCCCCATATTAATTCAGTTAACACCATTTTTAATTCAAAGTTCATTTTGGTAATCAGTGTTTTACTGATAGTTGAAAATATAATTTATTCCTAAGCATGTTCCATTAAAACTAGATTTACCTTGTGCAGACATTAATCTTGGTTTTAGGATGTGGGTCATTTGGATAAAAAATTGAGTCTTGGATTCAAAGTGATGCACAACATTTTGCTTATTTGTATATTATAGACTTCTGCAGCCAGGACTTGTGTGGCAACCTTAACCATTCACATTATGGGATATGGTTGTTATCTCATGGCAAACAGTGTAGATCCAAATCAGCAAGCACCTCTGATCAGCACTGTTTGTTTTATTTTCATTTGGTTATTTCTATTTAAGTAGGGAACAAGGTAGATCCAGATCAGATGGCATGGATATTCCAGCTGATTTGTTGATTTTGTCTAGTCACATAAGGTGACCTGTGTAGATCCAGATCAGACTTCATAGATTCCAAATCAGCCATGCAGTCAGATCTGGTTTTCACTGTTGGCTTCTAGGGTAAAAGCCAAGCTTATAAATTTTTAACCATTTCCTCCATAGATACACCTTAATTGCACGGGCGAACAGTTTAGATCCAGATCAGCCGGCACATCCACGTCTGATCAGGATCTAAACTGTTCGCTTTTTGATTTGTTAGGTTATCTCTGACCAAAATGCAACTAGTGCAGATCCTGATCAGAGGGCATGGATGTGCCAGCTGATCAGGATCTACACTTGTCGCACATGCGTTAAAAGGCATATATATGGAGGAAAGGGTTAAAAATGGACATTTGTTGGATACCATTTAGTTTAGCTGTCGGGAATACAAACAGTATTTTGTTGCTGGATCAGTACAATTGTCACTTACCATAAGTATGTTATTTTCCCATCAGGTGTCCATGTTTTGGTCATTTACCCTTGTAGGAACAACATTTTCCAAGGCTTATCTCTAATTTCTGTCCAATTATTATTGATTGAGTGTCAGCATGCAGATAAAACATGACAGATTTGTTTACATACTTCAAACTTTGAAGCACTTAGAAAGTGTCAATAGCCAGTCGGTAAACAGGACGGTGACACTTTGAGTAATTTTTTTCCCAATCGAAGATAAATGCCATAAATTTTGGATCTTACCATAATTTATTAGGTACATGGTTTTGTACTTATCTTTGTGGTTTATCAAAAAGCTGCACTTTATGGCTTTAAACTTTCAATTTGTACAAAAAAATACATGCTAAACTTTGTCTCAATGAGCCACTTAAACAACTATTTAATGTTCAACAAATTGTTTTGTACAAATTAACCTGTCTGCCTGTTCTGTTCAACATGTGCAGAATTATTTCAATGAATTTTAAGTTTTGTTGTTTTGTGATAAATATTTCTTCCTTTTTATGCCCCAGCAAAGTGGGAGGCATATAAAGTGGGAAGCATACAGAGTTGGACTCATCCGTCCGTCGATACATCCCCAAATCCTGTGGCATCTTCTCTCACTCCTTTAAACTGTCAGATGGATTTCTTTCAAACTAGCAAATATAATCAAGCAGGTTGTGTAGATGGTCGTAAAGAAAGGAGTTTTTTCTGCGACCATTTTTACCAGAGTTATGGCCCTTTGTTATTACAAATTTTGTTGCAGCAGTTGGGGCATCAGTGTCCGAGGACACATTCTAGTTTTACTTTTAAGTTAAAGTCAGATTGCAGTCATTTTGGAGGCAATCACAATTAGTGCCAGTAAGTTTATAAACAGAATTTGCTTTTTATTTACTTGTTTTCTTAGTTGAGTATAAAAACATGAAAATGGTGTTAACTGAACAAGGGGAGGCTAATGCAAAGGCATACATCTATTTTGATGGCAGTTTATGGTAAAACAGCATTTTGGTGGGCTCTAAAATTTCTGCATTCAAATTTCAGAAATTAATTTTTTTGACTATTCTATATAATTATTATATTTGTTGTTGTTTTTTTTAAATGAATTAATCAATATCATAAGTCGCAAAATTCTTATAAGGTCACAGTATCTTATTATATTTATCAAAGGATTTTGAATCATTTAAAATCATTTCCATTGCAACAGTGCCAAAATGATTTCCCTAAACTAGAATTTGGAATTTGTACAGTGTCACCCTTTACTCCATAAGATATGGCTAATATTCCATGGGCGAACAGTGTCAATCCAGATCAGATGGCACATCTGTGAAATCTAATCAGGATCTGTGCTGTTTGCTTAGATTCATTATGTTATTTCTGACCATGAAGTGACCAGTGTAGATCCAGATCAGATGACACATAATTTTATGTGCCAGTTCGGCGTTGGTTGCACATAGAAAAATGCCCATATATATACGGCGTAAAGTGTTTCATAGAGCTCTGAACAATTCTTCTTCAAAGATCTCCATATCGGCTGGTGTTTCTTTCAGCAACAATTGGCTAGCTATTGCGCTCACAGCCATGTAAACAGTTTTGAGAAACCCTGCTGGTATTTCTATTGTACCAGAATGGAATTGGCTTTTATAGAAATAATGAAAACAGTTTTGGAGAGCCTGATTTCTCATTCTGTTAATAGAATGATTCCCAGAGAAAATACCAGAGTTTGTTGTCATTTGACAAGAAATATAATAACATTCTATTAAATCTTTGCAAGCTTTGAGCATTTTGTCAAGCTCGGGTTACCGCTTCATGACATTTGATTGTAGTGGAATTATTGCTCATTTCCGCTGGTCATCTGCCTGGAAATTGATTAGCTCGTTATGAATGAATCACTGATGCTACCTAGGTTTTGTACAGTGAACTCCATTCTTTTTATCCCATGGATTTATGAGTTTGTAGCTTTTGAGTGTGTAACCACACAATTTGAATGTCCCAGCTACCTTTTATTAACCCTTTTTCTCCATTGAATATGTGCCCAAGGTTATAAAGCTGAGCATGGAAACCAGTCTCAAATCTCAAGCATCTGATTGGCTGAAATGGCGACTGGTCGCCATTTCAGCCAATCAGATGCTTGAGATTTGAGACTGGTTTCCAAACTCAGCTTTATAACCTTCAGACATGGCTGTTTTCCATGAGCCAACATTGTAGATCTTGATCAGCTGGAAAATCTGTGTTGTCTGATCAGGATCTACACTTTTCGCTTTTTTATTTATAAGGTTATTTCTGACCATAAAGTGACCAGTTTAGATCCAGATCAGATGGCACAGATATGCAAGCTGATCTAGATCTACACTTTCTGAGCTACGCAATAAAACCCATATATATGGAGTATAGACTTAAAGCCATTATTAATATCAATTTAAACCAAAGACATTGCAGAAAATAACATCATTCCCTGGCATACAGTTTTTGTCATCATTAAAAAACTATTATTTATGATTATTGTGATATTTATAGTAAATTATGCAATTTTAACTTCTCAAGGGTACTTTAGTTACATTCACAAGAATCAAGAATATTTTTTGTAGTTTATAGGGGAAATGAATGACAAATGATAACAGTTACCTGTGTTTGAATAACTGTATTGAACTCTAATTAGATGTTGGCGAAGCTGGTTGTTATCATACAGGTGTGCACACATTTCCGTCTTGCATATCGCCCTTAAAACGTCAAAAAGCAGGTTAATTTGCATTTATTGAAAAATAAAGCTAGAAATATGATACATTATATATGATGGGTCAAGAAACTGACAGGTTTAAAAAAACGGAAGTATCCAAATAACCCCCCAGGAAGAATTAAATGAATCGCTGCTTTATTGCACTAAAGGTTTATCTCTTTCATATTTCAATGATACTTATAATGTTTTTGCACTAAGGTGATATAACTCAACATTTTTCACCTAATAAAATTGCTTTATTTCGTGTAGGAAAAAATATCATCGTCAGATATTAGTGAAAGTTGACCCTTTATGAGCTAAGCTTAGCATTGACACATTTGAAATCCAAGTAGACCTGAACATTTTCACCATCTGATCCTGGTCTATATTGTAACAGTTACTGCCCCTGCTGTATGAGACAGCCATTTGCAGCTTGGTTTTAAGTTCTAAATGATATTACAGTAACCAACATTGTTATTCTGTAAATACGCCTTTATCACATACATTAACAGTGTAGATCCAGATCAGCAGGTACATTTGTTCCATCTAAACAGGATCTACACTGTTGCTTTTAGATTTATTTGGTTGTTTCTGATTTATCAGTGCAGTGTAGATCCTGATTAGAAGGCAGAGATGTGCAGGCTGATCAGGACCCACATTGTTTGCCCTTACGCTAAAAGTTGTTTATATGGAGAAAAAGGGCTTAACAAGACCAGTGGTAATGTAAGCGAATGAATTCTTATTTCTTATGGTGAGCATAAACTTTTTTTTAAATTATGACCCTTTGTGGGAAATAAATATCCTGGTGGTTTAAATGTTTTGGGTTAATCAGCTATAAATTAAACCACATCTTTAAAGTAAGGCAAGGCAAAAAGGATGGTTAAACTGTTCAATATTTTCTTTGATTAAGAGTGAGCAACCATTTTTAAAAGGAATATTTGAACAGGTTGATGCTTTTAAGAAGCTTTATATATTTCCACAAAGCTGGGTTTTTTTATCCCTCAAATGTGGTTTCGATATTTTGATAAGTAGTTTGTAAAATCATCTTTAATGTTTAATCCATTGTTTAAATGTTTAATCACAAGAAATAAGTTTGAAAAAAAGTGATGGAAATAATAATATGTTAGGTTCCAGTCTAAAATTGAGTTTTCACTCATTTTCTTCTTTCTATATATGTAATGTATGTTCTATGGGTGTGTTTGCTGTACAGAAAGGAACAATTAATGGAAATTTCTTGATTTTTGAGGTTATGTGATTAATAGAATACAACATTTGTTTTAATTTTATTCTGGAATTAATACATTTGTCATATAAATTGATATATATCAATGAAAAGGAAACTTTGAAACCCAATGAACATGTCAAATATAAAAATTTGCAGGCTCAGTTTGATTGAGTATGTTCATGAACAGTAATGACAATGCAAATTACTTGAGTCAATGTAGACCC
Source organism: Corbicula japonica (assembly GCA_038501625.1). Classification (NCBI taxonomy): domain Eukaryota; kingdom Metazoa; phylum Mollusca; class Bivalvia; order Venerida; family Cyrenidae; genus Corbicula; species Corbicula japonica. The sequence goes on from JAZAYU010000027.1 coordinate 47,827, forward strand.
TTATCACCAGGATGTTCTGGTCTACGCTATTTTTTCTAATTCATGTAAGATAAATTTAGTAAGAATGATTAAATGCTGGCTACAGTCCTTTCTTCTCTTCATTAAACATATTTCAATTACAACGTTACAATTGTAATTCAAAATTATTACTTCCCTTTGTTTTGTGTACATTATTAACTGTTTACTCCATATACTGGTTTTTTCACACGTGCGACCATATAAGTATCATGCATGAGTGTGAGGTGAAGATGGAAAAATCTGTCACCGAGGGTTAACTGTTTTGCGGGAACGAGGCTCTGCCGAGTTCCTGCCAAAACAGTTCACCCGAGGTGACAGATTTTTCTATCTTCACCAAATGTCTCATGCAAGATACTTTTTCTTGCATACCTTTTATTATTTATAACATTTCTGTGTAAGTATACAAACTTATTTATTTTCATTATGCCGAAATATTGACGTTAAAGCAAACTTTTTTTAAATGACGTCACTAACTTGAATATATTACGTCAGATACTTGAAGACGTGACGTCACTCACGTGACTCATTCTACATGGGGGGGTGTAGGATCGAAATTTCCTACACGGGTGAAAACACCGGATAATCTGATCTGGTATGCAAGAAATGTTGATCCGGATCCATATCAGCCAGCATGTCAGAGTCATCTTATTTGGATCTACACTGGTCGCTTTTTACTCACAAATAACTAAATAAATTAAAAGTGAACAATGATCAGATTGCACAGATATGCTGGCTGATCTGGATCTACACAGTTTGCCAGTGGGACAACAGCCTTCTCACATGGAGTAAAGGGTGAATAATGTAATATTGCCTCAAGAAACAATTTCTGCTGCTATAGAGAATAGAATAATGAATAGGAAAGAATTTTTTATTATTTTTTATTGAAATGTAATAGCCAGTGGCCAGGCTACAATGGTTATAATGATGTTGATGAGAGAAGAAGGTTTATTTATACAGGTATTAGATGTTATCACAGACGGTAATGATAATAATCTAAAACAAATGCAGATATTAATGCGCTATGATACATTATAGTCCTCAAAAGATGGCATCACAATACCCCATTAGTAGATAATCATCAACATTCTTATCAAGATAATCTTACACAACATATATTACTGAGCTGCAAACTTGATAACATTTTCATCATTCTGTCAAAATGTATTGTAATAGGCAACATTTCATGTTAATTTCATCAAAAAGTGAAATAAGATCAAACAAAAAAAACAAAATCTCATGAAATGTACAAGTATTTTGACAGGTTTAGCATTACAACATATAGTGGATTTTCCAACAAGCACCAAGCTCTGGGAATTCTCAGAGCTTCCCTCAAGTAGCCACAATACTGTTGTGATTCTATGAAACTGTCAGTCAGTTCAATGGAATTGTTGTGGGGAAACCAACGGATTTGTTAATTAGAGGCAGTGGGTGTTTAATTGCCATACGATATATGATAATTAATGAAAGTTAAGCAGGAATTATGGATGATTTGGATTTATTATAGCTGGAATGGAGTATCGTTTTCTCAGTTGGTGTTGGATTTTAATGGAGATCTTTGATTGTGATTTTTAATTTGAAGATTTATATGAATTGAAAAATTGAAACCTGGCCAGTTGTATTAATTTTGAAAGCACTGATTTTAATCTCAGAATTAAATGCCCTGACACTGTAGGCCGTTTAACGAGGTCAATAATCTAAATATATTAAAGGTTTGCAAATATACAAACTTAATTTTCTATAATCTCCCTCACACATTACTGCTCAAAAATTATTTACATTCTTTTCTTAGAACTGCTTTCACCTGTTACCCTTTACTCCATAGAATATGTCATTATCACATGGGTGAACATTGCTGATCCAAATCAACTGGCATATCCATGCCATCTGATCTGGATCTATACTGTTCGCCAGTATGGTAAAATTCATATATAAGTTATGGAATAAAGGGTTAATGCATTCTCAGAAAAAAATAATTAAAAAAACTGCAAAGAAAAGGTTGTTTAAAAAGTCAAATATTTTTCTATCAAACATATTTCCTGGTATATTTCCAAGTTATGTCATTCCGTGACTGTATTGATCATGTATAGATTTTGGGCTGCTGTTTGCTTCAGAATATGTATTTCAGAAACGCTGTATTCATATTTATTCAGTGGAGGATTTTATTTGTTTAGACTCCTGGTGAAAAATAAATGACACTTCACTGTTTATCTGTAAACTTTTCAAGAGATAATATTTAAGGAAATTAAATTACAAATTTTTAAGATCTTTTTTTAAATGATACCTTGAATGACATAATCAGTTTTTAAGGCAAGAATTTTACCAATATTGAGGTCTCGAAAAATATATTACTTTTTGTCTTTTTTTGACTGATGAAAAACAAATTAAATAATTTTGCTTATTATTAGGTAAACAATGTTATTGTTTTTTTTTGGTTTCTAGAGTTTGTAGATTTCATGGAACCGATTACCTTCAAGCGAAATTACATGTCAAAAACAATTTCCAATAAAAATATAAAGCCTGTAAATAGTGCTTGCCACCGTCTAAGAAAAACAATAAAAATGTCATTTGTGTGATTATATTGTACTATGATAAAAAGTGAAAGTCGATGTTTAGATAGTGTTGTGACGGACAGCCTGACAAATGGGGGTTGAGACACAATCATCCAAGTTGTCATATAACTCTATGGAAGAGATTGAAATATTTAAGACTGCTGAGTCTCCGACTGGAGAAAGGATAAAACTGTTTGTCGATGAGCTTGAACCCTATGAACCTAATGTGGAGGTCCCGCGGGACTATGCTGTGCAGTCAGCATGTGCCGCTGGGCATATGGACTTGGATTATATGTGGGATATTGATGCGGAGATAGAGTAAGTATAATTGTTGTTTATCAGTTTTCAGTTATGTTAATAATGCTGTGCACCAAGGCAGACAAACATTTGCTGTTGTATAAGGTATAGTGTCATTGAACATGTCTCAGAAGTCAACCAAAGTTGATATTATACCATCCCTGTAGCCTAGTGGTTAAGGGGTCCTCCTGCAGAGCAGGAAGTCAAAGGTTCAAGCTACACAAGTTTTCTGTGTATTGTATTTTTCTGTTCAGTAAGAGGCCTTATTGTGGTCATATAAGAGATACCTTATTTGCTTTGGTGAAGACCGCTTAAACCTCCTGTTAGGCCCTGACATAGCAAGAAACTAATGTTGAGCTTTATTGGTAGCATAATGATAAACAACTATGGATATAATGCTTGCCTCTCTTCAGTTTTAGTCTTGATAGATTTTGTTCTCATGGATGTTGAACCACACTTATTAGCCGGCTGATATTTTACACTTTCATCATCGCATTTATAAAGTCATAATGTAAACAGATTTGAACAATAGATGCACTTGTAAATGGGAATGGTATTCACCATGACTAGTCCTAACCCAGACATGCAACCAGGCCATTATAAATCAGCAAGCTCATAGTGAGGGTACATTAAGAAATTTGGAATGTAGAGTATACATATACATTATTTTTATTAGCGCCATATATGTAAAGAAAATATTCCCGATTGATTATGAAAGTATTGAAATTGACAAGAAGTGCAGAGGAGATAGGGTGGAATTAATTAAAAAATACTATATCATCTGCTGACAGAGGCAAAGACTTTATGGTGCAGAGGTTTACAAAGAAATCTTGTAAAATAAGATAACACATTCGAAATTTAAATTGGACAGGATCCATTTCCTCATGATTTTATTGTATGTGCAATCAGTGTAGATCCAGATAAGCCGGGCACATCCATGCCAGTTTCACCTGTATCTGTACTGTTTGGTTTTTGATTGATTAGGTTATTTCCATCTGATCTTGTTCTACACTGTTCGCTCATGCCATAAAGGCATTTTTATGGAGGAAACGGTTATATATGGGTAATTATTATGAACCTTTTTATCCAACAAAGCTGCTTTAATTAATGGGCTGTGTTCGTTGTCTGAAGAACGATTTTTAACCAAACAATGGAGACTTGTGTAATAAAATGATAATAGAAGGAGGGGATGCTCAGACGATATACAACATGCTTTGACAATACTTTGGATTGTTTAAATTGTGCAGGTAGACATTTTTCACTAAGATTTCGTTTCAGTGTCTTAATATGTTGGTGTCCTCAAGAATTCAGGTTTATAGGATTAGAAAAGATTAAAATGTTAGAGGTTACTATCAGACATGGATTACATTATATTGTATGTAAATCAGTGTAATATCTTAAAGCGGCATTACTTCAATTTAACCCGCTCTTGTATGAAATATTTCATGTATTTGGAACTATAGGCACAAATTTGCAGCATTAGTTTGGGCTAATAAAATTTTAATTTACTAAAATAAATTTGGTCCGCGTGACTAAAAGCGAAAGTAGGATTTCCGAAACGTCACAGAAATCGAGATTGCGCATGAAGTGGTCTATTCGTCGGTGCTAAATATTGCTTCATTATATTTATCTTCTTAAAAGTTCATTAACGATAATTTAACAATATCATTGAAAATCCCATCTATAAGAAAGAATTCGATCGGACCTTTTGTGTTTTGTTAGAGAGTTTATATATTGGAGTCTATATGGACAATATGATTTTTCAATAGTATATTCTTACTAAAGTATAGGGCTGGGGCTTTAAGTAAAATGTTATTTTCAGTTCAATCTGCAAAAGTTTGTTTTTCTATTCCAGTAAGGGAAAATGCTGCTAAACTATGTTAGATTTTGCTTTCACTTTTATTTTATGTTTTTTTTTTATTGCATATATTTTGCATTCAAATTTAATGTTGCTTATAATTTTAGCTATTAATATCATTGTCTTTTTTATCAGTATATTGTCCTTTCATTTTCTATGGGAGCTACACTATTTGTCCTGGCCTTGCTAACCCTATATATAGGCATTTAATTGCACGTGCCTTTACTGTGCCGTCAGATCAGAATCTGCACTGTACGCTTTTGGTCACAAATATCCTAATAAATTAACCCTTTCTTCCGTAAATACGCATTTTAAGGCATGTGCAACCAGTGTAGATCCAGATCAGCCTGCACATCTGTGCTGTCTGATCAGGATCTGCACTGGTCGCTTTTTGGTCAGAAATAACCTAATGAATCAAAAAGCGAACAGTGCAGATCCTGATCAGATGGCATGGATGTGCTGGCTGATCTGGATCTACACTGTTCGCCCATGCAATAAAGGTGTGTCTACAGAGGAAAAGGTGACAGTGTAGATCCTGATCAGTGTCATAAAGGACTTTATAAGTAAGGGAAATATAAACAATGTGATAAAAATATCTAATTTACAGTAACAGAAGATATCTAGATATTGTTTTATGTTATTCTGACAAAATGATAAACAAATAAAATCCCAGATTTTGGCTTCTGGTGATTTTATCTGTACATTAAATTGATTTCTTCCAGAGAACAAGTGAAAGACAATAAAAACCTAATAGCACAGTAATGGGTTTGAGGTGTGGTTTTCACCCCAGAGCTTGTTAATAACAGGTATGAAATGCTATTAAAACAAACCTGGTAACAATTACCAGAAAACTGAGAAATTGTCCTATCCTACCATTTTCTGTAATGGACTTTTCAAGCCAGAATTGAATTTTGAATATGGTTTAATCCATTCTCAGTGGATAAGGGGTGTTAAAGCAAAATACACAGTACAAAATATTGAAAAAATGTAGACCCAATTAAGGTTATATAGATTTGATGGCTGATCATGATGCACAATTAGATCTGGGTTGAAATTGTTAGTTAACTTGGATCTATAATTAGGTTGTTAATCGGCAGGAACTGATTTTTTATTTCACTTTTAGAATTTATGTGTTCTCACTGGAGTTTGCAGACTATCAGATGAGAACATTCGACTGACAGGTGCTGTAATTAAGTTAAGTTAGGTCTAGCCATTTCAGAATAATAAATATCACTGTCGGGGCTTAATTATATGTGGTTGCTAACAAATGAGCACATCCATTGGAATTAGAGCCTTGTTTTATTCCATTCTTAACCAATTTAGTGCTCTTCTGTAATCATTTTAAATTTGGCTTGTTCCATTTAAATTTTAAAGGTGTAGATCAAGTTTTCATTCTCTGAGTCACAGCTTTGTTTTAAAAAAATTCTTTTTGAATTGTTTAAATATTTTTAAGTAAGCCAAAGTAATATTGCCTACAACAACTGTTTTGTTTTCTAACTGTGTTGCACAACCAAGTTATTAATTTTTTTGTGCTAACACGTAGCATATGCTATTGTTTTAATTTGCTTATGAAGCTTTGTTCATTGACTGTGTGGGGAGGCTGTGTTTCTGTGTGTCACTATTTTTGATACGCATATTTCACTTTTTTATGCCCCCACAAAGTGGGAGGCAGGCATATAGAGTTGCACTAGTCCGTACGTCCGTCCATACTTCCCCCAAATCTTGTGGCATCAACTCTTCCAAAACTATAAGGCAGATTTCTTTCAAACTTGTACAGATGATCAAGCAGGATGTGTAGATGATCGTAAAGAAAGGATTTTTTCCTGCGACCATTTTTACCAGAGTTATGGCCCTTTGTTAATAAAAAATTATGTTGCAGCAGTGGGGGCATCAGTGTCCGAGGACACATTCTTAGGTTTTAAGGTTGTTTGTCTTTAGAAATAAACCTTACCATGATCATTACTTGGGCTCCATAGATATGCAGGGAACTCTCTGATGCGTGCTGCGGTTACAGTTGCAGGAATAAATTTATGTGTTAACCCTTTCCTCCACATATACGTATTTTTAGGCATGTGCGACCAGTGTAGATCCAGATCAGCCGGCACATTCGTGCCATCTGATCAGGATCTGCACTGGTCATATTTTGGTCATATAATTATAACCTAACGAATCAAAAAGCGAACAGTTTAGATCCTGATCAGACGGCACGGATGTGCCGGCTGATCTGGATCTAAACTGTCCGCCCTAGCAATTAAGGTGTATCTATGAAGGAAAGCGTTAAAGATGTATTGCCATTTCTGGTTCTAACTTAGCAAAATGCCTCCTAAGCCGTATTATGTGCATTAATTAGCATTAACTACAGACAGAATATTGTATTACATGTTTTAATTGTTCTGCTATTGATTACTTACTTTTCTTATTGAAGTTGTTACAACATTGCATCATTATTTTATAATAGGTTTACAACATTAATCATGACTTGCACAAACTAAATGCACATAAAAGGAAAGGAATCTGTACTTAGACGTTAATGTCATACGAGGGCTATTTGAGCATATGGTTATTAATGGTTATTAATGAAAACAGGTAGGAATCTACGAATTCCCAACAATGCAGGCAGGCTGTTTGCAGGCTGGCACTGTACTATTTGGTTATGATAATGTTGTCACGTACGAGCAAAAAGGTTCTAACTTCTTTTTGTGAAATATTAATATTACAACATTTTCTCTTTTCACCCTTCCATATTATCGTAGATGTAACTATTCTATACAATTGTGTTTTTATACCATTTCTTCTACTCTTATATGCAAAACTAATGTAACTGTATATAAATAAAGAAGGTGATACAGTAGTTTTGCATACTGTAAAACGCTGAGGTCTAAATTTCGTGAATTTTGTCAAAAAGCAGCTATTTTCTTTATTTGCATATTTATGAATTCGCGATGTTACAAGTTTTCTGATATACTTATTTTCGGATAAATTTAAAATTTTCGGATAATGTATTCATGGTATTTACGAATTCCGGAGGTAAGCGATTAGCGAATATTAGTGAAAATAAAACTAACACAAATAAAACCAGTTTTACAGTATAAGTGACGATTCCTGTGAAAAGTCTCTCAAATTATCTTAACAGTGTAGTACCCTGACAGTATTCCCATAATGTTCATTCTTGTAGTGTGTTATCTACATCAGATAAGAAGAACAGGTTCAGTTTGCAGATCTTATCACAGATTTCAGACATAATAGATACCATGGATAGCCGCCATTCTAGCATGCATCTGGGCTTAAGGTTATAAAGCTGAGATTGAAAACCAGTCTCAAATCTCAAGGATCTGATTGGCTGAAATGGCAACTGGTCGCCATTTCAGCCAATCAGATGCTTGAGATTTGAGACTGGTTTCCATGCTCAGTTTTATAACCTTGGGCAATGGAAGGAAGAGTATAGACTCTCTCATAGTATAAGTCTCTCAAAATCCTGCAAAAAAAAAAAATTTCACTTTCTTCTACTTACATTTATTCTGTGCCATCTGATCAGAATTTACGCTGTTCGCTTTTTAGCTCACCTGAGCACGAAGTGCTCATGGTGAGCTTTTGTGATCGCCTGATGTCCATCGTCCGTCCGTCCGTGCGTGCGTGCATCGTCAACTTTTTCTTCAAACGACTTCTTCTCCTGAACTCCTGGGCCAATCTTGCTGAAACTTGGCAGGAATGTTACCTGCATGAAGCTTTACCAAAAATTGTTCAAATGGTTTCAGTCCATTGCCTATCTAGGTCACAGAGGTTAAAAATAGATTTTGAACATGAAATTTTAAAAAATCTTCTTCTCTGAAACCGTAAGGCCTAGAACTTTGATATTTGCTGTGTAGCATCACCTAGTGGTCCTCTACAAAGATTGTTCAAATTATAGCCCTGGGGTCAAAATTGGCCCCGCCCCAGGGGTCACTTGATTTTACATAGACTTATATAGGAAAAACTATAAAAATCTTCTTGTCTGAAACCACAAGGCCTAGAGCTTAGATATTTGGCATTTAGCATCCTCTAGTGGAACTCTACAAAGTTTGTTCAAATTATTTCCCTGGGGTCAAAATTGGCCCCGCCTCAGGGGTCACTTCATTTTGCATAGACTTATATAGGAAAAACTTTAAAAATCTTCTTGTCTGAAACCACAAGGCCTAGAGCTTAGATATTTGGCATTTAGCACCCTCTAGTGGAACTTTACAAAGATTGTTCAAATTATTTCCCTGGGGTCAAAATTGGCCCCGCCCCAGGGGTCAGTTCATTTTACATAAGCTTATATAGGAAAAACTTAAAAAATCTTCTTGTCTGAAACCACAAGGCCTAGAGCTTAGATATGTGGCATTTAGCACCCTCTAGTGGAACTCTACAAAGATTGTTCAAATTATTTCCCTGGGGTCAAAATTGGCCCCACCCCAGGGGTCACTTCATTTGACATAGACTTATATAGGAAAAAACTTTAAAAATCTTCTTGTCTGAAACCCCAAGGCCTAGAGCTTAGATATTTGGCATTTAGCATCCTCTAGTGGAACTCTACAAAGTTTGTTCAAATTATTTCCCTGGGGGTCAAAATTGGCCCCGCCCCAGGGGTCACTTCATTTTGCATAGACTTATATAGGCAAAAATTAAAAAATCTTCTTGTCTGAAACCACAAGGCCTAGAGCTTAGATATTTGGCATTTAGCACCCTCTAGTGGAACTCTACAAAGATTGTTCAAATTATTTCCCTGGGGTCAAAATTGGCCCCGCCCCAGGGGTCACTTCATTTGACATGGACTTATATAGGAAAAACTTTAAAAATCTTCTTGTCTGAAACCACAAGGCCTAGAGCTTAGATATTTGGCATTTAGCATCCTCTAGTGGAACTCTACAAGTTTGTTCAAATTATTTCCCTGGGGTCAAAATTGGCCCCGCTCTAGGGGTCACTTCATTTTGCATAGACTTATATAGGAAAAACTTTAAAAATCTTCTTGTCTGAAACCACAAGGCCTAGAGCTTAGATATTTGGCATTAAGCACCCTCTAGTGGAACTCTACAAAGATTGTTCAAATTATTTCCCTGGGGTCAAAATTGGCCCCGCCCCAGGGGTCACTTCATTTTACATAAGCTTATATAGGAAAAACTTTAAAAATCTTCTTGTCTGAAACCACAAGGCCTAGAGCTTAGATATTTGGCATTTAGCATCCTCTAGTAGAACTCTACAAAGATTGTTCAAATTATTTTCCTGGGGTCAAAATTGGCCCCGCACCAGGGGTCACTTCATTTTATATAGACTTGTATAGGAAAAACTTTAAAAATCTTCTTGTCTGAAACCACAAGCTGAGAGTACTTTTGTACTCAGGTGAGTGATATAGGGCCATCATGGCCCTCTTGTTTATCAATTATGCTTTTTCTGACCAAAACTGAGTGAACAGTGCAGATCCTGATCAGATGGCAGAGATGTGCCAGCTGATCAGGATCTGCACTGTTCGCACATGTGATAAAACGCATAATATGGAGAAAAGGGTAAAAGCAGATTATGGCACAGTTTATGCCCATGCAAATCTGATTAGCAGTTTAGAAATTAATATGTCCAGTGAAATGAAAAGTGCTCATCTCACTGAATATGCAATAATCTGCAAACAATAAGTTGGGACTGTCCAATTCGACATTGTTCTATGACAAAAGGACAATACAGTCTGTAAATGGACATAATTGACTGCCCTTAGGGAAATGAGAAAATTGATATTTACTTGAAGTCTGACCACAAGTCTGCTATTTTCAAGGATCAACACTGTTTGCCTTCAGATTCATAAGGTTATTTCTGATCAAGAAGTAAACATAGTAGATCTAGATCAGGGCCCAAGATTATAAAACTGAGTTTTGAGATCAGTCTCAAATCTCAAGGATCTGATTGGCTGAAATGGCGACTGGTCGCCATTTCAGCCAATCAGATCCTTGAGATTTGAGACTGATCTCCAGATTTTGTTTTATGATCTTGGGCACAGATGGAATGGACATTCCATATGATCTTAATTGATACTAGTCACCCATATGACAAAAGGTGTATTCCAAGAGACAAAGGTTAAAAAAGTGTTCTAAAACCAAAGTTATAGCAAACTCTTTATTTTAGTGTGGCAGCTGTAAAAAGTCTCCCCGTACATTCAATCAGTTCTGTTATCAGTTATATAGCCCTTTGAAGGCCATTGAGCACAACGCTTATATTTGGGTAAATATTGAGTTGCGCTCAACCCAAGGCTAGGTGCTGTCACACATCAGTAATATGCACTTCCATTAACGCTGGTGAACAGGCTCATTCTAACTGAGCCTGCAATATAATGATATTTGTCATGTTCATTGGCTTTCAAAGTTACTCTTTCATCTATTTCAATGTATAAGGGAATTTTTCTCATAAAAAATCTTATCAATTTCGAGTACAATAACTAATAGAAGGTTTAATATTTCATTATAGTTTCCTTGACATGTTTATGGCAGCTCATCATTCAATGTCACGCAAGTTACTTATAAGCCTTTCCCTGCGTAGGAAGTAGATAATTAGCTCATTAACATTAATTCTGCGAAAACTATTACACATCTGGCGGAACTCTTGTAAATTTTGCAATAAAACTTCCACAGAACATTAACAAAAAGGGTTCTTTAAAAAAATAAAAAGTGTGAGTATATTTTGATGTATTATGAAGATACCGTTTTTTCTTAAGTAACTGCACACCCTAAAGTATACACCCCATAACTTTTGATAATTTCAGAAGACTGATGCTTATTTAACCCTGTCCTCCATAGACACACCTTTATTGCGTCTGCAAACAGTTTAGATCCAGATCTGATCAACCAGCACATCCGATCTAAACTGTTCGCTTTTTTATTCATTAGGTTATTTCTGACCAAAATGCGACCAGTGCAGATCCTGATCAGATGGCACGGATGTGCCGGCTGATCTGGATCTACACTGCATGCACATGGGTAAAAAGGCATATATATGGAGGAAAGGGTTTAGAGAAAAGTTAATATCCCTGTACTTGATAGATATGACTTATATCCCATGTGACCAGTGTAGATCCAGATCCTTCTGCACATCTCTCTGATCAGGATCTACACCATTATTCATTTGATTTCTTTATGTTATTTCCAAGTGACCATTTTGATCCTGATGAGACTGAACTGATACATTTTGGTCAGAGACAATCTAAAGAATCAAAAAGCAAACAGTTTAGATCCTGATCAGATGGCACAGATGTGCCGGCTGATCTGGATCTAAACTGTTCACCCGCCCAATGAAGGTGTGTCTGTGGAGGGAAGGGTTAATTAATCTACAGGTGGCACATGGGATAGATTTGTATCCACAAAGCAATTGACGAAATTAATCAACCCCTTGTGAAATATTTTGCAGTTATTTAACTTAGCATTCTCTATATTTACATGAAAATTAACATTCATTAAATAAATGTTTTATTCAGGCAGATTATTAATAATTCGTTTTGTTTTAAGTTACGCTCTTGATATTTGAAAAGCGTTCCAGGGCTTGGTGCCTTTATTTCAAGATTTTCGCTGATCAAAGTTAATAATTGGAGATTAACTTCAAATAATTATTATTTATTGATCTTTTATTTTAGAATTATCAAAGTAAGAATGTAAGAAATTTACTGTGGTGATGATTGTTCTATTATGTCTTTACTCTTTAATGTTACTTCTAAGGTTACCAATAGAGTTTGGTTTGTACCATAACTGAGGGTATTGGTGTCGTGCCCTTTCGGAGGAAAAGGGCCCAAGATCATAAACCTAAGATTGCAGACCAGTCTCAAATCTCAAGCATCTGATTGGCTGAAATGGCAACCAGTCGCCATTTCAGTCAATCAGATTCTCGAGTTTTGAGACTGGTCTCCACATTTAACTATGATCTTGGGCATATGTGATTTACAGGCATCACTTTGTCTGACCACCAGTCTGTTCGTCCTTCATGAAAACTTAATGTTGGCTATAACTTTGCCATTTACTTTATGACAACAGGTTTGTGATCTTGCCAAATTCTCTTGATAAGGTTCACATTCGACAGAGTTATGCCCCCTTTTTTCTGCTGTCATCTATTTTTTTTTGGTGATAGATGTAGACCATATTAGCCTGCATGTTGTGATATGGGTCTACATTTTTTGTTCTGCTAAAACACCCTTATAAATAATAACATATGATGGACCATCTAAGTTTCATTGAAAGCAAATTCCATTATGTGCACCATTGTTAACCTACAAACTTTCAAATTGGTATTTTAGAGAGGATTTGATTGAACAAAATCAATCTTGAGAGATTTTGATTGAATGGAATCAATCTTGCTTTCTGTGCATATTAAACAAAATAAATCACTTCTAAGGTGTCTGCTTTGTGAAAGATTAGAGTGGATCCTGAACTTTAGTGCCCATGTCCAAGGGAAATTCGCTAGAAAAAGGTGGAATTCTTAATTGATGATTCGTCCATGATTCAATTGAACAGTATCCCATAAATGTTTTGTTGATTAGATTAATTGGCCTGGAGGAAAGTCAGGCATTTGTGAGTAGTGTAGATCTAGATCAGCCAGCATGTCTGCGTAGTTTTATCTGTGTCTACACAAATTGCTCCATGGTGAGAAATAACTTAATGAATCTAACAGTGAACAGTGTTAATCGAGATCAGACTGCACAGAATGCTATGCTGGTCACTGTTTGTATAGATCCAGATCAGACCTAGTAGGCATACAGAGTGATCTGGGTCTACATAGATAGCAGATGTGGCATAAGTACAGTCTTATAGGGTTGATATTTGTTTATGAAAGTGTTAAGCAGTGTTTTTCTCTCTCTATAACAGTTGTTAATCGTATAACAGTCACCTTGCTTCTCTCAGTTTGGAGATCTGCTTTTTTTATTTGTGTAAAAATGTGTAAGAGAAGAACAATTTATGACAGTTTTCCTGTTATGTTGCTTTCAAATTTTGCTTTATTGTTTGCAAGTTCGGAAGGAACAGTAATAGAGAAGTGAGAATTTCAGAATTTTGTAGTCCAATATTAGCGGGTATTGATAGAGACTGTCTCCGCCACTAAAGTTAGAGGTTCCATGAGAATTGAGATGAAGTGCAGACTGAATTTCATAGCTTTGATGAGGAAGTTTTTGCACAACAGATTTCAATGTTTCTGGTTAAGTTTATCCATTAAAGCCTTAGAAATTGATCAAAGTTTTTTCATTATTTGAAGTCTTTTTTTCTGCAAGTTCTGTACAAGTTCTCATACATTCACCGGTTTTAACTCTTTACTCAATATATAAACATTTTATCACATGTGCAAACAGTGTAGATCCAGATCAGCTGCCACATCTCTGCTGTCTGATCAGGATCTATACTGGTTGCATCTGGGTCAGAATTAACCCCATTAGACTAAAATGGTGTAGATCCTGATCAGATGCCATGGATATGGCAGCTGATCTGGATCAACACTGTTTGCACAAGCTATAAATCCCTGGTTTAGTATTTGCATATTTTGTGATACAGAACTTGCCCAAAATCAAAAACACATGAAAAATAAAGCCATGTTATAGATTTTCATAGCAATATATTACAAGTGCCCAAAATTATGCCCATGCAAATATTTCATATTTGATTCTAAATTACCCCTTTCCTCCATAGACACACCTTTATTGCGAGGGCAAACAGTTTAGATCCAGATCAGCTGGCCATCTGATCAGGATCTAAACTGTTAGCTTTTTGATTCATTCGGTTATTTCTGACCAAAATGCGACCAGTGCAGATCCTGATCAGATGGCACGGATGTGCCGGCTGATCTTTTGGATCTAAACTGTTTGCCCAGGCAATTAAGGTGTGTCTATGGAGGAAAGGGTTAAATAATACCAATTAGTATGTAGAGTAAAGCGTTAAAAAGATTACTTTAAATTGGCAATTTAAGATCTTCTTTCCTGGTTGTTTGAAGTAAAGAGGATAGCACACTTCTTGTTGAAACAGTAATTGAATGCATGTATTTCTGATGATATCTTAGAAGTGTATTCTGATTGCTCCAGCAGATGTAGCCGTGTGGTTTACTTGGCTTCTGCTAAATGATTCTGGTTTTCTACTCTGGCAGAATGTAAATTTGGCATTCTTTTAGATGATGTTACAATGCTGTAATACCATGGGCAGCATTGTTGATCCTGTTCTTTAACCATTAACATCATGGAATATGGCTGAGCCCTTGGGCCAACAGTGTAGATCCAGATCAGCTGAACCATGTTCTTTAACCATTTACATTATAGAATATGGCTATTATCCCATGGGTAAACAGTGTAGATCCAGATCAGGTGATAGAACCATGTTCTTCAATCCTTTACTTCATGGAATATGGCACTTATACCATGGGCAAGCTGTGTAGATCCAGATCAGCCAGCACACCTGTGTTATCTGATCAGGATCAATACTTCTCGGTTTAAGATTCATTAGGTTATTTCTCACCAAGAAGTGACCATTGTAGATCCAGATCATATGACATGGATGGGCCAGCTGATCTGGATCTAGACTAGTCGCACATGTGATAATTTTAACCTGTATGTATTGAGTTAAGAGTTCTCTAGTAAAACTCAGCTAATGTTGCATTAAGTTCGACTTTTGGCACTGCAAAACAGTTCTGGTCTAGTTCTGTTGAAAGATGCTTACAATTCTGTATGAACTTTGGCTAGAACTTGTTGGATTGGTTCTGGTTTTGCCTTGATTCTGGAATGCTAGAGATAATGTTGGAACTTAGCAAGTGTTCTGTGGAATGTTTCTGATCTGCTACTTCACAGTACTCCTGATGCTTACTGTGTATAGGTGGCAAATTAGCATTGAGTTGCCAAGAACCTATTGTACCATTTTTCATTGAATATCTTTGTAAAATTATTAGATCATTTTGACACTTTATTTCATGGAATATAGCATTTATCCCATGGGCAAACAGTGTAGTTCTAAAGCTTGCACATCTTTGTAGTCTGATCAGGATTTACACTGTTTGCTTTTAGATTCATTTGGTAATATCTGACCAGGATGCGGCCGGTGCAGTCTCCATATCAGATGGCAAGGATGTGCCAGCTGATCTATATCTACAATGGTTACACACATTTTAAAATGTGTGTATATAAAGTAAAGGTTTAATAACAAGGGCCCGAAGGTCATAAAAGTGAGATTGTATACCAGTCTCAAATCTCAAGCATTTGGTTGGCTTGAAAGGCAAGCAGTCGCCATTTCAGCCAATCAAATCCTTGAGATTTGAGACTGGTTTCCATTCTCAGTTTTATAATCTTGGAGCCAGGTTTCACTATAGATGTTTTTGGATTATACTGTTACCATCACATCGGAGTCTGTATGTCTAACATTCTGTCCTAGGAGCAATATTAAAGTTCCTCTGTTTTTCATCGAATTCTATTAAGAAAGTCCCCATTTGTTGATTCCTTAGTTTCAGGGGTGTTTGTTAACTATTGTGAGTCACTCCATGCTAGGGACAAATTATCCAATAATTGGAGGAAATGACAGACCATGAAATATGATCAAACTGCATGGAAAAACTCAAAATGACCTGCAAGAGCGCATTATACTGGGAAATGCGATATTTATCCAGCTTAATAAACTGTGGTGTTCAACAGGAGTCTGCTGCGGTTTTGGTTGATGGACTTGTGGATTTAGTTCTGTATGAGTGATGGGTTTGATTCTTAGTTACACAGTAGTTCTCTGGGTTAAACGAGAGCCTAATGCTTTACTGCCTTTGACATTATAAGAAAGTTGATATTTATTAGCAGAGAAAAGCAGTGTATTACATAATAGAAATATTGGTCAAACCCCTTACTTCATATATAAGGGTTTTATCACATAATTATTTCAACAGTGTAGATCCAGATCAGCCTTCAAATTTGTATCATCTGTTCAGGATCTACTTTGTACGCTTCTTGGTCAGAAATATCCTTATACATCAAAAGCAAACAGTGTTAGATTCGGAGATGTGATTTTATATATTATGGTATTAGTGCGGCAAAATCTCTGTGATCACTCTTTAATTTAAGTAATCAATCCTGCAATTTCTGCAGGCTTGGATGACTGATGAACAACAGTGTCGCCCAATGGCAAGAAAATTAAATTAAAGCTAGACTTCATTTCCAATATAAGGTCAAAAAGTCAAGATGCCATTTTAATTCTGAATTGCCACCTCATCACAGAAACAATAGCAAATTGGTCTGCACATAAACGGATTTGAGGTGTCCCTCGGCTCCATTAAATATCATAATTATGTGTAGATGTGGTGAAGCTGTGACACGATTTGTGCATTTTTGATGACCAGGAAGTTCTAATAGTGTTACTGGCCTTTACAGTGTGTGAAAATGTCCACAGAGCACATTTCTGGACATCTGTCCACAGATTGCTTGCAGCTGAAGGTTGACTCAGATTGCTTTGGCTTTTGGATACCAACTGTTGTAGAACGAGGGAGAGAAGATATTGAGCATAGTCCCCAGACTGGCCAATCTAAACCTAAGAGTTTAGATACTGGTTCTCAATTTTTTTTAACCCTTTCCTCCATATTCCATGGGCGAACAGTTTAGTGCCATCTGATCAGGATCTAAACTGTTAGCTTTTTGATTCGTTAGGTTATTTCTGACCAAAATGCGACCAGTGCAGATCCTGACCAGACGGCACTGGTCGCACATGCATAAAAATGTGTATATATGGAAGAAAGGGTTCATCCATTGTAATTATCCAAAAAAAAAATAGTTCCCTGTTGCCTTTGTTGTATTATGTAATGTTTTGATGTCAATTTGGAATGTACTTGTCACATATTGATCAGCTCAGTTAGCTTCCTCAAGATTGATTACCATTTATTCATGCTGGCTCCTTTTATTTCCACGAGCTGTAGAAATCATTGCCACTGTCGGAATATGATTCTAATTGTATTCAGAAATCCTGAAAGCTAATTGTAATGTAAATATAAGCAATTTAGAGGGGCGTATAGCAGATTGAGTTTTATGACAAGAAACTCTCCACAAATATTTGTTGTTAAGTAACCTGCTGTAGAAGTAATTTTGTGGCATCAACTCGGTCCTCTCTTTATACAAGTTTATTTTGGCCTGCATTTTGAGTTGCCATGAATTCATCTAGTCATGGGCATAAATTTTTTATGGTTTTTGGGGAAAACAACATTTTCTTTGGTTAGTTGTTTAACTTATTTGTTTTTAATTTTCTGAAATCATAATTGTTATAAAATATTGTGGGTCACAATCAGGAAGTTCTAATAGTGTTACTGATCAGTCTTTGCTCAAGATTATAAAACTGAGCATGGAAACTGGTCGCCATTTCAGCCAATCAGATGCTTGAGATTTGAGACTGGTTTCCAATCTCACCTTAATAACCTTCAGCCCAAATCTCCAGCAGCTGATGGGTTTAAATTGAGCTAAGTCTTCAAACTGACCAATCACAGGTTGGAGTTTGAGACTGGTTTCCATAGCTTTATATTCTAGATTTTGGGCTCTGCTGTGGCCTGTTACAGCAGCAAACTTGAGGCCTTCATTCAGTTAACCCTTTCCTCCATAGATACACCTTTATTGCATGGGCAAACAGTTTAGATCCAGATCAGCTGGCACATCAGTGCCATCTGATCAGGGTCTTCTGTCCACTATTTTATTCGTAAGGTTATTTCTGACCAAAATGCGACCATTGCAGATTCTGATCAGACGGCAGGTATGTGCCGGCTGATCTGGATCTAGACTGGTCGCACATGGATAAAAATGTGTATATATGGAGGAAAGGGTTAAGAATTTATTGTTTTTTCCAGGGTGATTTTTATGTTGTCTGACAACCACACAAGAGGAATCCAGCCTTCTCATGAAATGACTATAAATGACCCTTTCACTTTGGTTATATTTCAGTTCTGGCCAAGAGGTTCAACGTATCAGTGTAATCAACAATCTCCCGGATCTCCTCAAAGACAGTCATGCTGATTGTATGCGCAGAGTTGTTCCCAAAGTTAGGGTATGTATAATGCTTTATTATACACATTATTTTTCCTTTTTCCTGCATTTTTATCGGTTTATTGCACATAATTATGAACAGTGAAGATCCTGATCAGCCGGCACTTACATGTTGTCTGATATCTGCACTGTTGGCTTTTAGATTCATTAGGTTGTTTCCAGGGCTTTTTCCTTCTATAGCAGGGTTCGTTAATGTGTGCGTTCCCCTCAGAAAATTTCTTTAAAATTATGCATTTTTCCCTAAAAAGTAACTACATCAGTTTTTTTCATTCCCCTTTTGAGAAGAAATCATGCTATTTTCCCCAAAATTATAGGGCATCCAGGCTGTGAAAAAAAGCCCTGGTTTCTGACCAATTAGCAAACAGTGTAGATCCAGATGGCACAAATGTGCCTGCTGATCTGGATCTGCACTGTTCAAGCATCAGATACAAAATGTATTAATGGAGGAAAGGGTTAAATTACCAGGAAGTCAGTAAGCGCTACCTGCTCTTGTTTGATCATAGAAGAATCTCGAACCAGGTTGGACTTGAACCTGTGTCTTCTAGATCAAGAGTCTTTGACCTTAGCTTTGATGGGTCAAAACAAATTTTTCATGTCTTGTACATTCCAATTTCATGGTTTTCCGTGAAAAGACTTTTTTGCCGTAATAAACTCCCACGTAAATGGAAATGCAGAGCAAAATGAGTGCTCATTATTGGGGTCAATGTTAATAAATCTGCCAAACTTAACAGAGACGCCCAAAGAATTTTACTCAATGAATATTAATGAATTTGCTGCTGCTGCACAGCTATTCCCTTAAGAAGGTTCTCTTACAAACTTAATCTCCAATAATTGTGCAAATATAAATATTTTAAACATATATCCTATTTCTGACACTTCAATGAGTGTACAAACTTTCAGTTAAACATTATACTTTGTGTTATTTGCAATTTTAATTGAATTTTGATCATCACAAAAAACATGAACCTTTGTCAATACAACCGATTATTTACTTATTAAAAATGCAAATAGATCATTTTGAGTAGATTTGCTTGCCTTGCGCAATTGAAAGAAAAAGTTAAACAGTTGGGGCATTGTGAAGAGGATGCGTAATTGTTATTGAGAACCAAAACAATTATTTACTATTTTTAACCCTTTACCCCATGGGATTCGGTTAATGTCCCATTTGTGCCCAGTGTAAATTCAAATCAGCCTGCACATGTGTCCTATCCGTATGCTGGATTTCCTGACAGGAAGAATAACTTAAAATTTCATGCTTATTGTTTAGAAATAACCCTTTCCTTCATCTATACGCATTTTTACGCATGTGCAACCATTTACATTCAGATTAGACAGTTGCACTTTGGTCAGAAATAACCTAACAGCGAAAATTGCAGATCCTGATCAGACGGCACGGATGTGCCGGCTGATCTGGATCTACACTGTTCGCCCATGCAAAAAAGTCGTGTCGATGGAGGAAAGGGTTAAACAGATTATGATTGATTACGATCATTATAATTCTTTTAATCCCAATTTTTTGTGTTAAAGAACTTTTTTTTTTAATTATTCAGAGAAGGGTATGATTTATGTTTTCAATGCCAGCGGTTTGAATAAGGCTAGGATCTCCTGACATTCCATCAATCAAGTAAATATCTCTGTGAATTTTCCTATCATTGTTATGTAAATGATTGCCAGTTAGCGATTCGACCATATTGTCAAAGAAGAGAAATAAATAATCCACATTTATTTGGTTGACAGTGGCATAAAAGATGAATTTAATTTAAGCTATCTTGAACAAAATAAAAACTATTTTAAGTGTATGTCAAGTTTGATTGTATATTCAAGTTAAAATCTTTTCCTTCCAGATGTTTTAACCTAATAACCTTGTGCATAAATTAAATAAAGTTGCCATTATATGGGGTACGTCAGGGAAAATAGCAAATTCAGCGATATTTTTTAACATTTTAGTTGTTACTTTATCTGGAAAGAACTCAAAATAATTTTTTTTCATTAATAATAGTTGATTTTTGTACACAATTACACTCACAGTAACAAAGTTGACTGAGAAATACATAATGAGCAATGTCGTCTGCTCAACTTTGTGACTTCATTTCATAGAATGACGTCAACTTCCCAAAATGCCTAACTCTAACTCATGACGTGCCACATATTAATTCTGAGCTCAAAACAAACAAAGTAATAGCAGTTTCTTAACCTTTCCTCCATAGACACACCTTTATTGCATTGGCAAACAGTGTAGATCAGCCTGCACAACTATGCCGTCTGATCAGGATCTGCACTGTTCACATTTTGATTTGTGATTCGTTAGGTTATTTCTGACCAAAATGCGCCAAGTGTAGATCCTGATCAGACAGCATGTAAGTATTGAACACACAAGACATTCTTCATGTTTTAATGATAGATTTCTTGTTATTTTCCAGGAAGTCCTCCATGTTGCTCAGGCGGACATGCAGCTGGCAGCATCGTCAGCGTTTGTCCAGATCCTGCGAGCGGATCTTGTACCGGTACAGAACTATGCCCAGACATTCCTTCAGACCATCTTGTCCAGTGTAGACAACAAGGATCCAGGTAGGGTCTACGTTATGTCATGTGTGCAACGCATTTAGACCCAAATCTGTCTGCACATCTGCACAGTCTGATCTGGGTCTACATCTTTCGCTTCTTAGTCATTAAATTTAGCCTATACATACCTGTAAAGCACAATGAACAATGAATGAAGTAGGTCAAAATGGAAGAAAGGCAAGTGCATTCCCCTTACTTCACGGATAAGCCAAATCACAGACCAGTGTTGATCCAAATAAGTTATTTCTAACCAAGAAACAAACAGTAAATAGAGATCAGCCAGCACAGATTACACAGCTAATCTGGATCTACAGTTAGACCATGAAAGGCATAACCATGGCATAATATGTTAATTTAGTGGGTTAATTGTTATTTTGAAAAATGATAGTAACTTCATTTTTCAAACTGGACAATTAAGTTAATTTTTTAAGAGCGATACTTTTGTTGCATAAATTTTAATAAATTTTTGGATGGCAGAAATTAATGCAATTAATTATATGCAAGAAGAATATAAAAAAAAAATGGACATTGGCATACTGTTACAAAGAATATGCCACATTTTATTAGAAACAAGCAAACAATTTAAAATTTGTCCAACTTGTTTTCAATAAAATTGATCTTGAGGTATGTCCCAACAATGGAACTGTTAATAATATATGAAAACCTCCTCTAAAATATCTGTTTAAACGTTCAACATTATTATGTTAACGGTAGGTTACGCTAACAATAGACTAAGAGTGTAATTTTACCTAATTTCCGTTATTTCTTTACATAATGCCACACTAGGATGAAGTAATTTATGCGGCCCTGTGAAAAACTGCAAATATTATAGAAGCAGTGTTAAAGAATTATATTGAATAAGACCTGTTGATTTGTATTTAATTGCAAAAAACTCTTTTCTTAGATGGCATGAAGAAAATGTCCTTTCTCAATATCGGTTTTCTTTCTCATGTAAATAAATTACTAAAAAGATGAATTTCTTTAACTTAATGCGTTGTATTTTTCATTTTGTATGCAGTCAATAATGTGCATAAAAGAAAATGATTTTGTATAAAAGGATGTATTTCATCATCTATTCAGTTGAATTTCAAATATGGAACATGCATATTTGGAACATTTCTTTATGACATTCTGAAAATGTATAGATTACAAAGGGTTTTGAAGAGAAAATTAG
The DNA here is from genome assembly GCA_038501625.1 of Corbicula japonica. NCBI lineage: Eukaryota > Metazoa > Mollusca > Bivalvia > Venerida > Cyrenidae > Corbicula > Corbicula japonica. Next base: position 70,290 of record JAZAYU010000027.1, read on the forward strand.
TTCATGTGGATCCAGAGGGAATTCAGTGGGCTTTTGAGACCTATGACTTGGGGCAAGAATATTAATTTTTCACAGCAGTGGACCAGAAAGTACTTACCCTCAGACTGTCACAGATGAACCCATTATCTGGAATTCATGCATCAGACCCTGCTTTTTACACATGTGTGACCAGTGTAGATCAAATCACAGGTACATCTATACCATCTGATCAGGATCTACACTGTTCACATCTTGGTCAGAAATAACCAAATAAATCGAAAAGCATTGCAGATCCTGATCAGATTTCACAAATGTGGCGGCTGATCTGGATCTACACTGGTTTCACATGCGATAAAATGCATATATATGGTGGAAAGGGTTATCATTATACTCAAGGGCTTTGAACGATATTGGTCTAATGTAGAATTTTGAACGACATAGTCAAGTTTTTCACCAAACCCTTAATTTGTATTATTATTAAAATTTCTGCAATTTGTATGTTTCCCAAGAATACCTTAATGCACATAACTTAAATAGGGAACTACATTTGATCACAGTATTGGTAAAAGAAACTTGTGGGCTTGGTGACTTTTGAAAATTGAGTATGTGAACAAAAATACCCTAACCTTAATTTAGATGCGGGTATAAAAGGTATCAAATGAAGATTTACTGTAATTATTGTGTTAGAATATATATGTGATAAGTATATGTGGTATATGGTATGGTCTTTGTTTTGGGGCATAATACAGAAAAGTTCGTAACACAATTTAAGTGTCCCGAAAATATGTGGTCTATTTGTCCGCCAGACTTTTCAACATATTGAAAATAAAGGTTACAGAAAGGGCAAAATACTGTAACACTCATATGTTTACCACATTGACGAGGTAAGATATATTGTATGCAGTTTATTAGAATAATGTTACCTGTAATAAGTTGTTGCCACTTTTCTATTACAGTGAGAGATTGGGGTAATCTTAGCTTTTGAGGCTTTGTTGTACTGGTTAGACTAGGGCAGTGTTTTCTTGTAGAGTTTTTCATACATCTCCTATACTTTGACTACATGTGTTGCTTTCATTTTAATGCCTGATTGTACATGGTTTTAATGGAAAGCATTTAAACATTTGTATTTTGATTGTACATTTATTGCTTTTATTTTTAATGCAACACTTTTGTCTTTTTTGTACTGTGTGTTTTCAGAAAAAAATCACTCAGGTGCTGAACCTAGTGCCTAGTAGCTTAAAAAGTATTTTAGTTCATGGATTTGAACCTTATGCCATTCAGCATTCTTGGTACAAAACTGACAAGTTAATGCCTTCTCCCACCAGTGCAGTGTTGTCCTGGGCACCAATGATTGAAGAACTGATACTGGGTACCAGTCTGTAAACCTGAGCAGCTGATTGGCTGAAAATGACACTAATCATAATTTAGAGCTGGGAGACTGGTTTCCATTTTCAGTTGTATTAAGACTGGTTTCCATTTTCAGTTTCTCTGAGACTGGTTTCAATTATCAGTTTTATGATCATATGGCCATGCCTGGTACTGTTTACAGAACTTTACTCATTGAAATATGAATTATGAGATTGAAGATTTACAAGAAAGGTTCAAAACATTACGAAACAATACAATATTTCAAGCAAACTAAATGACATTGCTTCTTTTCTATATGTTGTGGATTTAGTGGTAATACACATGCACATGTATGTGGACATATTTATAAAGTACTGCTTTTTGTTTTGGTCAGCTTGTTGTAAATTAACACAAACCAGCTCAGTTGAAGTGCGCTTGAAATAAATACAGCAAAAAATTACCGACTGTACAGAGAGATTTTGAGAGATTTTGCTTTAACAGTGTTGCCGGGTATAAATTGTTTACTTCAATACTCAAACAGACTTGTAAGCTTTGCATTACTGGAATATTGTCTGAGTATTCCCACATGTGTGACATACATCTGTAGTTTTTATTTCAAACTAAACATAATGGTTTTTCCCCTTAATAATTATACAGCACCCTTCGAAAATGTGTTTACAGGAAGTCCATGTCTCGTTTCTTGTTAATGATACGTAATTGAGCAGATAAGGCTGTTTATATATGAATTGCAAAACATTGGAAACAAATTCGAAAATTATTCCTGTATGCAAATTTGATTAGAATTGTTCATGTTATGTATTGATCACTCAGAATATGTTCTTAGAAATGGACATCTGATAATCATATGCTGAACATACTCTTATATACAAAGTCTACATTTGGGGCTCACGACAGGAAAAGGTGTCTTCAATGATACATTCTGAAAGAACTTACAATTATATTATTTCTTAATATTTAAAATGTGCTTTTGATGCACATTTTTGACTATATAGAGGATATTTGTTTTTACCAGTGTAAGATAGAAATATATTTCACCGAGTGAGCTCCGGAATTCGTATTTTCATGAGAAAAAATTTAATTCCGGAGTTCATGAATTCGAAATGTTATATGCGTTTGGGTACCAACATGAAAAAACTATGAAAATAAAAATGATATTCCACTGTTTGAAAACAGTGAAATACCACTTTTATTTCACCGGAAAATTCCAAAATAGACCCTTTTCACATTGCTCCGTTGCAGAATGGGTTTTCCGATTTTTATCGAAACGCAATTTCAGAACGAGGCACCATATGCCGACTTGCATATAAATAGTGAATGCTATGGGTTTTATTATGTACTCTTGACACAATTTCTTAAAATTTTAAGTATTTGGACCCAAAAAGTGTTTTGGTGTAAATCGATAATAACACATGGAGTTTGCAAGAAAAAAAAGAAATTATTTATTATGCAAAATAATCCCGTTCATTAGATTGGAACAAGCGCTCATTTCAGGAACACAAGAAACCAAGTAGAATCTAAAATAATTTAGGCTTATGAACCATACGAAAATTATTTTGCCTTTTACCATTTTTCATTTAAAATATATAATTTACTATCGATCCTGATAGGGCATATCTAGTCAGGCCTTAATAGCAGAATCTAACTCGATTGTTTTGTTTGTGGCTTAAAATTAAAAGAAAATACAAAAACTGGCGGACTTTAAGAGCCTCAGTCTATTTCTTGTGCTCATGAAGTTTGTCTAACAATCAAACTCGAGAAATTTAACTAATGAAAGGCGTATGTTTAATCTACGGCAATTATCGAGCGGAGTGTTTCCAGGATTGTTTTTTTTTAAATAAAATCGAAAAACGCTGCTTTGTCCGTTTCTTTTAAAACATTTCTTATCCCCACTTCAAGTTTATTCTTAAAGAAAACTGTTAAGCAGTGAACGTGCACCTGATAGACTTATGTGGTCAACTCTTGTTAGCAAGATTCAGTATACTGCAGTTGTCTGGTTAGAATAAACATCCTTTAATTTTGTGTCACTTCATCCATACCTAGAGGCTATATAATTTCATGCTTGTAAGGATTGAAAACATCCCAATAAACAGTTTCAAATAAACAATTTCTTTAGGAAGATCAGCGAGGGCAATCATTTTCAATTATTTTAAGAGTCAAGTAATTCAGTAAAACTTGTCAAATTTCTCGTCATTGCGTTATAATCTAATGTGTAATGATGCGGCCCAGCATACTGATTAGCCTCGTTCTGAAATTCGGAGATTATGTGGTAACGATAAAAACACGTAATACAACGGTATTGGGAAACAGGTCTATTCTATAATTCACTGGAAAGCGTAAAATAAATAATTTTATTTTACCCTGGAATGAATAATAAAGAATGTCATCTGCTCAACTTTATGACCTTATTTCAAGGAATAACGTCAATATTGTAAGACACCTTTTCCCGTTACATGCCCTATTTTAATTTTGGTTGCTGTTAATTTTCTGAATTTCTTAACAGAAAAGTGTTTAGTGAGAGGCCATCTCATGACCACAAACTAGAGCTATAAATCACAAATTCAATGCTAATTTTAAAATTGTTCAGAACTTTAATCAATTACAAATTCTGCAATAGGGTGTTTAAAAATATTTAAAGTGCTTCAGTAATTTGTGTATCACATCTGATTTTATTATACGTGTCAGTGTTATATGAAGGGTGTAGTACGAAAACTCATCACAAAACATCAAAATTATTTACTATATCTTTCATTATTTTATATTTGTTACTGAATAATTTTGATCACTGATTCCCAACATGTATCATCACTTTGTGTTTGATTTGATAAAATCTGGTACCGAACGGTGTCGTTTACAATTAATTCGTCACTTGAGACATCGCGATGGAAATCTAATCAATTTTGCAAACAGCTGTAAAAGGGAACGAAAGAAAAAAATATTATTTTCAAGAAAAAGCCATTAATTAAAAGTCTGAATTTACAACAATCGTGAGAAAACAGCAACAGACTTAACAATTCTGAGCAATTCCATCAAGAGCGTGTGGTATTCACAGCAGCTCTTCAACAGGAAATTAGATGGAGAAAATACAAATGTTTTGTTATGACATTTGTCTGAATTGTATTGTGATTTATAGATGACTTGATTATCTTGTCCCTGTCACCAGAATTAGAGATGGGTTGGCTGAAGTTTTGATAGTTTCACTTCTTATCAGACATTTTTAATTTTGGACTGCAAAGTCAACCCTTCTCTATGGTAATGGCTAATGTCTATTGTGCAACCACTGTAGATCCAGATCAGCCTGTTCATCCATTCAATTTGATCTGGATCTACATTTGACTCTTCTTGGACAAAAATAAGATAATGATTTCAAAAGGGAAAAATGTAGATCCTGGTCACGTTGTATGGATGCGCAAGCTGCTGTGGATCTACTGTGGTTCCATATAGGATCTATTCAACAACAATGGAATAAAAGGGTCAGGCACAAGCCAAGAGTGACTGCTTTGCTTGAAGTTAAACCCTATCCTCCATATATTTGCATTTTAATGCATTTGTGACCAGTGTAGATCCAGATCATCCTCCACATCCTTGCCATCTGATCAGGTTCTACCCTGTTCACTTTTTGGTCAGAAATAACCTAATAAATAAATAAGCAAACAGTGCAGATCCTGATCAGACGGCACGGATATGCAGGCTGATCTGGATATACTGTGGTATCATTTAATTTCGCTAGCACGAAATTTCGCGCAATCGCCGAAAAAGACTGTTTCGCGCAGACGTAAATTCGGGCAAATCTAATTTTTCAAACAAAAAAATATTATTGATATTTTACCGACGCGTTATCAATACCTATTGTTTATTTGAACACGCCAGCTAATCATGTGTCAGTTGGTCCCCTGTCAATTACCACTTCCTTTGTTAGTCAATTATCGGACCGCTGTTTATTCGGCGCCGCTAATTGACACCGGACCTGTTTGATCCATCTATCTGGACCATTCATATCATAATTGGCATGTTAAATTTCGTACCCGTTTTATGGTCTAAAGTGTCAATTAATTGCGAAACGGTTAATCAAAAAAGTGTTGATAAATTAAAAATGAGATGACAACGATACTGTTTGGTAAAACGTGACCTGACCTAAATGCGCGGACTAAATTGTCGTTCAAGTTTTGAAGTAACATTAAACATATTCCAAAAGAAATTCAACAGTTTTAACTAATTTCATTTTCTTTATTTATATAATTTTTCAATACTTCAAATTTATATCAAATAGCGAAATGGGCAACTATATATAAAGTGTAAGTCCATTCGGACATAGCACATTTCGGATACGTATGTTGAACTTTTTGGTTAAATTTTAGCTTAGGTTTTAAATTCTCAGACTGGCCCGAGCGCGAAATACGCGAAAATTAAGCCATCGCTAAATAAAATGATACCACAGTACACTGTTTGCCCATGCAATAAAGGCTTGTATATGAAGGAAAGGGTTAATTAAGTCATATCCAAAGAGTTAACCATTTCCTTGATATATACGCATTTTTACGCATGTGCGACCAGTGTAGATTCAGATCAGCCGGCACATCCGTGCCGTCTGATCTGGATCTGCACTGGTCGCATTTTGGTCAGAAATAACCTAATTAATCAAAAGCGTATGTGCCGGCTGATCTTGATCTAAACTGTTCGCCCTAGCAATAAAGGTGTATCTATACAGGAAAGGGTTAAGGGTTAAAAGAAGAAACAAATTATTGGTTGGTTCACAGAAAATTCATCAGTGAAATATAAGTGGCAGCAAGAAGTGAGAGGAAGCTGGCAGCAGCTGCTATACTTATCTTGTCAATAATGGCCTGTTCTGATCTAGCGGCAATTAACTCGACAACAAACATTATGTCTGGCAACTTAAAGCAATCAATGTTTGATTATTCGGAACCCTGTTACAAGAAAAAAGCTGTTTTATTTCCAAGATTGTTCTTAGAACTTTGTGATTTTGTAGCAGATTGATACATTTTTGTAGAAATTTAAGTGGCTTGTAGTAGTCTAAATGTCTTGTAACATGGAAAAACGGATTGGGTGAGAGACTTCAAATTTTCCTTCAGACTCCATTTCCGTCACAATAATTGTACCAACAGCTGCAATTTAAGTATCTTAATAAAAAATATTATTCTTAGTGCAAGAAAGTCTTCCTGTAAACCATGTTTAACCCTTTCCTGGATATATACGCATTTTTACGCATGTGCGACCAGTGTAGATCCAGATCAGCCGGCACATCCGTGCCGTCTGATCAGGATCTGCACTGGTCGCATTTTGGTCAGAAATAACCTCATGAATCAAAAAGATTGTCAAAATGTGGATGTAAAGCACTTGTTAGTTATTTGAAATTAATGGACAATTGTAAGTTCGTTCTAAATATAGTAACAACTAAAATGTTACAAAATATGACTGAAGGTACTTTATCCTGTGGCGCACCCCATATATGGAGTAAAGGGTTAACAAGATAAATTGTAATGAGTGGTTGCCTATCTACATTACACGCACCAGTTCATGCTGTTATACTGTAACAAATTATTTCTCTTGGGATATTACCTAATAATAAGGAAAAGGGCTTAGCAGCCAGGGTATTGCAATAGACCAGTTGATTGAGGATGTATTGAAATTATTATTTTTAGAAACAACAATGTGTTATAGCTTTGATATTTGCTTCCCAGACTTGCTGAACTGCTCTTCCCTTTCTAACACTTTATCCCTTTCCTCCATATGCATGTCTTTATGGCATTGGCAAACAGTGTAGATCCAGATCAGCCGGCACATCAGTGCCATCTGATCAGGATCCACACTGTTCGCTTTATGATTCGTCAGGTTATTTCTGACCAAATGCCAGTGCAGATTTTCATCAGACAACACGTATGTGCCGGCTGATCTGGATCTAAACTGTTCGCCCACGCAATAAAGCTGTGTCTATGGAGGAAAGGATTAAGCCTTCTACTTCTTGGGATTTAGCTTTTATACCAAGGGTTACTAGTGTAGATCCAGAATTTGCACATTTGAGATCCAGATCATTTGGCACATTTGAGATCCAGATCATTTGGCACATTTGAGATCCAGATCATCTTGCACATTTATAAATGGCTTCATTCTTTCCTGCCGAAACTGCCAATAAAGAAATAAACAAGAAGAGAGCGGGATCATAAATCTATGATAATGGCACATTCGAAAAGAATGCCACCACAAAAATACATCAAAGAGCACCTATTTGGTGACTGCCTTTGAACAGTCAGTGGCAAAACTTTTTTTCATGGGGTTTAAACTAGGTCTTAAGGTGCAACAACCTCACACTAATGCCCCACCAGATTCATATATAATCAACATACACAGATTGCCTTGAGCAGTGAATTAATAACAACCCATCCACATACTTTACAATGTTAACTTCAAATATGCAGACACAGAATGTAAGCTTATGGCACTTTCCACAATCCACTTTAACCCTTTCTCCATAGTTACAACTTTATTGTGTTGGCGAACAGTTAAGATCCAGATCAGCCGGCACATCTGTGCCATCTGATCAGGATCTACACTGGTCGCATTTTGGTCAGAAATAACCTAACAAATCATAAAGTGAACAGTTTAGATCCTGATTAGATGGCACAGATATGCTGGCTTATCTGGATCTGAACTGTTCGTCCAGGCAATAAAGGTGTGTCTATGGAGGAAAGTGCTAATAATGAGCCCCTGACTGCTGGGGGTCTTGCTTTACCAGATTGCCTGTAGGATAAAGTGAAAGACTTAACCATTTACTTCATATAGATTTTATAGCATATGCGTCCAGAGTAGATCCAGATCAGCTGACACAACCATGTCATCTGATCAGGATAATACGCTTATTTGTCAGAATCAACAAACTGAATCTAAAAATGAGCATTGAAGATCCTGATCAGATGACAGAGAGGTGCTGGCTGATCTGGATCTTCATTTTTCCCACTTGTGGTGAAACTGGTATATATGGAGTAAATGGTTAAAAGAAATTGGAATGTGTGTTCTATTTAGTTTTTAGTTTTATTAGTATAGGTTGAGGGGCATGTTTGACCCTAGCTTAGTGTATGATAATAATAAACAATGAGAAACTTGTTTTGGAGATCTTGTTGCATTTCATTGCAAGTCCTTTTTAGATAACTTGTAATGTACATTAAGTTGAACAAAGTCCCAGTTTGAATACTCCTATTTACTTATCTGTTGTTGTTGTTTTTCAGATATCGCCAATGCCTGGTTGGATACTCTTCTAGACGTGATTGACTTGCTTCCGAAAGACATCATTAAAAAGGAGGTATGATTAAACAGTTTTCATACAACATCTCAACTACTTACAGATTGTAATATTTTTTCATGCATATAGGGTTATAATAGAAAATATTTCACCGAGGGTAATTCTTAAGGGGTTCCACTATCTACTGAATCTCAAGCGTGAGTTTAATAATTTTTAGGGGATTCTGCCAATTAATAACCAAAATACCCTTAATAAAAGGAAATCATGACTTTTAAACTGAAATCATACGAGTAAAAATGAGGCTTTTACAAAATTTCAAGAATCAATGGGTCATCACCTGGGTCGAATCAAACCCCTGATTATTTTTAAGCAAGATTAGAGAGAGACCTTTAAGAGTAAACCAGGTTTTTAGACGGGTGGTTTTATGCTGGTTATCTGCAAATACCGTCATTAGCCTGGTATGGTTTCAGTCAAGGAAGTTGGCATGCTGAGTGTTTAACAAGTTTGAAGGAGTTTGTGACGGAGATTAAAGCGAGATCTGATAGATGCCACTATCAGCAAGATTAGTTAACCCTTTCCTCCATAGAAACCCTTTATTGTGTAGGCGAACAGTTTAGATCCAGATCTGCTGGCACATCCGATCAGGATCTAAACTGTTTGCTTTTTTATTCATTTGATTATTTCTGACCAAAATGCGACCAGTGCAGATTCTGATCAGATGGCATGAATGTGCCGGCTGATCTGGATCTACAGTGGTGGCACATGCAAAAAATGCGTATATATGGAGGAAAGGTCAGCGTACACTATTGCGTTTCCCTATATGTTCTATATAGAGTCTTGGGAGTCTCCTTGATTTATTTATTCTTAGACAATATCAGGCATGGTCTTCTGATGAAGTTTGAATATAAATCTACATAAAAACATAGATTCCATACCACCATGACCGTTGGTTTCTACCTCAAATTTCACTTTGAAGACTAACACCCTTGCCTATTGACTAAATTTACTTGTGGCTAACCTGTTTATAGGCATTATTTTAAAAGTAATTTTTTTCTTAACCAAAATGTTTTGGATAATGATTTTTGGTTTCAACAGCTGCAGAAATACTCAATTTCTGTTTTTTAGAAGGAGTTTTATTTTTTCTTTAGCTCTATTGACCAATCAGCTAATGTTTCTATAGAGTCTTACGGGTTTCCCCTAACTTTTTTTAACCAACCGGGAAGCAGCTTTTATTTAGTGTACACTGATCGAAAGGGGTAACAATTTGTATCATGTCATATCAATATCGCCTCATTCCAATGATGATTTACAAATACTGAGGATGTACTGAGAAGAAAAATTTATTGTCCTGTACTTGATTATACAAAAACTTGTTTGAAATGCATTTAAAGAAAAATTTTTTACTGCATTTGGCTCTTTCACTGAAAGATTTATATCAAAATTATGTAATGGAAAGAAAGTATTGTGTAATTTGGGCATAGTGCAAAACTGGACTACCTTATTCATATTTCTATACCAGTATAATGGTATAGAACTAAGCCCTTGTTAAAATGGTTGTAATTATATGAATTGGCATCTGAAACGTTTAAAGAAAGTAATCGTTTTAAATGAGAATGTTTAGTAAACCCATTAAAATTTCTTTATACCATTATGGCTTTTCATATTTTTAGTGGTTGGAAAGACATCATTTTTATTTTTATTTTTTGAAGTATTTGTTTCGATAATTGGAAATCAGAAATATATTAGTTAAATTATTTGTTTACAAATATGCATGATCTCTTCGACTTGTTGTGGCAGATAACATAAATTTGGCCAATTTAGATTGTAAATTGTGTGCATTATAAAAGCAAACCTATTACAGTAATTTGACATGAAATCAGGCAAGTGCAGTTTTTTCCTGCTTCAGTCATTTGAAAGCACCCCCTCCTAGACAGGTTATTCAGAACGGTACTTTGCCTAGTTTTTAAGTTGTATTAATAAAAGTTTTTTTAAATAAATGTAATTTTAATGGAACTGTTTTTGACTGATGTGTAAAACAAGTGCACTCAATATGGCACAATATGCATACAATTATCAGTGAAAAACAAAAATAATGGCTGAAAATGCAGTATTAACTGCGGGGTGATGGGGTGAAGCTTTTGCAGGAATTATAATAGGGGTTTGTCATGGAAAAAGGTACCTTCGGACATGGGATGTCAATTCTTGAAATGATGTCATAAAGTTGAGCAGGCAAAATTTGTAACTTACTGGTATTATGGATTGCGTGGGGAAAATAACATTATTTTGTCAAAAGGAATAACAAAATCTCCAATTAGTTATAAGAAAATGATAGATAATTGTATGTTCTTTCCAAATATAGTAACAACTTAAATGTCAAAAAAATATGAATAAAGACACTTTTTCCCATGGTGTGTCCCAGTGGGTATGATTCATAAGGCAATAATAGTTTTAAAAAAAGCCACATTTTACCTTAGTTATATGCATTGTAAACAGGAGACAATTTTTATGTATTATGTTTCTTTTCAATGAAAAGACAAGGGCTTCACTGGGGCTTTGCCCCCCTGATCCCCCCCCCACCCCCACCCACCCCCACCCCCCCACCCCCTGTCATATCTCAACATTTTGTTTAATTGCATTGCAGATTCTATCGATTGCAATCGAGAAAGGTCAGCTGTCACAGCCAGTTCAGACCAGGTTGTCATGCTGCAAGATACTGGGAAAGATTGCAACCAAGTTTGAACCATTTGTGTAAGTTAGTTATATGTTGCCACCCGGTTTGAACCATTTGTGTAAGTTAGTTATATGTTGCCACCAGGTTTGAATCATTTGTGTAAGTTAGTTATATGTTGCCACCAGGTTTGAATCATTTGTGTAAGTTAGTTATATGTTGCTACCAAGTTTGAACCATTTGTGTAAGTTAGTTATATGTTGCCACCAGGTTTGAATCATTTGTGTAAGTTAGTTTTGTAGTTATAAAAATTGTAAGTTATATGTTGCTACCAGGTTTGAACCATTTGTGTAAGAGTTCTGTTGGGTAAATACCATATCCATGAAATAAAGTTTTAAAAAGAATCCCTCCCAAAAAATTGTTCCCCATTGAAATTCAGTATAGTTTCTTAATAGTTTTACCATTCACTGAAATTCAGTAGAATAACATTAATGTAGACATAGTGTGATTAACGATACAGTAATCTGGAGTAGAGCAGAAATCTAATGAGGAGGATTGCCTTCCAGCCAAATTCTTGTGCAACATCAGTGATAGAAAACAATAAAATGTTCCAAAACTGCAGCAGGCAGTTACATATCTCCATTTGACTGTTTACTTGCCAATATTGTATGTGCCTAATGGTTTGGATGACGTATTTCTTTAATTAAGAGAGGTAAATAGATCTACCACAATGTGTCAAACATAGTCTGTTATTCAGTGGTTTGATAATTTTATTAATGCACACCTCGATTCTCATTTTTATGTCTAATGGTTTCATTACGTACCTTAGTTCTGCTTTTATGAATGTTTTATTATTATTATTTTTTATGCACCAAATACACTGCAGACTCTTTATAACGCGCTTTGTTTAATTCCGCACTCCATTATAACGCCGTCGTCCCGTGGATCCCCTATTTTTTTTCCAAGTACATTTTTTACCATGAAACAGCAAAAAATCGAAACCGGAAGTAATAATTTTAACATTTATATTTATGAAGCACACATTTTGTCATTTGAACATCCAAGTTTTAAAACCTTTCGTAGTGACAGGTATCAGCCTGGGGCAAACTGTCGATTGTTTGCACACTTATCGTTAATCAGTCAACCCATTACTGTATGTTTGTTACAGATGTTACTTATTATTTATTTTAATAATCTTTAATCACATTGAGATGCATACATTAAAAGAATTCGACTTTAAGCGGTCTTTAATTTACGCAAACATCGAGAATTTTATTCACTCCCGATGTAAACAAATCGGTGATTTAATATAAAAGCACAGTCGTGAAGGTTGCAATCACTACAACTGTTCTCTGAGTACGTAACGTATCTTAGCGATCAGTAGCCTAGTTAATCTCTGCTTCCTGCGGATTTATTGCTTAAAATAAATAAAATTTGTGAATCGCCATCTGCATATTTCGTTGTTCATTACGAAATATCAGGAAGATCAGTGGTCGAGGAAGATCAGTGGTCAAGTGGTAGAGCGTCAGACTCTAGATCCGGAGACTAAGGGTTCGAGTCCCACCAGGGATGAGGTTCGTCTGCAGTTTCCTCAATCCACATTTGGCGCGAGTACTGGTTGGTAACCCAGGAAGCAGTCATCGAGCGTGATTAATATAAGTTGGAATAACTTGTTTCACAATCGATGTAAAATAAATAAGTTTAAACAATATCATTTGCCGATTCCTGTGTTGTGGTTCATTGTTTAGCGGTGAATTATGTCAAATCGTCATTTGTGTATTACCTGAATTACTTGAATTTATCGGTTTTTAAATTATAACATGATTCGCACAATTCAAAGCAGCCACAATTTAAATAATATATAATATAATTTAAATAATATAATCAGTTTTGAAATCGATAATACATGTACAAGGATTCTGTTTGCGTGGGAAAATCGGGACATGTATTTTGCGCGGGAAAATCGGGACATGTATCTTGCACGCGAAAAAATTTAACGCGGTTTCACTTATTAACGCGGTCGTGAAGATGGACCCCCTATACCGCGTTATAAAGAGTCTGCAGTGTAGTCATTAATTTTATCTGATGGCATATCAGTATTTTTCATTTTTTTGAAAAATCTATTTCTAAAAAAATAAATTATGCATATTTGAATGTTTAACCATGCATGTGAATTGTTTTACAAAATATGATGATATATTGATCATTAAACATAATGACCTTGATCTACATTGCTTGCTTCTCAGTCAGAAATAACCTAATCAATCTAACAGCAGACAGTGTAGATCCTGATCAGATGGCAGATCTGGATCTACACTGATGACCATGCAATGGAAGTCATCTACGGAGTAAACAATTAATTTAAAAACTGATTATATATTAAAGACTTTAATTTAATATTAAAAAAAATATTTTTCAGAATAAAGAAAGAAATACTGCCGATAGTTCAGTCGCTGTGTCAGGATGTCGAGTACGAGGTCCGAGGCTGTATGTGTTTACAGCTGGACCCAGTGTCCAGGGGACTTGGGTGAGTACTGTCATTAGTTAATGTCAATGGTATTAATTTCGTGGGGCCAAATTTTTCGTGCCGACATTATAAATGATATTTTCCCACAGGCATATAATTCACACAGTTTTATTATTCTTAAATGATAAGCTTTCATGCTAAAATTTGGCTATGGTTAAATTTCATACTTTTTACATCTTCCTAGAAATGTACGCCAAACTTGCAAAATATAACGATATATGCCTTATCAGGATGTAAACAGCATCATGATCATCAGTAAGTATGGTTCATGTTCAAATTCTATCCACCATTAATATTAATATATTGGTCACAAAACAACTTTATGCTGAAAGATCTCATAAAATAAAAACCCTGGCAAGTTTGCTAGCATTAGTTGCAGACATTTGGTCACAAAGCAACAAAAAAGCTCTCCATAGTTTCTGTCACATAAAACTGCTCTCCTCACGAAATTTTGAGGAATGGAAGAATGGAATTAAAACCAAGTTAAAATTCGAATGATAGTTCACCGTATTTCAATAGAGTAGATGTACAAAAACTTACTTCAAAGTTAAAGCTTATATTCCTTGTGCAGCCTAAGTAGATCAAGATCAGCATGTACATCAATGGAATCTGATCAGGATCTGCACTGTTTGCTTCTGGAAGTCAGAAGTAATGAATTTAAAAGCAAGACTATCAGACTATGAGAATGTTCTGGCTCATCTTAATCTAATTTGGATGGATGCATCATATATATGCATTTTTATGAATGTGCTACCAGTGTAGATCCAGATCAGCTGGCACATCCATGCCCGTCTGATCAGGATCTGCACTGGTTGCATTTTGGCCAGAAATAACCTAACAAATAAAAAAGCAGACAGCGCAGAACCTGATCAGATGGCACAGATGTGCCGGCTGATCTGGATCTACACTAATCGTCCACACAATAAAGGTGTATCTATGGAGGAAAGGGTTAAATTGCATCAAAAGTAACTTAATGAATTTAAAAGCTAACAGTCTATATTCTTATCAGACAGTAAGAAACAGGCTGATGCATGTGTCCATGGTATATAGTGTTTAACTGATATTTTTCAGCTTGGAGGCCACAAAAAGTGCAATACTGCCAGAGTTGGTAGAGCTGACCAACGATGAGGAGAGCTATGTTAGGATAGCCGGACTGCAAACTGTCGTTAATATACTCACACTTGTAGATGAAGGTACGTCGGCCCTGTATGATTTGTTTGATTTCAGTTACCAGGACTACTTTTGTAGGAATGTTGCTTATTTTAGGATTAAATATTCCATCATTATACTTGAAGTTTCAAAATTTGTCCAGAAAATGCTCTCTTTTACCTATATCATTACAATATATTTCGAAGTACAAACAACATTTCTTTTGTTCATAAAATATCTCTTAAATGTAATTAAAGCAAGAAGATCTGTTAATCCCGTACCCCGTGGATAACTGCTTACGGGGACCAATGTAGGTCCAGATCATCCTGCACATTGTGCATGTTCTAGCAAATAATTTTAAGGTTTTGGCCTTTTTTGTTGTTAAATTGTGAAACATTTGAATCTGTTTGAAGGAAGACAATTATAAGGCTTTGGCATTATTTGATCTTCAGAGATCCTTTAAAGTATTGCAGACAGATTGACTATGCTCTGAGGAAATTGCTTTTGTTGTAGAAAGTGTGACTCATATTGATTAGAACCTTTCCAAAATCTTGAAATTGAGTTATGTAAGTTGGCATTTTTGATGATATTCATCAAGGAAAGTGTTAAAAGAATTGTTTAGTGTAGCCAAGTAGTTTAGAGAACTTGTTAAAGTTATAGCATCTCTAGTGTTACTGTTTTGATGTAACTATCACTGAGATTGGAGAAAGTGTAGATCCAGATCAGACTGCATGGATTTGCAAGCAGATCTGGATCTACCTTTTAGCACAGATCCATAAAAGATTGTTAATGGTGTGGTTTTCAGCATGTTCAGTGATGTCATTCCTGATCTCATTATTTATATTGATGATGTCACTGTTAATTTTGCTGGTGTCATTGTTGATATTGCTGATGTCACTGTTAATATTGCTGATGTCATTGTTGATATTGCTGATGTCACTGTTAATATTGCTGATGTCATTGTTGATATTGCTGATGTCATCATGCCTGGTTTACACTGAGGTCAGCTTATTTATTTAGAGATTATTTTTGTGCTTTTACAGATACATGTAAAGCAACCTTGATACCTCTGGTGTGTAAATTCTGTCAACAGTCTATCAAGACAGAGGATGTCACCTTGCCAGTAGTTGCCAAGGAGATCGGACGGTTGGTGCATGGGTTTCAAGGTACGTGGGCAGACAAGTGTGTGGAAGACTTCTTTGAATATTTTTGTTTATTAGTTGTGATAATCTTTTTCTCTAGCTGATATCCAGTTGCTCCTAAAAAAATGTATCTTTAAATATTTACATACATTCATTCATGCACTGATGGCCAGTAACTCTAGTATCAGTTGGTATGGCTTTCAGGGATGGACATGGAAATCATTTTCAGAACACAAAAATCAAATATACTGCTTGATCATGGGTTATTACAAACAACCACATGAGGGCATAAACATTTTAACAACTAAATTAAGGGAAAATAACGAAATGAAAGGCAAAAAGAAGCAAACACCAAATTCAAACAAATTTATAAACAACCATTTCAAGGGAATATATTCTATATTGTATAATATGCCGTATTATGCCGTACAATACATTTTATTTTCACTCGGGTCATTTACAGGATAGCATGATATAACAGTGTTGTATGACTGTTTCTAGAGGAAATATTATATATTGTATAACAATGTTTTATGGTTGTGTTGTAGTGTTCCAAATTGTATGACAATGTTTTATGTTGTAGCATTCCTAACTGAAGATCAGAAGTCCTGGTTTGTCGACTTCTTTAAGCAGATGTGTAAAGTGGGACTGAATGAAAGCAAGCAGAACAAGAATAAAGAGGCTGAAAAAGAATCTCCGTCAAAAGAGGTAGCAGTTAAACCCTTTCCTCCATATAAACAATTTTTTACGCATGTGTGACCAGTGTAGATCCAGTGCAGATCCAGATCAGCTGCCTTATCCGTGCCATCTGGTACTGCACTGGACTCATTTTGGTCAAAAACGAATCATAAAGCGAACAGTGCAGATCCTGATCAGATGGCACGGATCTACACTGTTTGCATATGCAATAAATGTGTGTCTATGGAGGAAAGGGTTAAACAATATTCTGATGGAACAGAAAATACTCTCAACAAAATGTGTAAAGTTTATTTAGAGCCATAGGATTAAACCTTTCACTCCATAGATATATCTGTTTTACATAGGTGAACAGTGTAGATCCAGCACATCTGTGCCATCTGGTCACGATGTACAATGTTTTCTTTTTGATTCATAGGTTATTTCTGATCATTAAGCAAACATTGCTGTTCCAGATCAGATGGCATGAATGTGCCAGCAGATCCGGATCTTCACTTGTCACGCATACTATAAACCCTCTATGTATGGAGTGAAGGGTTAACCAATTATTGCATAGAGAAAATCTGGCAAGTTGTATTGTTACATTTCTATAGCTTTCTTTAAAGTCGATTCAGCATCTACACTGTTGATTGTTATTAACCCTTTCCTTCATAGACACAACTCAATGGCTTGGGCGAACAGTGTAGATCCAGATCAGCCGTCACATCTGTGCCATCTGATCTGCACTGTTCGCTTCTTAATTTGTTTAGTTATTTCTGGCCAAAATGCTACCAGTGCAGATCCTGATCAGACAGCACCGATGTGCCGGCTGATCTGGATCTACACTGGTCGCACATGCTTACATGCGTATAAATGCATATATATGGAGTTAAGGGTAAAGTGATGTGAGCTAAACACCCCTGTGACATGTCAGTAGATCAGCCTTAATTTAAACAAAGGTAAAGTCTATAGCATAATTGGAGGGAGAAAGTGCTTGTTGAAAAAAGGCTTTGTTTTTCAAAAATCCTTTTATTCTATGTCTTGTAGGTACCTATGTTGCCTGACTTGGTGGAGCTAGAACATCGGCTAATCGAAACTCGGAAAAACTGTGCATTTAATTTCCCCGTAAGTATGCAGGCTTAGTTGTGGATTCATTTCTTGGTGCTTATGAAAAAATTTATATGCTATAACCCGATTATAACTTAAAATACTAACTTGAATTAAATTAAAATTTGTGAATTATATAAAGAAGATTTTAAAGTGATTTTGAAAATTTACATTTGATCAATTGATAATTAATACAAAGTCACCTCACCTCAACTAAGAGGAGGGAGGGTGGGAGGACATAAAAAGATTTAATGAAAAAAGTTGAGGAAAGAAATGTAATGCCAGGAAAGAAGGAATGGGAAAGGAAGGGAGGGGGTATTTTGCTAGTATTGTGCACAGAGCAGAGCAAAGTGCTGCCTTTGCCACTACAGAGCAGAGTGCCAGTACTGTGTATGGAGTGGAGGAGAAAGCCACCTCTTCCATGATTGTGTAACCTGCTGGTATTAAATTGGGTACCTTTTCAAGTAGTCTGAAATTGAAAATAGTGAATAACATTGTGATTGGATGTAATGTTTTCTAGGCCATGGTGTTGTTTGTTGGTGCGAAGCACTTCAAGTCAGAATTAGGCGTTTGCTTCTCTAGTCTGTGTAAAGACCCACACGTGGAAGTAAGGACAACTCTAGCATCAGGATTTCATGAGGTAACTAGGACCTTTAGTAGCCTTTACACCATAGGATATGGCCTTTATCCCATGGGTGACCAGTATAGATCCAGATCAGCTGGTTCATCCGATCAAGAAGCAAACTCTTCGGATCCAGATCAAGGGGTATTATTACATGGCTGATCTGGAATTTCACTGGTCACTGATATGATAAAAGGTATATCCCATGAAGTAAAAGGTGTTTTGGTGTTTATTGTGGACATTTTGATGTTTCAATGCTTGGAAAGAACTTACTATTACAAAGGTGTAGAATTCCACTCGACCACTGGCCATGATCTGTTGGGTTGACCGACCGGGCGAGTAAATTTTTAGCAATGCACATCTGTTTTCTTCACTTTGTTTACAAAATACAATTTGATTTCCGGTATATTTGGCCGATTCCAGGTGTATTCGGAATGTTTCTAATGTAAAGGTAACAGCAACGATTAATTTTTATCCTCACTG
Source organism: Corbicula japonica (assembly GCA_038501625.1). NCBI lineage: Eukaryota > Metazoa > Mollusca > Bivalvia > Venerida > Cyrenidae > Corbicula > Corbicula japonica. The sequence goes on from JAZAYU010000027.1 coordinate 89,262, forward strand.
GGTCTCCCAAATCAGAACGAGGCTGCAAGTGCATGTATTTTGTCAAAATGTTGTAAATGTTTAAAAATGTAAGGGTGTGTGTACTTTCTGTAAGGGTGAGTGCACCTTTTCATTCACTCTTCCTGCAGGGCGAGTGGGTAAAAAAAAATTGAACACCTCTGCTATTATCTATACTCATAACTAATTGGTAACTTTGTTACATATTTCGACTTGTAATGTATTTTTACCACAAAATGCACAATAAGCCATGTCCTCTGCTTAACTTTATGAAGTCATGGATTGATGTCGGCGAAACCGTTTTCCATGATGTGCACCTATATATAATAAGAACAGTCACCTTATGATGTTTAATTCAATTTAAAGGCTGTGGGAATGTATTGTGGAAAAAATGACTGTAGAGTGTTGTGTTTTACAGGTTCCTCATCAATTGTGTTTTATAACATTGTTTAATGAACGTTAAGGAGGAAGCGATGTCACATACAAATTAGCATAACCTAAGAATAGTATACCAATTCCCAACAAAGGCATTTATTTATGATTTTATGAAAATTACCCGTCGGCCAAACTGATTTCAAAATCTTCATTTTATCATTACTTTATTTTTTCAGATTGCAGGCATTATGGGAAGTCATGTGAACAACCTTATGAGTGACATGATTGTGTTGTTACATGATGAAAACACCGAGGTGCTGAAAGGGATTGTCACCCATCTCCCAGATACGCTAAAGACCGTCTGCGGACCTCTCACCTTCCAGGCCATGCATGAGGCAAAGGTTAGTAACAAACGAACCTATATGATTAGCCATATATTTCAGCCATGTCATAGGAAAATGAGTTGTCAGTGATAACTTTTACTTCTCACTGCTGTTATTGTTTTGGAAAGAATTAACAATTATCTAGCATTTTCTTCTAAAAATTAGATGATTTTGTTACAAATTTTGACTACATTCAAATTTGTACTTCTCCAAAACTGATTTAAACAGTTTCAACTGCTCAACTTTATGACATTGTTATTGCCCATGTTGTAATATTTTCATGTATTTACCTGTTGCCAAAGTTCATGAAACCTTATGTTCCACCGTTACCAGATGGATAAGTTTTAACCGTCCTAGTATTAATTGGTAATACATATATTCTCAAATGGAATTTTATAAATAAAATAATAATTGTTACTGACCAAAAAAGACTGTGACACTGCTGAAAAAATATTAAACATGTAGTAATAAATACTGAAATGTCAGTTATATTAAATATAGAAATAACAGCGAAATAACAGAACACACAAGTATTGTTGTTTTATTCCTTGCAGCAAAACCAGATATCTGACATCATACCTGCAATATTATCAGCCGAGATTGTCATCGCCGCGTCCAACGACTGGCGACTCCAGGAGACCATTATTGAACACTTCCAGTGTTTCCAGTATCTAACAAACAGTGATAATGTTTACAATAAAATCATTCCAGTGTTGCTAGTGAAACTTAAAAGAGCTGTAAGTAAAATTTGTATTATTTGTTCAAGTTTGAAAGGCAAAGTTGCTTTGCAAAAATGTGTGATAAGGTAATTTTTCCTGCAATCTGTTTTGACTTCAACATTAATGTTTTCATGTCCAAAGCATCATTTTAAAAGATTTCTATGTTTGTTTTAATTTAACCCATTAGTTGATATACGTGACTTTTATCGCATGGGCAAACAGTGTATATCCACGTCTGCGGGCACATGTGTTTACACTGTTCACCACTTGGTCAGAAATAAACTAATGAATTTAAAAGTGAAGGGTGTAGATCCTGATCAGTCTGACAGATGTTTCTGGTGATCTGGATCTACACTTTTTGCACAAGTGATAACGGCGTGTATATGAAGTAAAATGTAGTTGTTACTTCTTGAGATGTTGTTCTTTTTCATCATTTTGATAAAAGTATGCATGAAAGAAGATTTATCTTTGCAGATTACCTGTACCCAATGTCTAGTTATAATTACGGAAACTGTTCTTTTTATGTTTATTTTTTCAAAATGTAATTATGTTACATTTCCCTACACAGAGAGCATTGCCAGTGAGGTTAGCGGCAGCAAGATCCACACTGTTCCTGTTGAGAAACCTCAAGAAAATGGAGCAGCGGGCGGAACTTCTCAAAACACTGGTGACAGGTTAGAAATAAGTCTACTTTCCACAATGCATTATTTAATGCATCTCTGTTCATATCAATATCAGATTTTATTTTGCTTGCATATAAGCTATGGTTTATCCTTTCTTTTTACTGGCACTGGGAATTTCCCTTGTGCTAGAATTTCCCATATGAACCTCCCTCAGTTGAAAGATACTTAAAGATGGCCTTAGAAGATTTAATCATAATTTAGGTATTGCTAATTAGTAATGATCTTCTGGTAAAAAAAATAGCTCATTTCTGCGATTTAGGTAGATTGAGACAGGAAAAGCTTTGGACCCATTGACTGTGAGTACGTTGAACACTCTAAAGGATTATCTTAACAAATGGACTTGGCGAAAGAAAGCTTTGGTGAATTTAAGATTTAATTATCCAGTTGCAAAATGTATCTTATAATTATATTTATTTTTCGGTTGTCTCCTTTACTTCTAGTCCCTTGAACATGCACTTGAACCAGAAGAGATGTTAAGATGTTCACAAGTTTGAATTTTTAGCTTTCAATACTTAATTTATTAGAAATGATGAGTTGTAGTTCTTGAGAAAAAACCTGTTTGTTGTCGCAGTTGTGATTGCACTATTCATATTAGACTTTGTCAATATGCACATCTGTTTGTCAAACAAGGGAACCAGTTTTGATTGACCATCTAGATTTCTTTTTTGTTTGCAAATAACTTAATGACAATGTCAGCTGTTAAATTCTATACTGTATTTTTCCATTTCAGAATTCTGTCATGCGAAGAGCTGCCGAAATAGGAGTTTATTTATTGACATTTGTCGAGTGACAATAGATTTATATTCCAAGGCTTTTTTCAAGGAAACGTTCTTTGAATATTTGTTAACTTTACATACTGACCCCATCGCAAATATTCGATATAGGTTGTGTTCAATTTTACCGGATTTAAAACGGTTGTTAAAGTTACCGAGTGACAGGACACTTTCACAGCAGTTGGACGCGTGTGTTCGTAGGTTGTTAATTGGTGAAAAGGACAGGGATGTTAGTTATGCAATAAAAGTAGCAGTAGAGGAAATGGATAGAAATCCTGTATACATGGAATCTGGGGTAGGTGACACATTATTGTGAATTTGTTAGTATTATTGGGGTATTAATTATCGGGGATTTTGGTATATAGCATTGTATATGAATTTATTTTTAACCAGGTTTTCTTTCGAAAACCCTGGTTATTAGATTGGGGTATGTCGTTGAGCGGGCGGGCGACAACATTTCATAAAATTTTTTGATTAAGTTAACTTTTTCTGAGTAACCAATCAAGGTAGAGCTTTGAAACTTAAAAGTTTTGTCTGACATCACAAAAGCAATTATCAGGACATGTTTCAAAACTCTTGACTGTATTTTGTCATAGTTAAGTCCCTTTTCAACTTAAAATTTAAGAAGAAACCTGATTTCGTCACATTACAACATCATCTTTGACTAATATTAAAATGCATGAGTTTTAAGAACTGGTGAAAATGCCATGCAATTTGACCCTTTCCACCATATATACCCATTTTTACGCATGTGCAAACAGTGTAGGTCCAGATCAGCTGGCAAATCTGTGCCGTCAGATCAGGATCTGCACTGGACGCATTCTGGTCAGAAATAAAATAATGAATCTAATAGCGAACAGTTAAGATCCTGATCAGACGGCACGGAAGTGTTGGCTGATCTGGATCTACACTGTTCGCCAATGCAATAAAGGTGTGTCTGTGGAGGAAAGGGTTAAGGCCTACCTTGAGGTAAACACCATTTGCTGCTGAAGTGATTGTCAACTATGTTTATATTGCAGTTGTCACGTCGGATCCTCATGGAGGAAGACATTGAAGACCAGAAAAAAGAAACTGAGGAGAAAAAGCTCATTGAACAGGTATATATCACTCTAAAATTGATTTTATTATCTAATCCTTTACTCCATATTTAGGCATTTTATTGCATGTATAACCAGTGTAGATCAATATCAGCAGGTGCATCTGTGCTGGCTGATCTGGATCTAAACAGTTGGCCCATGCGAAGGCGTATGTATGGAGTAAAGGGTTACAAACCAGGTTTAATTTTCAGATATTTTAATCACGCAGCAAAAGTTGTCAAGCTTTGCACTGTAAAGATTGGCTTTTTATTTGACTGAACCATATCCCTGTGAAAATGTTTTATCAGCCAACAGGAATTTATATTTTTCACAAATGTTTTATTAAAATATCTGTCTTAAACAGCCGCCTGTGTTGAGCAGCCACTTTTTGTCTTTGTTTGACTGTGTTTAAATGTCATTCAGAATTTATTCAATTTGTGCATTGTTTAGCCCTTGCATAAATGCCAGAAAAAATATTAATAAAACACCTTGACCAAATGGGAGTTATGGCCTTTGATAACAGTGTACATCCAGAGCAGCCTGCACGTCTGCTGATCGGGGTGTCCACTGTTTGCCATTCAGACAAGGATCATTCTTAATGCATCTAGAAAACAGTGTAGATCCTCATTGGACTGTGCAAGTTAGCTGTTTGATCAGGGTCAACACTTACTGCAAATTTAATTAGCCACATTTTGCCATGTGTCACACCCCTCATTAAGATCACCTCACTAATAAGACCACTATTCTGATGTCCCAATTTCACAGTTTTGAAAAATGTTTACACCTATATAAAGACCACCCCACTACAGTACATTCCACTTAATTGAATGGCGCTTATTTGAATATTTCTCTTAATATAGTAGAATATTAAAACACAAAACCATTTCTATATATTTCTATGATAAATAATATCTTTATTTGAATAGGTTACCGCGTGCATTTCGTTTATTAAGATAGAAATTTCCCAGCTTACAACACCTTACGACGCTAATCCTACTTGAAATTCACACGTTTCTGCCCCAAGGCAATGTACATTATCGGTAAACTCAATAAATCTGTAGTGTTGGGAAATCGGTTGCAAATCATAATCGATCATCGGTTGGAATCGGTTGCCCTTTCCGATGTGATTTCACGATTATAATCGGTTTCTTAATTTACGCAGTGTTAGGCTTACAAATGGTCTTAAATCAATAGCATACATAATTAATGGATACTAATAATTTTCAACTTTCTAACAAAAACTGAATCAAATTCATTGCTGCCCAAAAAGGTTTGTGCAACTGAACTTAAACCCTCTAGATCCGCCACATGAATTCTCAAATGCAAAAATGTTGCGTTTTCCTATGAATAATATACTGATTTTAAGGCTGAAGACACAAGATAAGAGGTCTAGTAAATGCAATACATATTTATTCGAAGAATTTTTCACCATCGTCATATAGCTACGCAACTCAGACGCTCGTTAAAATCGGCGCTATTTTGCGTTTTTCTTGTTGCCTGTATTTTTGTACTGTTTGCAACAAATTCTTCAAAGGCCTTTTGTTAGGTCTAGGTTTTTTTTCTGTGCGATGGAAGTTCTTCGTTAATCTTGTTTGTAGAATCTAAAGTGCTTCTGATTAATTTTTTTGCCTAGGTTCTCGTAAATCTTTCGGGTCACCATTTTAATTTTCAATTTTTCAAAGTGATTTCCCTTTATGGCCGGTGTAAAAGCCGGAACCCGTACCTTAATATTTTGTCTCTTACACTGCGCATGTCTCAACTGTTAATCGATTATGAGAGAACGACATCGATCATCGACATCGAGGAGCATTTACACGTCGCTAATCGATGTTTTCCGATCATCGGCACATCACTATAAATCTGTCATTGTTTATCACCTGTGTTACATAATGACTTCCGTTCACTGGCACGCATAATTGTGTTTACAGTATACATTTATAGAAATGACGTCACAAAACGGGTTTCCCCGCTTTGAGAATTTTATTTGTTTACGTTCATAAGATGATCACGTTCTCAGGAAACCGGGAAATTCCCGAATAAAGAAAGATTAATCTTAAAACGAAAGAAACAGAAAACAGAAAAATATCTGTTCTTTTCGAGAAATGTATGCAAAAATAACAAATAAACTTTGCCATACTTGCTCGATAATTAGAACGTTATTTAGATCATGCAAACGAATCTTAATTTAGGATGGGTCTTAAAATATCGTATACGCAACGTTTTGGCGCCCCAAGGGAGATAATAACTCTTCACAGAGAAAAGATAGTGGTAAAGTAATCGGATAAAGATCGTGAATTTCGGATACGAAAAGTTACGAAAGAAAATGAATCTACTATGTCGGCAAAACGAAATTTTTTTGAAACGGCGCAAAGTCGAAAGAATCAAACGTATACACAGCACATTTACATAGTATTGGTTATCTTCACAACGGATTAAATTGAACATGATGACAGAATATATTTCTGAGCGCATTACCCCACCCACCACTGAAGAAACTAAGAATTTGTAAGCTCCGTTTTTTATGATACTCCGCTTAATTGCATAGAGGATCCTGACAAATAGACTATTCAAATAAGCGGATTCTACTATATTAAGAACACTTTTTCCAGTCCCAGTGGTGGTCTTAATTGTGGGGTTTCACTGTATTGTCATAGAATGTCAGATACTGTCAAAGAATGTCACATATTGTCACATGTTTTTAGGAGGAAAGAGAGATAGAAAAAGCTGAAGAGGCTGCGAAAGCCAAGGCTGAGAAGAAAGGACACAAGGACAATACCTCAAAGATTCCAGCGCCGAAAAAGGGTAGGTAACACTCGGTTAGCCCTTTCCTCCATATATATGCATTTTCACGCATGTGCGTACAGTTTAGATCCAGATCAGGGGACAAATCCTTGCCGTCTGATCAGGATCTAAACTGTTCGCTTTTTTGATTCATTATGTTATTTCTGACCAAAATGCGACCAGTGCAGATCCTGATCAGACGGCATGGATGTGCATGCTGATCTGAATCTACACTGGTTGCACATGGGTAAAAATGGGTATTTATGGATGAAAAGGGTTAAGTTTCTCTTTAAATTGTTTTCTGTTGCTTCAAACAGTTGATAGTTAAACAGCTTTATTCTTACGGTTAATTGAAATATTAAAATTTTCACATTCATTCTAGAACACAGTATGATTCACCAAGGTCTTTTAATATTGGTAGTTTGTTAGATCCACAATTGTGTATCCTTGTTAGTTCTTTACTCCGTGTATATGGGTTTTATTTTGTCAGTGTATATATGGAGTTAAGTTTCAATCCATTTATTTTTTCATATTGTGTAGTTTTTGTACTACTGTCATGTACAACATTGTATTTCTGCAGGTAAAAGTGGGACAAACACGAAGCAGGAGGGGACGTCAGCAGGTATTAAGCGCACACCCAGCACAACTGTCTCTAACACTAATACCACTGCCTCCATCAAAGGTACACCAACAACACTTTTTATGATAAGCATTTCTGCACTAGTCTCTATTGAAAGATTAATTTTTTAAACAAAACTTTAGCCTTTAATCCATATATATGACATTAATTGCATGGGCAAACAAGTAGATCCAGATCTGGATCTAAGATGTTCTCTATTTGGTCAGGAACAATCTAATGGAACTCAATGGGAAACAGTGTAGATCCTGGTCAGATGGCATAAATGAGCTGGCAGATCTGGATCTACACTGTTTGCCCTCGCGATAAAGGCATACCTCTGGAGTGAAAGGTTAATGAGTTATCCCTTTCCTCCATATATACGCGTTTTTACACGTGCGACCAGTGTAGATCCATATCAGCCAGGATGTGCTGTCTGATCTGGATCTGCACTGGTCACATTTCAGTAAGAAAGAACCTAACGAATAACAAAGAGAACAGTTTAGATCCTGATCAGACAGCGCAGATGTGCTGGCTGATCTGGATCTAAACTGTTTGCCCTCGCAATAAAGGTGTATATATGGAGAAAAGGGTTAATCACTTTACTCTATGGATATGGCTTATATCCCATCCTGGTAAATTGAGCAGAATCAACACTGCTCGCTTGAAGCTTTGTTTGATAATTTCTGATAACAAAGCATACAATGTAGATCCTGATCAGACTGCAACGACTAGTAGGCTGATCTGGATTTACATTGCTTACACATGTGATGAAAGCTATATCCCTGGAGTAAACAGTTAGAACAAGACTAGTATTATGTTAATTATGCACTTGCAAACCAACTTTTTTATCCTAACTGTTTTGTTTTTGTTTGATTTGTATTTCAGCTTCTATAAATAATAAAATTAACTGTTTATAAAATCTAATATGTAAAATCCAGAGCAGATATGTTGGATCAAATGTTACAAAGCCTAACATATCTTCTTGAAAGTTTTCTGAAGGTAGAAATTTCTTGGGATGTGATAGTTCATATATAAAAACATAAGTGAGAAAAGAATATCCTCACATAGGGGACATTCATGGCCTAGTGGTTTAAGTTTTTCTTTAACTGTAAATCAGTTGGTTTCAGGTCCTAACGATGATTTATCCTATTACTTGATGGGATATGGCATTGTGGGGCCTACATGTTCATGCAGTCTGATCGGGTTATACACTGCTTCTTGGTCAAAAATGCGAAAGATCTAAAAACAGTCAGTGTAGATCCAGATCAGACTGCACAGATGTGGAAGCTGATCTGGATCTTCAGTGATCACAGATGAGATCAAAGTCATATCCTATGAGTTAAGGGTTAACTATTTTCGTTAGGAAGCTATCGAGCCAACTTGCGGAAGGTAATTTGTTCTTCCCAGCCCTCCCATGCTTTAATTAACACCCAAAGGGGAACCAGTTGGACTGTATACAGTTATGCACTCATTGGGGGCGGAGCAGAGTTCAAAAGAATAAAACTGCACAAACATACATTATGATAGTCAAATATGTTACACTTTTCCGTTTTTAATCTTTAAGGGTAGATTGTTTGATGGATTTTCATTTAGAAATGGGTATGGGTCATGCAAATCTGTTTTTTTTTCCTTTTATCTGTCTTGCTTTGATCTGTTCATTATCTTTTTTCCAAACAGAAACTGAATCTAGAATACCACTCGCTAACAGGTCCAAGTTAGCAAGGACAAAGTCAGGTACTTGGCCTTGCGAATGACATCAATTATTGTTAAAATGTATATATATACGTACCCAGGCATGGTTTATTGCTAGCATGAATATTATACATTTTATTACAAGCATTTAACTGCATGAATATTAAACATTCTGTAAAGAAAATTTAAACTTTGTGAACTACTGTTACCAGGGCAAAGCTCAAAGTGAGCTGCTGTGCTCAGGGCAAGCAACTGTAATCCCAGTAAAACTCGGGGTGACTTTTTGTGCTTCGAGAACAGGTCAGGGTGAGAAACTGCTCTCAAAGAAAATTTCAATGAGCTAGTGTGCTCTCGACAAATTTTGTTGTGAGAAACTGTCTATAGGGTTGATAATACATGTATTTATCTTCTTTAGATAGTTATTTTTTGAATTTATATTTAGATAGATATGGTTAAGGTTTAAAATGAATCTTTATTGTCCCCCAAACCTCATTGTTTCAATAATTCATTGTAAATACAGATCAGTTTAGATCATAAATAAATTTTATCTTATTTTCATCTTATGCATGTAGAATAATTTTACATGTTTGTATAGTTGTATGGTTTATGTAATGAACTGCATGCATAAAGTTCAATAATACTCAAATAAATGTATGTGTGATGTTTATTTTAGCATTTGGGAGTAAAATCTCAAAGCTTAGAAATGGTAAAAAAGCTATTGTATTGTTTATGCATGTGACATGTATCATTTCAGTATGTACCCTGTTCTGTAAGAAATCTAACCTAACCTGAAGCTTATTAGCCTTTAACTGAATATAAGTGCCTTTTACCATGGGTGGTCAATGTAGATCAAGATCAGCAGACACATCTTTGCCATCTGATCTGGATCAACATTTGTCACTTCTTGGTCAGAAATAACCATTAAAATCAAAAAGTGAACAGTGTAGATCATGAAAAGGTGGCACAGATCTGTATGCTGATCAGTGCCCAAGGTTATAAAACTGAGCGAGGAAACCAGTCTCAAATCTCAAGCATCTGATTGGCTGAAATGGCGACCAGTCGCCATTTCAGCCAATCAGATGCTTGAGATTTGAGACTGGTTTCCATGCTCAGTTTTATAACCTTCAGCCCTGATCTGCACTATCTGCTCATGGGGTAACAGCCATAGCCCATGGAGTAAATGAGCTTCCACCTCAGTGTGATAACAATCTATAGGATAACAATGTTCGTCCATGATTACATATGTAGCAAACAGTTCACATGCTCAGTTATATTGTACATGCATGATAAATACCATATTTATTCCATCACAGTGGTGAATTTGTAATTCAACTGGTGTTTTACTGTATGTTTCAATGGTTGTTTTGTAGCCCGTGAATTGCACGCACAAAGCATGTGTATTGCTCACAATTGTTTATACGGTGCAAAATAAGCCGAGGTGTCATATAACTGATAAACTCTTAACTCCAAATATACAGGTACATGTATTATCACATGTGTGAACAAAGTAGATCCTGATCAGCTGGCACAGATAGGATGTGCAGGCAGATCTGGATCAACATTGGTCACCAATGGGATAAAAGCCATATCACATGGAGTAAAGGAATATTTTATATGGGGCACGCCACGGGAAAAGGTACCTTCGGTCATTTTTAGTGATATTTTAGTTTTTACTAAATTTAGAAAGAACTTCAAACTATAAACCAATTTCTCATAACTAATATGTGATTTTGTTACATATTTTGACAACAAAATGGTATTTTTACCGCGAAATGCATAATAAATAATGTCGCCTGCTCAAATTAATGACATCATTTCAAAGATTGACGTCAACTGTCCGAAGGTACCTTTTCCCGTGACGCGCCCCATATGTAGATTATCTGAATGTGTTGAGAAATTATCCATTTATGAAAACAGAAAAGATTGTGTTTTTTTCTAAACTTATATAAAATAAACAGTTAGAGTTAGCATAATAGATGCTGTACTAGTTTGATATACTGTACCAGAGATTATTTTGATGAATGCATCTGATAGATGATACAAAATTACTGCATAAATGTATTTTTTAATGGAGTATATTATGTTATCTGTTATTTCAGATTCAGCGGCTGGTAAGCTTGGAACAAAGACATCCCGTTCTGGTGTCACTGGAGTGCCCACACCCAGCAGTGCTGGCTCCAGGTACTGTTACTGAACTGACATATAATCTTGCGCTGAATTAGTGTAAACTTACTCACACTGCCCTCCTTTGAAAAAGCAGGGGATATTGTTTTGCAAGCCGGTCTGTTAATCTGCTGGTAAATAACAAAAATTGTCCGATTAGTAACCATAGTTCTCTGACTTTATTTGGAGGTTTGTCATCACTTTTAGATGACCCCAATTGATTTTGAGGTCGTTAGGTTAAAGGTCAAGGTCACAGTTACCTTAAATAAATAACAGCAGATTACTATCAAGTTTGCATTTCGGGGCATACATGTTTTATAAACAACTTTTTTTACATCAGCTGTTCAACAGTTTCTATTTGCAGTTCATACTGCATGGATTCTAAAATTTAGAATGGAAACCATTCTTATCTCCAACTGCTAATTTACAGTTATGTTTTTAAATATAGAATATGTCCTTGGACGCTGATGCTACAACAACATTTGTAACAAAGTGCCATAACTCTGGTAAAAATGGTCGCAGGAAAAAAACTTTTCTTGATGATGATCAACACATCCTGCTTGATCATCTGCAAGTTTGAAAGAAATTTGCCAGAAAGTTTATGAGGAGTTGAGGCCACAAGCTTTGGGGGACTTATGGATGGATGGACTTACGTACAAATGCAACTCTATAAGCCTCCCACTTAAAAATCTTTCAAGCATGTCATTGACATCAATTTTGTGAATTTCACCTTTCAAAAGACATCTTGAATTAGTCAGAAATTCTTTATAAACAAAATGTCATGTACAGGGAGTAAGCACGAAAAAGTACTTTTCATGAGACATGACCTTCCATGACCAGTCGCCATTTCAGCCAATCAGATCCTTGAGATTTAAGACTGGTTTCCATTCTCAGTTTTATAACTTGGGACCAGGCCCCGTGATTATAACACTTTTTTCATGCTCAACTCAATTTGAGCATGAACATTTGATGGCTTCGTTTCTGTTCATTATATAAAATAAAACATTTTAAACTGAATATATGACAAAATTGCACTCAACAACAACTGTTGAACAGATAGTTATTCCTTATATATGAAGACTGTAAATGTTTAAGACATTTTAAGTTTGAGCACAGAATTGAGTTGAGCATGAAAAAAGTTTTATAATCACGGGGCCAGATCTCTACCTCAGACTAATGAAAGACATTTTATTCATATACTTATGTGTGTGTTGTTAACACTTTATTACATATATACGCATTTTATGGCATGTACAACCAGTGTAGATCCAGATCAGAAGGTCCACCTGTGCCATTTTATCAGGATCTACACCATTCGCTTTTTGGTAAGAAATAATCTAAAAATTCATAAAGTGGACAGTGCAGATCCTGATCAGACATGCCAGCTGATCTGGATCTACACTTTTGCCAACACCACCATAGCACATTTATGGAGGAAAGAGTCAACACTTTACTCCATATATGCATTTTAATCAGTATACATAAAATCAGCCTGCTCATTCATGCCTTCTGATCTGAATCTTCAGTTTGCTTTTTACCATTACGGTAAAAAAAAACCTAATTAATAAAAAACAATACAGGTCCTGATCAGACGGCATGTTCACCCAAGCCATAAAGATGTATATATGGAGGAAAGGGTAAAAGGTTGAATAATGATATGAAAATAACAATATGCATGTGTACTCTTACAATGATTTCAGGAAACCGTCTTTACCTAAAGTTCAAGCAACCGAGACAGCTGCCCGCCGTGGCTCGTTCAGTAACTCTCCTACCTCAGGTAATTATATTCTTCATATTTTTAGAATTAGTTTTGGGAAAATCTGAGGTCATTTTAGCAAATGCAATTGTAATTATTTGTGCATCTTTCATCCAGTTTCAAGTCTCAGTGTTACCATATACCATAAAACTCCTTTTAAATGCCCCTGGGTGAGTTTCATTTTTTTGAAAGTGGGGCACTTAAAATTTATATTCATTATTATTATTAAATCTTAGATTCTGAATAAAATTTTATAATTTATATGGATTAACTGATTTTTCCTTGAAAATAACAAAGAGGGCATTTATTAGGGGATGGTGTTTAAAAGGAATTTTATGATAGTCTTCATATTTTCATGTGCAGCTGTGAGTTTATTTAAGACTGAAAAGTGTCAGCAAGATTGCAAGTTGCTTTAATATCCTTGAAAATTCCTTGATTTTGTTTGTTACAGAAAAGTGTTGGAACCATGTATAAATGGATAACTTGGAAAACATGTTCTGCACACTGTTCTATACACTGGCCCTTGGAAACATTTTTTTTCATTCCAATATAGCACACAACTATTGATTCTGTATATTATTGAAGAAGTAATTTTGTTTTCAGATAAAGATAAAGATAAAACAGTTAGAAAGAATAGTAATGGTAGCATTCCGTCCTCAAAGTAAGTATAATATTTGTTTTTCATTAATTAACCTTTTACTCCTTATATACTTGATATAATGCATGTGTTACCAGTGTACCAGGTAAATCCAGATCAGCTGGCAGAGTCAATCTAGGTTCTACACCAGTGGCATCTGGGTCAGAAATAACCTAATGATTCTAAAAGCAAACAGTTTACATCCCGATCAGGCGACACTGATAGAACTCCATGGATATGGCTTGTGTAACCAATGTAAATCGAGATAAGTCTGCACATGGATGTATTCTGATGACGACCTACACTGTTAGTTTTTTGTCAGAAATAACTTAATAAATATAAAAGTGACCAGTGTAGATCTTTATCAGACTGCATGGATGTGCTAATTGATCTTGATTTACACTGGTAGAAGATGGGATATAACCCATATTCCACAGAGTAAACAAAACAGAAGCTTGTAGGAAGCATAATCATTGCATAGGCACATCTCATATATTGATATTTGTGCATATATGACCAATAGATGCAATGTCATGGCTTTTGACTTTTGTTTGTTAGAATACTATGACATTGAAATCAAATCAATATTTTACTTTCAGAACAAAGAAATCCAAATGACATTTGTGTGTTCACAGAGAAGACAAGACTTGTTGTGGGAAGTGGCAGAGCAGCCACATAATGCATTTTGTCAGTGACTGTGATGGTATTGTGATATCCCTCTGGGAAAGTTTATGGTCATGTGATTTTGTCATGTGACCTGGTGCAAAGTCATGTGATTTATTGTGTGTCGTATGAAACACTGGTATAAAGACTTGGACTGTGCTGCAAGATGAAGCTTGGTGGCTCTGTGATATCATCAAGTATGAAGGCGATTGTGAATGTCATTTGAATTTGGATAAAATCATGTAATGTAACATTTTACTCCATAGATACACCTTTTTTGCGTGGGCGAACAGTTTAGATCCAGATCAGCTTTCACATTTGTTCCATCTGATCTGGATGCACTGCTTTATTTGATTTATTTTGGTTACTTCTGACCAAGATAGGACCAGTGCAGATCCAGATCAGACAACACGGATATGCCAGCTGATCTAGATCTACTCCAGTCACACATGCATTAAAATGCGTATATATGGAGAAAGGGTTAAAAGATAATTCAACAATGCAGTTTGTGATCCAGGATTAATAAAAATAACAATGAGATTTTGACATGTGGTATAGCCATTGCAAACAATTAAGTAACTTAACCCTTTCCTCCATAGATACACCTTAATTGCTAGGGCGAACAGTTTAGATCCAGATCAGCTGGCACATCTGTGCCATCTGATCATGATCTAAACTGTTCGCTTTTTTATTTGTAAGCTTATCTCTGACCAAAATGCGACCAGTGCAGATCCTGATCAGAAGGCGTATATATGGAGGAAAGGGTTAACCTGGGATTTATGTCTTATGATTCATTATAAAGTCTTGTGATTTGCTTATGTGATCTATTGTAAATCCATAGGATGTGAAATGTGTAGTCTTGTGGTTTTGATTTTGTGATCATAATGTACAGTGATATCAAGTTATGGAAATTTGTGTAACTACTAAATAAAAGAAGCAGTGAAGTTAGCGATAACCTTGGAAATGTCACCCAAAAAATGCTTTCATGTTGTGTGGTGAGAGCAAAAAAGTTCTATCCTGGTTAGAACCTATCATTTAAAGTCTGCTGGATTTAACTGTTCATGCTGTGTCAGATACTCTTTACTCCATAGAAACACCTTTATTGCATTGGCGAACAGTGTAGATCAAGATCAGACAGCACAGGATCCAGATCAGCCAGCAAATCAGTGCTGTCTGTTAAGGATCTGCCCTGTTGGCTGTTTGATTCATTTGAACAAAAAGCAACCAGAGCAGATCCTGATCAGACAGTAAGCATGTCCCGGCAGATCTGGATCTACAGTGGTCGCACATGCGTAAAAATGTGTATATATGGAGTAAAGGGTTATAGAGATAAACGTTCTGCAAAAATGCCTTCGATATAGGAGATTGTAGGAAATCCACATTGTAGGATTATATATTGATGTATCATGAACATATTTGTCAGAATTATATATAATGATGTTGCAGGACATGGGTCTGGTTTCAGACACATAAGCCCAGAATAAGATCAACCAATTATCAGTATTTGTCCGAGAAATTGACAGATTACAGGTGCTTGTAGGAATAGTTGAACTAATCATGGAATGAAAATGAGGTTCTGGTCCCCTCCTCACAAAACTACTGGATATTTTTATTTATTCAACGGGAACAGACTTGTGGGTCAGTTACTACAATAAAATTAAATGTTAACCTTTTACTTCATGTTTATTCCATGTTTGACCAGTGTAGATCCTGATCAGCCATTTAATCCAGATCTACAATAGTCTCTTCTTGGTCAGAAATAACCATATATATCAAAACAGCCAGTATTGTAGATCCTGATCAGACAGCAAGTCTGTCCCAGTATGATCTAGGTCTTCACTGATTGTCCATGGTATAACAGCCATATCCCATGGAGTAAACAGTTAACCCTTTCCTCCATAGATACACCTTTATTGCGTGGGCAAACAGTTTAGATCTAGATCAGCTGGCACATTCCTGCCGTCTGATCAGGATCTAAACTGTTCGCTTTATGATGCATTAGGTTATTTCTGACCAAAATTTGACCAATGCAGATCCTGATCAGAGGGCACAGATGTGCCAGCTGATCTGGATCTACACTGGTCGCACACGCCTAAAAATATGTACAGTATATATGGAGGAAAGGGTTAAATGACAATTGTCAATGGATATCCAGGCCAGATAGTTTTGTGATCTTGGGACCAGATCCTAATGGTGACGAGAACAGTTAATTCGAAAAGGTGCACTAAACTCTTTCATTTGTTATCGAAGCAAAAAAATGACATTTGATATATTTTTGTATACAAGAAGGATTGTTAAGAAGATTTTTTTATGTATAAAAATCTACAGAAGCATTACAAAAATATGTTTTCTTTAAACACATTCCATTAGTTTGTATGGTTATGTTTAGATTTTTAATCAGGTTTTCTTTGGATAACACTGGTTATTTGATTGGGAAATGTCTTTGGGCAGGTGGGCGTCAACATTACATTAAGTTCTTTGTTCAAGTTCATTTTTTCTCAGTAACCATTCAAGGTAGAGCTTTGTGCCTCAAGTTGTCTGAAATCACAATAGCAATTTTAAGGACAAGTTTCATAACTCTTGACTGTATTTTTTCACAGTTATGCCCCTTTTTCACTTAAAATTTCAGAAGATAACCTGTTTCTGTTGCAGTGTCCTCTTTGTGTTAGTATACTTGCTGAAATAGTAAGTTTGCTAGAAGAAGCAAAAGCAAAAAAAAGGTCAGTTCAACCTGCAATATATCACTGCTGGCTATTTCTTATTTCATAAATAACAAACTTGAGACATAGTTTCATTGAATTGGTGTTCAGCAGTCCGTGGTTCTGTGTAACCATTATTTGAATGCAATATGGATAATTTGGCCCTTGTGTTTTCACCATCTGTTGTTGTTGTGTTTCTTTGCAAGGTGCTTTGTAAGCAAGGCAGAATTTTGTTTGTTGTGTTCTTACATGGATTATTTTGTTTGCTTAACCCTTTCCTCCGTATATACACCTTTATGGCATGTAGGCGAACAGTGTAGATCCAGATCAGCAGGACAATCCATGCAGTTGGATCACAATTTACACTGTTTGCTTTTAGATCCATGGGTTTATTTCTGACCTATAAGAGAACTGTGCAGATATTGATCGGACTGCATGGATGTGCCGGCTGATCTGCATCTACACTGGTCACACATGCAATAAAATTCGTATAAATGGATGAAAGGGTAAAAGCTGTTAAGCTTTTATGAACTCTAAAGCAAACAGTGTATGCCTCAATATTTTAATGCTTAGATTTCTGTATCTTTTTTTTTATAAGTGCCCCTAGGGCAGTTTGAAATTTGAAATTAATTGCTCTATGAGTAATTCAGGATATATTTTGTTGGGCTGTGGGGTTAGAATTTTCAAGGTTTGAATTTTTTCTTACAAGGTTGCACTAGTTATAAACAATATCATACTTAATTGCTGATGTACCGACCACACACAGGTAAAGGCCACACCACAAACAACAGGCCTTAATTCTGTATGTATGGTGTGTTCAAATTAAGTATTGCCACCCCAAACTTCTGAACAATAAAATCTGGTTAAAAAAAAGTGTGGCCTGTATTTAAGTGATAATGGTAGTTTAAGGCATTTAAACATTTTTGGAGGTACACATTTGTGAAATGTTGTTTTTGTTTACATCTTTGACAAATTAAGTCTGCTCTTTAACTTCTGTGTGGGTATTTTGTGTTCTGTATGTTGCTTATTTAGTTTGCATCTCTTTTTTATTCATGTTTACCAGTGCCCAAGGTTATAAAACTGAGCATGGAAACCAGTCTCAAATCTCAAGCATCTGATTGGCTGAAATGGCGACCAGTCGCCATATCAGCCAATCAGCTGGTCGCCATTTCAGCCAATCAGATGCTTGAGATTTGAGACTGGTTTCCAATCTCAGCTTTATAACCTTCAGTCCAGGCAATAAATGTTGATTTCAAGTTGCTTATTTCTTTTGGAACTTTTTTTATAATGATTAAAATTTGAATTTGAATTTCCTTCCTTTGTGTTACAAAAAACATGAAGCATCTTCCTGATAGATGTATGGTAAATATGTTGATTTTTTGGATTGTTGTTTACTCCTAACCCTTTCTCCATATATAAGCATTTTTACGCATGTGCGACCAGTGTAGATCCAGATCAGCCAGCACATCTTTGCCGTCTGATAAGGATCTGCACTGGTCGCATTTTGGTCAGAAATAATCTAACAAATCAAAAGCGAAAAGTTTGGATCAGCACGGATGTGCCAGCTGATCTGGATCTAAACTGTACGTCCATGTAATTTAGGTAATATGGAGGAAAGGATTAAGTTGAAGTAATAAGAACAGTACCTTTAGAATAAGTTTAGGGTTAACATTACTATTAGTTCCGAAAATATTCCTCGAAAACAAGTGGTTGATTACTGTATTTTTCCATTCTATTTAGATTATTTTGAATGATAATCTTTCAGTATAGATAGTTTTACAAGGTGCTTTCTTTTATTTGCCATAGAGTTAACTCTTTACTCCATGGTTATGCCTTAAGTCATATACGCGAAAAACGTTGATCCAGATCAGCCTGTAGATCCATGCAGTCTGATCAGAATCTACACTGTTGGCTTTCAGATGTATGAGGTTATGTTCTTAACATGAAGCAAACCGGCTAGATCAAAATCAGACTGCTTGGATGTGCCTGCCGATCTGGATCTACACTGTCTATGGGATATAAGTTATATTCCATGGAGTGAAGGGTTAAGCTAAGTTTTGCCATACCTAATTTGACATGCACAGGAAAAATTCCTTGTCATGCAGGTAGTCCATAACTTAACCCTTTCTTCAATATATACACCTTTATTGCATGTGCAAAAACAGTGCTGTCTGACTAGGACCTACACTGTTCCCTTTTAGATTGATTACAATACTTCTGACCAAGATGTGAAGAGTGCAGATCCAGATTAGACAGCATGGATGTGCCAGCTGATTTAGGGTCTACACTTGTTGCACTTGTGTTACAATGCATATATATTGAATAAAGGGTTAACATAGATAGTCTTAGTTACAGAAGCTATTTTTTCCTTAATATTTACACTTCAACTTCATCCTCTACGATGAAGTCTTATTCATCTAACGAATCATAAGTTCTGATGGTAAACAGTGTGACGTATTTTTTAAAAGGCGTGGCTACAGTAGAGCTGTTCACAATTTATTGGACGTTGCGTGATGTTTTGACGTGTGACGTCGCCTTGCACGCACGTTTTCCCACGAGTTGCTGCGAAAAAGCGTGCCGTCATTCACTTTGTCATCAATGTAGCTGTTCCAACAGCCATTCCAAAAAGCCGTAAAATTACGAATTCTTCTAGTTATTTCTGTATTAATGAGATTATTAATGAGTGTAAATATAAGGATTGAATCAATTTTGATGGTTTCCATTTGGGTATGAAAAACAATTGGATTGTTTAAAGTAGGCTTCACACACTTTAAACAACCCAACTGTTTTCCATACCCAAATGGAAACCATCAACTATCGATTCAATCCTTAAATGGATATTTTTTCTCATTGGGTCATATACTTAAAACTCTTGGATAATACAATTTAATCCTGTAGACTTTCGATACAGCTTATTACCAATTTGCAACCAGTAAAGATCTGGTCATCATGTGCAGTCTGATCTGGATCTTTACTTTTTAGTCAGAAAAAAACTTTACGAATCTTCAAAGCATGTAATGAGGGTTCTGATCAGAGTGCATGGATGACTGCACATGGATATAATATGGTTGTTTTCACAGAGTAAAAGTTTTAGTCTTAAAATATTATTTTATATTAGCATAATTTAACTAATGGTGTATGGTTAATATCTGTAATAGTTACATTTTTAACATGTACCTTTAGAATTTAATTTTTTTCTCATCGGCCATCTAATGTGCTGCAATAAAACATTTGTAATGCAATTTTAATCCAACTGAGATTTTGTTTTCTTTCATGTTATTAGATGCTGGAATATAGTTACATGATTTTAGAAAGCCTTGTTTATTGATTCCCTTTATTCCATTTATATGGTTTTTATTGCGTGTGCAACCAGTGAAGATCCAGATCAGCCTGCACATTGATGCTATCTGGTCTTTATCTACACCGATCAGATCTTGGTCAGGAATAACATAATGAATTAAAGGCAAACAATGTTGATCCTGGTCAGACAGTATGGACGTGTGGACTGATCTGGATCTAAACTGTAGGCCTGTGCAATAAAAACCTTATCTATAGAGTAATAAATTTAAACTTGCAGTTATTGTGTACATACCATATTTGCTTCAATGAAGTCATTTAGGTTTATAAATCAGTTTAAACAAAGGTACTTAATGAATATTGTCCAGTGGAAGTACATGTATGGATGCTTATAGTGGTTTCAAAAGCTTTCTTTGTAGCAGCTTGTTCACAGAAAAAAAATCAAATATTTATTGTAAGTTGTTGATATTATAATGCATAATCATGTAATCTTTGTAAAAGTGTCCTTATATGAAGAGTCTAATTGTAGGAAAGCTTCAAATCACGGTAAAACCAATAGACTCTGGCACAGCGGTTTATTGACAATTCAGGGTTGGATACAAGATTTTCAAAAATGGGCGTTCATTTCGGAGCAGTCTTAGAGTAGTCAAGTGAAAGTATCCAAGTTTCTGGCCAGATTCACCATAAAATTTAATATTGCTGCCTCAAAAGGGCATTCGAGCAACCCCACTGAACCCCCTTTGCATCCGCCCCTGCAATCATATAATTCTTTTTAGTCTTTTATCATTGACTGCACATATATTTATTGATTTTTGAAATCATTTGTGAACAGGCTGCTTAAATTTTAATTATAATACTGGTGCATATAATTAAATAGATTAGAAGAATATATATACAGTGCCTTCAGGCCCAAGATCATAAACCTGAAACATTATACCAGTCTACAATCTCCAGCAACTGATTGGTTGAAACAGAAACCAGTCTCCAGACTGACCAATCACAAGCTAGAGTTTGCAGACTGGTTTCCAATCTTGGTTGAAACGGAAACCAGTCTCCAGACTGACCAATCATAAGCTAGAGTTTGCAGACTGGTTTCCAATCTTGATTGAAACAGAAACCAGTCTCCAGACTGACCAATCACAAGCTAGAGTTTGCAGACTAGTTTCCAATGTTGGGCTCTGGTGAACCTTGTTCTACCAGTGTTTGTTCTGTTAGGCTTTACTGAAATAACTGCTGCTGATTGTGTGAGTGCATTTTTTAACAAAACTTTCACACTTTAAATTTAATACACAAACTGAGAAAGGATACATTTAACCCTTTCCTCTATATATATACACATTTTTACTCGTGTGCGACCAGTGAAGATGCAGATCAGCCGGAACATCCGTGCCGTTTGATCAGGATCTGCACTGGTCACTTTTTTGTCAGAAATTACCTAACAAATCAAATAGCGAACAGTGCAGATCCAGATCAGACTGCACAGATGTGCTGGCTGATATGGATCTACACTGTTCGCCCACGCAATAAAGGTGTGTCTATGGAGGAAAGGGTTAAACAAAACTTACACGCTTTAAATTTAATACACAAACTGAGAAATAATACATTTAAGTGGATTAGGGAAGTTGGGTATGAAGTTGTGAAAATCATCGTATGTGTGTTTTTATGCTCAGTTTAGCTTTGGATGCAGATGCCTATGCTGTAATGACTATAGGTTATTTCAGTCCTATAACAAACATGAACACACATTGAAGGATTTCCCTACCCTACACCCTAACAATCTGATATTACACCTCATAAATACAGTATTTAAATTGAATTTTTCCGACGGGTGTTAAAACTTAAAAAGCACATCTCAGATATAATATTTTTGATGATAAATTTTCATAAATTATACCAGTACTGTAAAAGTTTTGATAAGAAATACCAATCTAGCAGTTATTTCATTATGGCCTAAATCTTTAGTGCAATGATCACCAAGTGATTCTGTTGTACCTGCTGTGTGATTGATGGATACTCTTAGCCATTTCTTACAGTAAAATAGTGGACTTTACAAATCAGCTTGAGGTTAGAGTCTGTCTCTTCTGAAGAACAAGCCCCAAAATCATAAAACTAAAACGGAGATTTGGAACCAGTCATCAATTGTAAGCAGTTGATTGGTTGAAATCGGCCAATCGCAAGTCAGACTATGGAGACTGGTTTCCATTTTCTGTTTTATGAACTTGTCATGATCATATATATCATTTTATTTTTGTTAAGGGTTGCTCAGTTTTCCAAATATTTTACTTTCACAAAACTGGAATTGACCCCTTAAAACTGGAAAATCAGTTGGAAGTTACATGAAAAACTGGTATTTCTTGGGTACTATTTTAAAACATGAACGACACTTGAATTTAGCTAGGTCTTCCAAAGGTAAGCTAAGTTCTAACATATTGATGATTGGTTTAACTCTTCAATCCATAGATAAGGCTTTTGTTGCATGGGCAAGCAGTTTAGATCCAGATCAACGAACACATCTGTGCCTTCAGATCAGGATCTAAACTGTTTGCTTTTAGATTCATTAGATTTTTTTCTGACCAAGATGTAAACACTGTAAATCGAGATCAGATGGCATGGATGTGCTGTCTGATCAAGTGCCCAAGGTTATAAAGCTGAGCAAGGAAACCAGTCTCAAATCTCAAGCATCTGATTGGCTGAAATGGCGACTGGTCGCCATTTCAGCCAATCAGATGCTTGAGATTTGAGACTGGTTTCCAAACTCAGTTTTATAACCTTGGGCAAAGGTCTTCATGGTACCCCATGTGATAAAAGGTGTACGAGGGTTGTTCAAATTTAAATAGGACTGCGAGTCATGCTTTTTCATATTTCATTAAATCTGAAATATTTTCATATGTACGGCACTCGTTAAATGTTGTCTACAAGTCGAGCGAGCATGATTTTATGACATAATTTTGCTAAACCCAAGACATGTTTCGATATTCGTTGCTTACAAAATCGTGCAAGTAAATTAAAAGGCGTGATCAGTAGAGCCGCAGTCCTATTGATTTTTGAACAACCCTCGTATATATGGGATAAAGGGTTAAGAAAATGACAGTGTAGAAAATTTTGAATTGGGATCACTTGTCAGTATCTGCATTTTTAAATTTTCCATTCTGGACATCGCAGGTATTTTCTCAATCATATGTTTCATGCTAAAAAGTATCTATTATGAATGCATAATATATCTTTCTTTTTTTCAAGAATTACATTAACACAGAGCATTACAAATATTGGTACTAAAGAGACTTATGTTGTTTTTTTTTTCATTTGCAGAGCTTGGTTTTTATATTAAGAGTTTTCATACTTTTCCGATACCTTGTTTTCAGTAAACTTTGCAAAGAAATATGTTTATGTCCATGTTTTTGTATACTCATATACATGATTGTAATTCATGTATATTATATGAGAGCATCATGTTATTTACAATTTCTAAATGAGTTTTTGTTAATTATTGTTGATTGTGAAATAAAAGTTTATTTTTAAAGTATATGTATCATTACAATGTAGTTGTATTAATATGAATGAAATAGATTCTCCGTGCTGTAAACTTTATGTTTGTCATAAATTGTGTCCCATTGTCGTATAACTTGGATTGGATACCAGTCTCAATACTCTAGCGTTTGATTGGTCCACGAACTTGGAGTATAATCTTAATTTCATCCAATCAGATGCTACAGATTTGAGACTGGTTCAGCCAAAAATCAATGATCTTGGACAGAGGACCTAGAAATTCTAAAAAAGAGATTGCAGACCAGTCTCACAACGCCAGCTTGTGATTAGTCAGTTTCTGCATGGAAACCAAATTAACCCAGTCAGATGCTTCTGTGCCCAGGGTTATACAACTGAGCATGGAAACCAGTCTCAAATCTCAAGCATCTGATTGGCTGAAATAGAGACTGGTCGCCATTTCAGCCAATCAGATGCTTGAGATTTGAGACTGGTTTACAAACTCAGTTTTATAACATTCAACCCTGGTTTGAGACTTGTCCTGACATTGCTCTTTGAATATTAATGTCAGTAAATTTTAAATCTCAGACGAGTTTGGAACTGGACCATGTTAAAAAACAGCATGGAGAGGTTAGTTATTGTATGAATTTCATATCTTTTGCGATAGATAACAATCAAGCGATGTTCTAACCTTCCTCTCTCAGGCGGCAGTATCGGACCCTACACGCCACCCCCCCCCCCCCCCCCCCCCCCCCCCCCCCCCCCCGCCAACCCCACCTCCCCGAACCCTGTGCTTGAATTTCACTAAATGACCTCTTAAAACAATATAAAGCACCACATTTATACATATAATAAACCAAAAATATGATTTAAATAAAAAATACTGGGTATACCCTTTACTGGTATATTTTCATAGATGATAATATACCAGTAAAGGGTATACCCAGTATTTTTTATTTAAATCATATTTTTGGTTTATTTTCATTATACTTTTGAGCTTTGGGTGGACTGTTATCAAATTAAAGCGCGACCATGACAAATGGCATTGGATGGTGTTCCGTCGAGGCCATCGTTGCTTAGCCCTGTCGACATCTTCGGCGAGAACAACGAAACAACGGTGCGTGATCGCGAAAGTACGATGTGAGCTACACTTTCGCGACTTAGCATCGATGTTTCGCGTTCTCGCCTCCTGTTTTCGATGTCCAGCCCTTAGACCAACAAGACCATGAAAACACAATATTATATTATTATCGCGCCCTTGCATCGTACTTTCGCGTCCTCGCATCGTACTTTCGCGAACTGGCATCGCCAAAGCGATCTAGCATTGTTGTTTCGTACTACAACGGCACTTCGTATTATCTTCTAACATAATTTTCAAATATCCGGGTCTCATTTATACAGAATAGTTACTTTGTATGGTTTTATATACATACGAGGGATGATAAAAAAAACGTAGACTTTTGTTATTGCATCTTAATTTGAAACACGTTCATGATAAATTATATACTAAATTCAAACAGAACACAAACGTAACAAACTGAGCTAAAATATTCATATATTTAATCGATTTCAAAAGCGCGGCGCGTATTTGAATAACCATGGTAACACGCAGGCGGCGCACGCCATTGCCATTGTGCTTTTTAAAGCAAATACCTGTTAATATAAACAAAACTACTACTGGTAAAAGAGCCAAACTTCCCAACGTCAAAGCGCGGTATACGAATGACGTCATGCCAAAAATTTTACGTCATTCGGACTTTGCGTTTTAAAAACTGTCAATATTTAAGAGAGCTATGACCAACGTGAAAACGTCAAAAATGATGTCGTCAGATCGCCCGGAAATACGCGCTTTTATAACATTCCGCCACGATCTTTGAAAATCACCTCCTGAAATGCTAAAATAATGTAGCAGACGCAAACGAAACCTTCCGCAAGCCGAGCTGTCGTTTTTAAGGGGTATCAGTGCGGTTTTTACGGTCAGGAGAGCCATTACATAGGCCTGGGGTAAGGGAAAAAGACAAAAATATCGGCGTTACAGTCAAGCCGAGAGGCAATTGAAGCGGACAAAAGTTCAATTATTGTGGCGCTTTTCAATGAATTCTTGATTGGATAAGGTAGCGTGCAGTGGATATTGCCGAACAAACTACATATTTAAAGATATGTTAATAATAATTAACAAATTTGTTTTTTCAAAAATGTTTTTGTTTAGCATTTGAATCATTAAAAAGTCATAAATTATCAATTAAGAAAATAAGCTATTTATTTTAATTACACTTGAGTAAACAACTACAGAGACTGTGTCCACAATCCAAAGACTTGTTATATTATAACAAATACAAATTTGTGATGAATTATTTTTACAGGTAAACGCCCGTGGCTAAAGAACCGCAATACTGTGGGTATTGCATTCCCGGTCGTTTCTTCGGCGGTACGAGCGAGAAGAGACCAATTTCTTGATCGCCTCATAACCACTTACGAGGCTTTGACCAACAATAAAAACACAGATATGTTCGATAAATGGGTTCCCGACATTGCATTCCAATTACGTGGGTCTATTTTTAAAAAAAAAACTTTGAATATACGCCGCTTCGCTTACGCTGCGCCCGTGAATTAACGTCGTTGACGTTGAGAGATCTAATTGACGTGCGCCGGATAGGGCTTAGTGTATGATTTTAATTTTTCATAGTTTTTTTACGCAATGTTGTATTTTTCTGATATTTTGTAAAAATATGCTTGAAGTATTCCGATTAAAGCTTGTGTAATTTTATATGCGGTATTTTGAATAATATAAAAACTATAACAAAAGTCTACGTTATTTTGGATCATCCCTCGTATGTATATCGCAGATTTTGTCTAAAAGATAATATGAAGGTAACGTGTTATGTATCACAACGCAAACAAAGGTGTTAAAATATGAAAAAATAAACTGTAGAAGACGTGTAGTGAGAGCCTGTACAGGGTGTGTTAGTGACTGAACAACCAATGTCAGATTTTCAAATTCAAGACAGGTGACGCCGTTAGTTCTGCTTATGACCAGCTTCTAGAATATTTTGAAGGTACTCACTCCCATCTCCATTGCCTTTTTAATTTATATATACGCTTTGCAGAATGCCACCAAAACACCTGCACGCTAAACTTAAATTCATTTAGCATATCCACGGTCCGCCCAGAGATGATGTATTTGTTTCCAGTCTGTAGTGATCTAAATCGCCACTTTCGGCCGAATGCAATACTTTGTACGCCGTACACAGTAAGGCTGACTGTTTTCGGACCAACTACATTGCTGTGTCTCTTACAAACATTCTGACCGTGGAACCTTTCTACTGTCACAATATGTGTTGATAATTTCGATTCTACGCAGCGATAACTTACAACACGGAATATCCTATAGTCCATGCGTTATGAGGTAGTTCGTCGGAAAATTAATGTTGAAAGCCTGTCAGGAGCTCCTAGAGCTGATAAAAGTGTTTCCGGCATTTCACTTCTTCGGACCAACTCGGCCTTATGTTGGAGCCTCTGTGGCACATTTGTCATTGGCTCACAATTACAGGCTACTAACCTCTGTGGATTCGAGTTGTCCCAGAGTCAGCTTTACCTGAGCAAACTATCCAGCTAGCGGAGTGTGAATGTAGTTATCAAGTGCCCCCGCTCCCCACCACCGTGCCTGAAACACTGCACGAAGGTGCCATAGGGTCTTTCTCCACCAGAATTAGCTAGAGGTCTAATTCTAGGTTTTTACTTATTGGTGGCAGGGCAGGACTTACAACTATCAAATCAACGTCCGGCCGAATGCAGCCAGGAAGACGAAAGCGTGTAGGTCTACACCGAGTCCAATCGTTTAGTATAGATGATGGAGAGCGCATGGATAGATCAGAATTTAAGGAGAAAATCGGATGTGGTGGTTAGTATATCGTCTCGCATTTCTCAGATAAACATTATGCCGATGCTGATCACATGTAATTACTGTAAAGAATGGTCATCTCACTTTCAGAAAATTAAAGTTACTTCTGAGAACATTCTTCACAACTGCAGTAGAAAATCGCAAAAACGACAAAATCCCTCTTTACAAAAGTGAATAAAAGTTAATATTTTGAGCAAAGCAAAGTTCTAAGCATTTGTTTCGGCCTAAAGGTTCGTTTCAAACATGTCCTCATATGTCTTACACAACCGTATTTTAGAAATTTAGAAAAGTTAGAAAATGTTCAGTGTGAAATTTCAACGCATGGGTAAAAGTTCTAATTAATTTCATCAATCAACGCATGCACTCGGCCACGGACGCCCCCTATTTGAAGAGCTAAAATTCACGGTCAATATCTATGTACAAGTAATTGTCACAAGGGTCTAAAAACGCGGGAAATGTAAGGTGTACAGAAATTTTGTCATATGTCAGTCACGTGATACGGAACGGTGTTCTAGTACATTGCGGAAGATAAAACTGTCAATGCTATAAATGTCATTGCAAACAGTGCCCTGGCATCATTTCTGGATTAAAGCTCCCAAAGAAACATGAATTTCGTACTCGCAACAGCTTGTTTTGCTGGGGTGCTGGCGCTGTCAGCCGCTCACATGTGTATGATTGAGCCCCACCAGAGGGGCTCTATGATGGGTCTTAATAAAGCAGGTTTGTGTTTCATTTATAAATATAATTTATTTGAATTGTGTACGCTTAGTACCACGAGGTAGAATGCAGTGGGTTTTTTTTTCAGTTTAATACTTTTATGACATTAAAAACGATTGAGCAGTTCTGTTTACATGAGTGTGTTTACATCGCTTCTTACAGATCTTCGGAGTTCTATCATTATACTGTGCTTGACTTCATTGTGTTTTTTACTAAATCATATATGGAATATGACTTACATGGGCTACCAATTTTAGATCAGCATGCATATCTATGCATGTGGATCAGGATCGACAAGGTTTGGTCAGAAATAACCTAAAGAATAAAAAAATTAACCATACAGATCTTTTTTAGACTACACAGATCTGGATCTGCATTGTCACACTTTTGATAAAGAGATACCCTTAAGCCAAAAAGTTAAACCTTTACTCCACATATACCCTATTTATCACATGGTCAAACAGGGTGGAATCACATCACCTAACACCTCTTTGCCATCTGATCTGGATTTGCACTGTTCACTAACTGGTCAGAAATAACCTAATGAATCTAAAAGCCAACATTGTAGATTCTGATCGGATGAACAAATGTGTTGGCTGATCTGGATCCACACTGTTTGCCCAAGCAATATAGGCATATAGATCTATGAAGTATAGGCTAGACAGATTAATGATTTGTCAAACTGATAGTTAAGGTGACGCCCTCTGTGTTTTGATGCACATCACTTCTGTCCAGACTATTTGTATTGTTAACAAAATCATTTCATGTTTTTATGACTTGGTGCTTGCTTGTTTTACTTGCATTTTTCTACTGCATATGTTCATGTGAATTGGTGTTAGCTGAAATTTTGATGCTGAATCGAATTCAAGATTTCCAGAATAAGGGCAGTCTTAGACTAGCGACATGATAATTTCCACATTACTAGTCAAATTCTTCATGAAAATTAATGTTGCTGTCCAAAGGGGGGAAGGGGTGGGGGGTTAAGCAACCCACTGAACCCCATCTAGATCCACCTGAGGTAATTAGTTTGACATTCTTTCAGGTTCAAATGACTGCATCTTGTTGAGTGGCCCATGTGGTGGAAGAATGGCAGAAAGTCCAGTGTCCTCATACAGGTACACATTTTCAACTGTCTTAAATTGGACCTTACACAATAACAGACATATGTTTTAATAAAATTTAAATGGTCCCTTTTCATAAACAAAGCAAAGTAAAAATATCTACCGGTAGTTAGTAATATAAAATTGCTTGTTCTTAATTTGGCAGTAAATTAATCAAATATATAAATGTGCACACAAAATAACTAGCTATAGCAAAACCAGTAAGTATGGCAAGCCAACTGTAACCAAATGTCCATGTTGTCTCCAACCAATAATGCAGAAAAGCTAATTAAGAAAGACATCTCTTAAGTATAATAAACCAAGTCTTTGTCATAAAAGTGTGGCATTGACGTGGATTCAACTATTTGAGAAGTCATGTTTGATTATGATTTGAACTGAATTTTGACCTAAATTTTATCTTAACTTAAATTTCAGTGCTGGAATGAATGCCACAGTTATTGTACAGAAGAACCTTGATCATTGGGTTCAAGCTACACCTGTAAGTCTAATAATTATAACAAGTCTCCATCATGCCTTTAACAATAAATTTAAACATAAAACATTAACCCTTTACATCATAGATACACCTTTATTGCATGTGCTAACAGTATAGATCAAGATCAGTCAGCACATCTGTGCTATCAGATCAGGATCTACACTGTTTGCTTTTAGATTCATTAGGTTATTTTTGACATAGATGTGACCAGTACAGATCCTGATCAGATGGCAAGGATTTGTGAGATCTGGATCTAAACTGGTCGCACATGCATTAAAATGTTAAAATATTGAGTAAAGGGTTAAACAGATGAAATGGAGTTCAAAGAAGTGTTTTTGCAGAAATCATTTGTCAGAAAGGCAAGCAGGTTACATAAGGCATTGAAAAGAAACTGTGGCCAGAATACTGAGAAACATACAGCACTTTATTAGCCCCAACTCCCTCAAAAAAGAATAGCAAACATTATAAAGAATTTAAATTCAGTGTTTTAGTTATATTTTTCTGAAATTGCAAATGTGCTTTTTGTGTTTCTTTAGGGCTACTTCTCGTTGAATGTGATGCAGGGAACCATGATGAAGGAAATTGTCAGGGTGGGAGATATGGGGGAACCATCTCTTACACTGTATACATTGAATGGAATGATTCCAGCTGGGTAAGTCACTTGTTTCAAATATTTCAGACAGACATCTGATGGTAACCTTCAGTTAAGGACTATCAAATATCAATACAGTCCTTGTATTTACACACATAAATACTCTTATTAATAAAGAAATTATAAGAAGAATTCTGCAATATTTTGTCTTTATCTGAAAAGTTTCCCATGTTATTTTGTCAAGTTTTCATTTTGGCTCAGTATATTAACCCTTTTACCGCATAGATAAACCTTAATTGCGTGGGCGAACAGTTTAGATCCAGATCGCGTAAAAATGCGTTTATATAGAGGAAAGGGTTAAATGAAATGACGATTATCAGTATGTATTATCATGATGTATTATATGCAAAAGCTGAATTATTTGTTAATCATTGTTCACATTCAGTTGAACAGAGTTTTTTTCTTTCTCTCATTTCAGGATGTCAGGAAGAGCTATTCTTCAGGTTGGTGTTCTTTTTTATTTCTAATTTTATCCACTTTTATGGTTGCACTATGACATGTTCTTGTTTTTTGCCCACACAAATATATCATTTGCGGCTCTTGCCCGTGAAATTTGTCCCCGCAAAATTAAATGATACCACAATGATAAGTGCCCAAGGTTATAAAGCTGAGATTGGAAACCAGTATCAAATCTCAAGCATCTGATTGGCTGAAATGGCGACTGGTCGCCATTTCAGCCAATCAGATGCTTGAGATTTGAGACTGGTTTCCATGCTCAGCTTTATAACCTTGGGCAAAGAAAGCTCAAGCCGGGAATCACTTGCACTTGCTCTGAGTAGAGATCATCTTGATTGAAAGTTTGGGTTCATTATCTTGATTAAAATCATTGATTTATTTAAACCTGTAACTAAATACCACATTTTGGTGTTTGTAAATATCACTGTATGTGGAACCTTTATTAAGGGCCACTTTTTTAGCCAGTTTGATAGCTCAGACAGGATAGCAGTTACCTTGTTAGAAAGGAGTCCCATGTTAAAATCCCAGCATGTTACACAATTTTCCTACCGTTTGACATTTGGTGCCCAATAGAGTACCATGGCAGCATTGTAAGATATACTTCAAATACCTGCAGTTGTCTATATAAAGTATGCACTGGAATTTAAGGACAGGGCCAGATCTAATTTGTGAATGTGCCAATTGCAGTGGCCTAGCTACTATAAGGCCCTGTAGGCCCGGGCCTACAAGCTGGACAAGAAAATGACAATTTCAAAAGTCCCCAAAATACAATAAAAACAGGATGGAGTTGGGATCATAGCGGGTTCGCCCCCAGACCACCTAACCAAGGGGCAACCACCCCTTGGAACCCCTTGTATGGGCCTACAACTTGAAAAAAGCTGGCTACGCCCCTGAATGGTATGAGTCAGTTCAGAATTATTGTAGAAAACATGTAATTTGCTCAGTCAGGAGAGCATGGGGTCCTTGGTTTAAGTCCTAGACAGACTCGCCCTTTGATGCTAGTAGCATCCTTTAGCAGAGGTTTGACTCTACTCCGCGAACATTAAATATTGTATATACATGTATAAGATGTTTAGTTCTTAACCCTTTCCTCCATATACCGGTTTATGCATTTTACACATCCTTGCTGTCTGATCAGGATCTGCTCTGGTTGCATTTTGGTCAGAAATAATCTAACAAATCAAAACTCCAAGAGTGCAGATCCCGGATCTACTCTGATAGCCCACGCAATAAAGTTGTGTCTATGGAGGAAAGAGTTAAAGATTATTCCATCACCTTCATACAAAAACAATACAAGTACCATTAAACTACGATGGAGGTACACTGTTGTTGACAATGGTGACATTTTGTATTTATAATTTCCAGGCTGTATATGTGACAATTTGTATTTATAATTTCCAGGCTGTATATGTGACATTTTGTATTTATAATTTCCAGGCTGTATATGTGACATTTTGTATTTATAATTTCCAGGCTGTATATGTGACAATTTGTATTTATAATTTCCAGGCTGTATATGTGACATTTTGTATTTATAATTTCCAGGCTGTATATGTGACATTTTGTAATTTCCAGGCTGTATATGTGACATTTTGTATTTATAATTTCCAGGCTGTATATGTGACAATTTGTATTTATAATTTCCAGGTTGTATATGTGACAATTTGTATTTATAATTTCCAGGCTGTATATGTGACAATTTGTATTTATAATTTCCAGGCTGTATATGTGACCATGAATCCCCAGGCCCCGGCGATGTTTTACCAGTGTGCTGATGTCATGATTCACTAAATTCTGTCTGTGATCACATTAAATTATTACTGCTTAATGTAGGCTTTAGCTGTTGTATATTTTGCTTATAAACCATGTACATATTTGCACCTTCGTTTGCATTCAATAAATTGAACATATAGACAACAATGAAAAAGATAAGTTTCCATGACAAAATAAATGACAGAAAAGGTTTACCTCATACAATGGTTGAAATTACATGTATATTTTATTCAATCGAATTGTAGTATTTTTCAAAATGTTGGGAAATTAATTTCTATAAATCAGTTGTTAAGCATCATTGAAAATTTTTTCCAGTATATGAATTAATCTAATAAATATAATTTCAACCACTAAGTTTGTTAGTGTTTATTAATGATTCTTTACAAATTAAATTGGTTACACAGCTATGCTGAGCTAGACCAATTTCATTTTGTAAATGTTCATTAATATACACTAACCTAAACATTGGTTTTATTTGCTTGGCAATTATAGCTACGGGTAGTTTAAATGCTTCTTGTTACTTCTGTATATAATATTTGTAAAATGCTTGAACATAGTTCATATTTTCAGTTAATCCTTTCTTCCATATATACACATTTATATGCATGTGCGACCAGTGCAGATCCAGATCAGCTGGCACATCTGTGCTGTCTGATCAGGATCTGCACTGTTTGCTTTTCAGTTAGAAAAAACCTAATAAATCAAAAAGCCAACAGTGCAGATCCTGATAAGACTGCACGGATGTGCCAGCTGATCTGGATCTACACTGTTCACCCTGGCAATAAAGGCCTATATATGGGGGAAAGGGTTAATAGATACATATAGTATTATGTGCTTTGTATATACAGTATTATTTAAACTGAAAATAAATGCATTAACTGCATATAGCATAGTTGTTACAAATTTACTGTAGTGCATAAGTAATCATATACTTTTACGTTTATGTTTTAATTCAATAAATTTTTTGGTAAAAAATATTCCTGCTCAAAGAATCCGTAATATCAGGGTGCATTTAACAATAGACCATGGTAGTATACTAAAATAATACAATAATCATTTCTTTTTGTGAAAAATTTGATTATGCAACATCAATCTTACCTTTCAGTAAGCAAGAATAATGATTAAATGTAAACAAAATTATGTAATATCGAAACTCATCTAGGCCCTATGGCTATAAAACTAAGAATGTACAATAGTCTCAATTATGAAGCTTCCCATTGATCAGTTTTAATATTTCGCGCTAATTCAAACATCAAATATTACAAGTTCTATGTAAGAAGGTTAACCGTGAGAACATACAGAGTAGATGAACATCTGTGGACAGTGTTTGAACTGTCCTGTGTCCTAATTATCAATTTTTCTTATCTAACAGTACAGTGTTTCGTTTCGTAAGTGAAGATAGATAAAACAATGGTTATGCTCTTTAAACTAACGGTCTTGCCGGATTAGCAACTTGCTTTAACATGAACATATTAATCAGTTTGGATATTGATATGAGTTGATCTCTCAAGATACACGAAGATACTCCTTTAACAAGATCCAGCCTGAATATATACCCATTTAGTAATAAAGACGTTTCATTGAACAGTTATG
Organism: Corbicula japonica; assembly: GCA_038501625.1. Taxonomy (NCBI): domain Eukaryota; kingdom Metazoa; phylum Mollusca; class Bivalvia; order Venerida; family Cyrenidae; genus Corbicula; species Corbicula japonica. The sequence goes on from JAZAYU010000027.1 coordinate 123,746, forward strand.
AATGAATAAGATTGTCAACTTTATTGCAGAATGCCAGTTGTGCAGGAAATCAGTTTCTAAAAAATGACCTCGTTTTTCAAACTACAAAATAATGTTATTGTTTTTTTAAATTTTATATAACTATATTTTATATATATTTTTAACTATATTTTATATAGTTTTTGTTACAAACGCATGTAACTTAATAGCATATTCCAAGCTCTTAACATTACAAGTTTTTCAATTAATAGTCATTCAAGACATTCCTTTTTGTTTTCGCTAAAATGCTGTTAAAATAAAAACTCCGAATTGAAAACGTCAGCTGAGCTTCTTTTAATCAATGTTTTTCGAATAACATAAAAAAATAATATAATAATGATTACAACTGTATAAAGAACCAGTGCTGAAGGTTATAAAACTGAGTTTGGAAACCAGACACAAATCTCAAGCATCTGATTGGCTGAAATGGCGACCATTCGCCATTTCAGCCAATCAGATGCTTGAGATTTGAGACTGGTTTCCATTCTCAGTTTTACAACCTGGGGCAAGGTTCACGAAGGCCTATTACTGGAATAGAAATAAATTTTAAAAGTGAATCATGCTATCAGGAATAGCAAAACAAGGAAAACACAGTGTTCCCATATAAAGCCTAAAAACGAAGAGGAAAAGAGAGCATGTGTTTTTAAAAATGTTCAATTTCAAACAATTAAGACGCAAAAAATTAGGGAAAAAGAGAATCGGAAGGGTTATCGCCTTGAAACGGTCAGTTGCCGAACAACTTGACACTGGCGGTTTAAACCAAGTTATAAGGTGCACCAACTGTACACTTGTCGCAACAGATCCTGATATAAACCCAAAAGCAGAAGTTGTCTTGGCAAAAAAAACTCAAACCCACCATCAACTCGAGAGTGTTTAATGCAAAAGCACACAAACATATAAAACAAAAGAAGCTTATGGTTTTGCCTAGCAACAAGTGTGGATTTTTAATGACATTACTGACCTCAGAGCACCTGGAGTCAATTATGCAAGAACACAATTGCAATAAAAAGAAACTGATCGAACTTTCTATCTTTAAAAAGTATCTCCCGAATGCTTAATTAACTCATTAACTCCTGCCACCGTCGTGCAACGAAATAGGAAATCATATATAGTTATGGACAAAAGTCTTGTCCGGTATGGTTTTCCAGAATATCTTTTAAACGCGCGAAATTCAAACAAATGCCATTACTCCACCGGCATAATTTGGCATCGATGAAAAGAGGACATTTATATCCGTTCAATGCAAAAAGAATTTCGAAATTTAAGCTAGTGCTGCCGTTAAGAGTTATAAGTTGAAAATTGGCATGCAAAAAGATCCAATCTTCCTACCGGACAAGACTTTTGTCCGTTTGCATATTATTGCGATCAGCTGGAGACTGTTCTCCGCCAAGCATGCAGAGCGCTGTACAATATCATATTGGTAGCATATCTTTTTAAATTTTCAGGTGCAAAGCATAAGTATTTTTTGACATAATTTAAATTTCAATGCATGTGAATACATATTAGTTTCTTTTAAAATAATTAATTTTATATCTATCACTGTTAAAGTAGTTCGCTAAAATGCTGTCAAAATTGCCTTAAATGAAAATAATATGCCAAAAAAATTAATGTTGTCCATTTTCAGTGCAGGTTTTGCATCATTTCTAATTTTAAAACCATTTTACATGCTTAATGGTTGATTTTGGTTAATAAGTTCGACATCACTTCTTATCTCTGAAAGAAAACAAGTTAAACAACCATTTAAGACAGTTTTATGCCACTTTTTAAATTTTTGAATTAAGTTCTAATGCACTGGCTTATGATTTGCTGATCTACTAACATTGTTATCGCTTTGTTTTCTTTAAAACAGCCATGTCCTCAAAAATATATGGGTTATTTTTCTTCAAGAAACCTTGAAAATTTTAAAGAATTTGATAAATAATTATTTTGGATCTTGATGATTACTTGGGTCATATTTTTGTATAGTAAAGTCTTTGGAAATTCTGTTAAGGCACAATTATGTGTGTAGTAAAGTATAACGATTTTATGTGCTTAAAAGTTGGTACTTCAGCTTTTGTACAATAAAGATCACTACTTGAAGATAGGGGAACTATGTACTGTGCAATAGAGCTCTTGAAATTCTGTGCTTGATGGTAAGGGTCCTTTGTTGTAATAAAGTCTTAAGAACTTCTATGCTTGATGGTAAGGGTTCTTTGTTGTAATAAAGTCTTAAGAACTTCTATGCTTGATGGTAAGGGTTCTTTGTTGTAATAAAGTCTTAAGAACTTGTGTGCTTGATGGTAAGGATCCTTTGTTATATATAATAAATTCGTAAGAACTTATGTGCTTGATGGAAAGGGTTGCTTGTTACATGTAATAAAGTCTTAAAAAATTCTATGCATGATGGTTATGGTACTTTGTTATAAAGTCGTAAGAACTTATGTGCTTGACGAGTGTCCTTTGTTGTGTGAAGTAAAGTCTTTAGCACTTCTGTACTTGCTGGTTAGGCTCCTCTGCTATGTGCAATAAGGTCTTAAGAAATTCTGTGCTTGATGGTATAGGGAAGTATGTTATATGCAATAAAGTTTATATTTTATATTAGTATTGCCAATTTATTTAAATCTAAAGATAATGAATTTGTTTTTGGTATCCTGGCAATATACATAAAATGACGAGTGCCCATAGTGGACATGGAACATTGTTGCTGCACAACTGGAATCTGCACTCTTTTAAATTACATATTAATCGTAAAAAGTCTTTAAAAATACAATATGAACTACCGGTATATAATATTTTATTAATAAACTTTGTTGTTCCTTCGACCTCGCCGTGGGAATTAAAGGCGCACTAAAAATAGGTCATGCTAGTCTCCTAGTGTGAGGGGTGTTCAAAGTGTAAAACAAACGTAATTCCTGTATTTATAGTGATGAGTGTACACGCGTTATAAGATTTCCTGATGTCAGCATAACCTTTTTGTCTAACAGGAATGCATATTTCATTTACTCAAGTAGGAAATGCTGGAATGGATTATCCTATTTTTCTGATAGAAGAAATAACATTGTCACGGTTGAGATAATAATAAACAATGCTTATAAAGTTTGAATACGTCATAAAGTAAGGTTATTCATACTTGTCTGTTTGATTATAAAATTAACTTGATTTCCGATTCTGACTACGGACCAAACAGTCAGGAATACGGAAGTTTAGTTAAAAAAGGGAAAGGGCTGGGGTACAACACTTGTGATTAAATATAAATACATGAATTAAAAAAAAATTATATATATATCAAATGTGTGTTTAAGTACTGCCTCTCAGACAGTATTTCAATGTATAAATTGTCAGATTTCTTTTTAATAATTTTTATCTAAAAACATCATTGAAAAAAGTTCCTCGTTCGTCAAGTTTCTGCAACTGATTATTTTAATTGTTAAATTATAAGTAGGTAAAACACATTGTACTAACAGGAAATAAAAAAATTCTGCACAATGATAATTAAGGAACAAGAAAATGATGAAGAGAAATTGATTTTGGTTTATGTCCGGAAAATTCGCAGTGACCTATCTGTAGCCTAGAAACGGTCAGACCCAGGCATTTTCGTGTACTAAAAAGGGCCGAAATTTTTAGAGTATTTATAGCAATTATATATTATTCTGCAATACGACTGCATTTGTGCCGTAGTGTAACATATATTGGTAGGAGTCAAGTGTGCTAAAACATCCTTATGATTTATGGATTACTTTTGGAACACCCCTCATTGTCCTCGCCGTGAGTAACGTAAGTGTTCTAGTACATTGTCTTAAAGATAAAACTTTCAGTTATATAAATGTCTTTCCAAACTGTGCCTTAACATCATTTCCAGATTCTAGTTCCCAAAGAAACATGAATTTTGTACTCGCAACAACGTGTTTTGCTGGGGTGCTGGCGCTGTCAGCCGCACACATGTGTATGATTGAGCCACACCAGAGGGGATCTATGATGGGTCTCAATAAAGCAGGTTTGTCGAACAATTTAATGCCAATATTGGAATTATATGCAGATATTATCGTAAGGTATGTTTTTGCCAGTTAAACAGTTGCATGTCATTTAAAACTAGTATTTTCTTTGCTTAGAGATATTGTTACTGTCTTGGCAATGCACAAGGCTTAGCATGCATAGAGACTGAATTAGTTAAACTGATAGAGACAGCCATGAAGCCCACTGATGAACAGCATTTGTGCTGTCTGTATAGTTACATTTAAATACGTGTTAGTATGACAGCATGTTTGCTTCCTGTTGAATGTGGTATAATTACGGCGATTAAAATCCAGTTCATCGTGATATTAAAACCCAGTTAAAGTGACAGTCCACGATATATTATTTATGGTTTTATCTATGTAAAATAAGTAAACGAGTTAGATTTCTTGGACCTTTTTGTGTTTTTGTCTGCGGCGGTGTAAATTCTAAATACATGTATTTATGCAAAAACTTACTTTTCAATAACATTTTTTACATAATTTACGGAAAGCCACTTTAAGAAAGCACAATTTGAGCAAGTATAGCGAATGTTGTTATATCTCGCAACTTGGCCTGGAGGTTATAAAACTGAGCATGGAAACCAGTCTCAAATCTCAAGCATCTGATTGGCTGAAATGGCGACCAGTCGCCATTTCAGCCAATCAGATGCTTGAGATTTGAGACTGATTTCCATGCTCACGGTTTTATAACCTTGGGACCTGTTTTCATGATGTAGATCTTGGTTACATTTTCAATGAGAAGTGTCTGTTGAATATTGGTGCAGCTATGATCAATATTGTTTCAGGTTCCACTGACTGTATCTTGATGAATGGCCCGTGCGGTGGGAGAATATCGGAGACCCCAGTTAACACGTACCAGTATGCATATTCCTATTCCTCGTGCTGCTCTACTTAAAATAAATTAGTCGATTTCTCCATAAGAAACAACAAATTACACGTAACGTGTCCCAATCGTTAAAACGATAAATATCTAAATTTAAATTTTAGTACTGGGATGAATGTCAGCGTTGTTGTACAGAAGAACCTCGATCATTGGGTCCAGGCCACACCTGTGAGTAGAATCATTATTTATCATAAGTAAACGTCTACCATTACCTTTGAAATGTTGAATTGATTTGCACATCTTTTATAGATGTGTCAGTTCGTTTACAGTTCGCTACAATATTTTGCTGGAATTTATTAACTGAATGCTAATTAGTGTAAACACTATAGTCGTGCTGCAAGGATTTTATGTTTTTTCTTTGTCTATACTAGTAACAAAAGTGATAAATATGGAAGGTAGTCTAAGAAAATGCGATCAGACTAATGAAGATAATAAGGCACCTAATGCATTTGATTTGGGATTTGGGCTCTTACCCGACCCCTAATACACACATACACTTCAAAAGGGGAGAAAAAAAAACGTATTTTCGTTGTTTGTTTCTGAAGATGTTGCACAATCATATTGTGTGTTGTGTCTTCAGGGCCACTTCTCATTGAACGTGCTGCAGGGAACCATGATGAAGGAAATTGCCAGAGTGGGAGATATGGGGGAACCATCTCTTACACTGTATACATTGAATGGAATGATTCCAGCTGGGTAAGTCACGTGATGCAGGTAACCATAATGGAGGAAACTGCCAGGGTGGGAGATATGGGGGAACCATCTCTTACACTGTATACATTGAATGGAATGATTCCAGCTGGGTAAGTCATGTGCTGCAGGGAACCATAATGGAGGAAACTGCCAGGGTGGGAGATATGGGGGAACCATCTCTTGCACTGTATACATTGATGAGAATAATTTCAACTAGGTAAGTCATGTGATCCGGGGAACCATAATGGAGGAAACTGCCAGGGTGGGAGATACGGGGGAACGATTTCTTACACTGTATACATTGAATGGAATGATTCCAGCTGGGTAAGTCATGGGATGCAGGGAACCATATTGGAGGAAACTGCCAGGGTGGGAGATATGGGGGAACCATCTCTTACACTGTATTCATTGAATGGAATGATTCCAGCTGGGTAAGTCATGGGATGCAGGGAACCGTAATGGAGGAAACTGCCAGGGTGGGAGATATTGGGGAACCATCTCTTACACTGTATACATTGAATGGAATGATTCCAGCTGGGTAAGTCATGGGATGCAGGGAACCGTAATGGAGGAAACTACCATGGTGGGAGATATGGGGGAACCATCTCTTACACTGTATACATTGAATGGAATGATTCCAGCTGGGTAAGTCATGGGATGCAGGGAACCATAATGGAGGAAACTGCCATGGTGGGAGATATGGGGGAACCATCTCTTACACTGTATACATTGAATGGAATGATTCCAGCTGGGTAAGTCATTGGATGCAGGGAACCGTAATGGAGGAAACTGCCAGGGTGGGAGATATGGGGGAACCATCTCTTACACTGTATACATTGAATGGAATGATTCCAGCTGGGTAAGTTATGGGATGCAGGGAACCGTAATGAAGGAAACTGTCAGGGTGGGAGATATGTGGGAACCATCTCTTACACTGTATACATTGAATGGAATGTTTCCAGCTGGGTTATTCGTGGGATGCAGGTAACCATAATGGAGGAAACTGCCATGGTGCGAGATATGGGGGAACCATCTCTTACACAGTATACATTGAATGGAATGATTCCAGCTGGGTAAGTCATGGGATGCAGGGAACCGTAATGGAGGAAACTGCCAGGGTGGGAGATATGGGGGAACCATCTCTTACACTGTATACATTGAATGGAATGATTCCAGCTGGGTAAGTCATGGGATGGAGGGAACCGTTATGGAGGAAACTGCCAGGGTGGGAGATTTTTGGGAACCTTCTCTTTCAGTGTATACATTGAATGGAATGATTCCAGCTGGGTATGTCACGTCTGCCGAAATCTGACTGAAACCTTCACTTGAATAACAGGTATGTATACCACCAACATTAAAAGGGAGTGTTTGGTTTATTTGGACTGAAGGTGCATGCACGTCTTAACAAGTCACTCTGCTGTTTTCTTGGACAAGTCATTAGATCGATCACCATTCTGTTAACAAGTACAGTCGAACAGCAAGAAATAAATCAGTGCCTTGTAAGTCCGAAGTAAGTCGGAAGTGGGTTTTGTTTGTTCTCTCGCTGATGAACTGGTCGCAATACCAAGATTTTCGAGCTCAAACTAAAATCTCAAAGCAACTTATTTAATCGAATTCCGAGTTTTCAATAGAAATATCGAAGGAAATAAATTGAAATGACCACATTATCGTGGATTTTTTTTTAATATCAACGAGCACTGTACTAGATATTTAAGAAAATGTGGTGAAATTTATTCTACTCAGTAAGTTTTCTTTACACAGTACATCGTTTAAATAAGCTCATTTTATCGTTAATCCTATAAATATTTGATAAAGATTACATTTGAATAGTATACCATCACACTCGTTTAATAATACAGTTCTATTCTTTCAGGATGTCCGGAAGAGCTATTCTGCAGGTATGTCAAATCTCTTTTCTTTCTTAATGTCTGTTCTTTCTTGTTTGAATTATCAACTCATTTTCTGGAATCATAGTTCCAAAAATTATTTTCAATACGAATGTACAACTTTGCTTGGACTCCAGTCGGTGTTAAGAAAATCTATTAGTGCTGATTAATAAATACTGAGCTGGAGATTATAAACCTGAGTTTGGAAACCAGTCGTAAATCTCAAGCATCTGATTGGCTGAAATGGCGACTAGTCTGTCTATTTTGATCAAATGAAAGCAGTGGTAAGATTGTTTTGTGTTTTCATGAACGTGGATATTAATTATTGATACTTAATATTCGTTATGTTGTTCGTAAATTTTAAGCAGTTCATGGTGGAATACTTCAAATTCTCAGATGTTGTTAATATAATAATATAATAATAATTATTCTACGGATGTGTAATGACTAAATGACTGAACAGCAGCGATTTTTGCCTAAATTTTGGAATAATCAGTTCTTTTAAGGTCCTGAAGTGAGTGAATAGTTGTTTATAGGTCTTCTACAGTTTAGATAATAAATTTTGATATTTGAAGAAAACATTTTTTCATCCTGATACCTGACCAGGATTCTTCAAATTCACCTCTTCTTAAACAAGATTGCTTCTCCTTACCATGGAAAAACTAATGTTTTAATTGTCTACAAAGGAAAAGATACCTGGTCCCAAGATTACAAAACTGAGCAAGGAAACCAGTCTCAAATCTCAAGCATCTGATTGGCTGAAATGGCGACTGGTCGCCATTTCAGCCAATCAGATGCTTGAGATTTGAGACTGGTTTCCAAACTCAGTTTTATAACCTTGGGACCTGGTCACTTATGAGGACGATAATATTAGGTGTGTTTAAATATCAATATTTTTAATACAAATTGTACAAGACCGGTAATCGAAGTTAACATGATTTAATATTCTTACCTGGTAAACGAGTACGAATGAATATATTTAAAGCCAACGTCGTTACGGCGTTACTAACCAGTAAAATTCTCTCACAACGTATCCTTAAATGTAATTATTAGTCCAAAATGTCGTCGGGATACGCCCCTATGCACTCATTTATAAGCATTATATATTGGTACAATTAATATTAAGTACAAGTGAGACATTGAGGTATTCCACACTGATATGTGAACAGGCTGCTGTAGATCAATACGTCTATAATGACTTACTAGGTTGATCGGCATAAGATCCGATCTGTTTATTTTTATTTGTATTTTTCAGGCGACATATGTGACAATGAACCCCCAGGCTCCGGCTGTGTTTTACCAGTGTGCTGATGTTATGATTCATTAATTTTTGTCTGTGATAACATTAAAGTATTGCTACTTAATAAAATACCGGTATTTATGTACACATTTGTTTTTATATTGTATTCAATATATGAAATGTCAATGCTAAGATATGTGCAACCGTGAAACGATCAGCCTTTTCGAGAATACTTCAGTTTTCATGCAAAAAAAGATGTTTACTGGTAATAAACGCCGGTTTTTTGACATTAATTATGCCTTGTTGAAACTTCATAAATCTAACTCGGATCACCTAACATTGAGAACAGGGTATATTCGGGTTTTCTGATGTCAAACTAACTCAAATCCAACTAAAATCCAACGTGAATCCGACGTCAGGGCTGAAGATTAAAAAACTGAGATTTGAGACTAGAACGAGATTTAAAAACTAGTGAAAACTAGTAACAAACAAGTGACGCAAATCTAATATTTTATGACCTATTTATATAAGCATATTATATAATTATGTGGTTATATATATGGGCTGAAGGTTATAATGCTGAGATTGGAAACCAGTCTCAAATCTCAACCAGTCGCCATTTCAGCCAATCAGATGCTTGAGATTTGAGACTGGTTTCCATGCTCAGTTTTATAACCTTGGGCAATAGTTGGCTAGGCGCTGCCGCCGTATTTGTATGGCCTTGACGTTATCTCTACATTTAATGATTATGAAAGAAGTCAAAAACTATGCTGTTCTAGAAAAAAAAGTTTTGATGTCCTAAATAGACAGATGTTTCGGTGTTCGATATTTTACATGTCCTATTTAAAAAGGCCTTGACTTGTACAAAATAAAAGATGTCCTTGTCCATTGAGCAAGAGTTAACATAAAAAGCGGCTGTGCAAAAGCGTTTTAGAAATTACTGAACAGTTACTTTTTTTTCTAAACCCAAGATATTTAAACTGAACTTTAAGACAGGTCTCGAATATCAAGAAGCTTGTGGGTAACAACCATTGGTTGAAACATTTCTTGAAATAGATGAAAAGGGAACTTTTAAAGCCACCGATCACGACAAGTATGAAAATATAGCAGGCTCGTTTTGATAGAGCCTGTTCATGGACAGTTATGAAACTGCGAGAGATTTGTTTGAGATTTATCCGTCACAAGACGTCCATTTTCTATTAATCGTCTTAGGCAATGAGAAGAATGGTGCTATTCCATTTGGGGCACGTCACTGGAAAAGGTACTTTCGGTCATTTTTAGTGATATTTTAGTTTTCACTAAATTTAGAAAGAACTTACAATTATAAATCAATTTCTTATAACTAAAATTTGATTTTGTTACACATTTAGACAATAAAATGGTATTTTTACCGCGCAATGCATAATAAATAATAATATCGTCTGCTTAAATTTATTACGTCATTTCAAAGATTGACGTCAACTGTACGAAGGTACCTTTTCCAGTGACGCGTCCCATTTCAGGTTCCATAAGCGCTTATCGTCAAAGGACGTTCCTAAACACTTAGGCGTTTTCATCTTTTCTAGCATCTTACCCCAGATAAAGAGCCTGACGACCGGATTCTTTAAAGCATAGATGAGCTAGCCAAAGTTGGCTGATTAAGAAAGATCCGAACATCTAACACTTTGCAAATGTACCTGTAGTCCATTTTGCAATTAAGTAAATAACCATCATTATAATGACCGTTACTTATACCATCAACCTATGAAAAATATACACGACATTTAAAAAGTGTAACGAACTACATATCCACATGTAATAGATGCACGGGGATAACCTAGTCATAGAGTCAGAATTTTAATACAAGAAGCGCCGCAATGCGACGAAACCAGGTTTTCAACGACCAAGTTTAGACAATGAGTTGCATTTTGATATATGCTGTACACACACCAAGTTTGGTGTCAATAGGTCAAAGCATACTAAAGTTATTATGCCAAAAAATAAATAAATAAATTTTTAGCAACAGACCAAAGACATCTAGATATCAATCCTGAGTCCCGTCTTGACATAAGCTACCTACACTCCAAGTTAGGTGTCAATAGGTCACTGCAAACTAAAGTTATTATACGGAAACTGATTTTCTATTTTTAGCAACAGTGACCTTGACCTTGATCACAGACACCTGGGTAGCAATCCCATGCTGCCTCTTGATATAAGCTACCAACTCATTAAGTTTGGTGTCAATTGACAGAAGCAAACTAAAGTTACTGAGCAGAAACTGAATTTCTATTTTTAGTAACATTGACCTTGACCTTGATCACAGACACCTGGATAGCAATTCCAAGCTGCCTCTTGATGTAGCTACCCATATACCATGTTTGGTGTCACTAGGCCAAAGCAAACTAAAGTTATTGAGCGATAACTGAATTTCTATTTTTAGCAACAGTGACCTTGACCTTGATCACAGACATCTGGGTAGCAATCCCAATGCCTCTTGATATAAGCTACCCATTCACCAAGTTTGGTGACAATTGGCCAAAGCAACCTGCCCACCTGCCGATTTCAGCATTACTATAACCAGTTTTCGTTGAAAACCTGGTTAATTAAAACTTATTGCAGCTGGTCGCTTAAATCCACAAGCAATAAATCGATAGGAACTTCTAGCTAGATTGTTGGAACCACATGTAATGTCTAAATAGGTCATTGTATATCCCAAGCTGGAAGCCTGGGACCATATGTTCGCGACATTAAGGTACTTGTAGAGATCCAAGGTACTTGTAGAGAACAACGGTTCATGTGCAGTTATTTCACCCTATGTAATAGGCTATTATCCTTAACTGGAAGTGGTCAAGTCTGGGATTTCTGAATAAAATTGTTGGTACACATCTTCTGTGCTATCAAGTTATTGGAAATTCTCAAATTAGCTGGGCCCAGTTTTCTACTGAAAGCCCATTGAGCTAGCACTCGGATCACGCTTCGGTGATTCTACGTAATCTACGTGTATATCCGAAGCTTGCCGGAGATCGCCGAGTTGATACGATTGTTGAGCTAGAAGCCCTTGGCACTAGATGGTCGAGGTCCCATGTTCTGTGGGTTTAAGTCATTGGAACTTCTGAATGTAGACGGATGTGTCCCTCTGTGTGCAACAGATTAATTTTGGTTACAATGTGGTGTGAAAAATGTCAAAATTTCTGGGCTTCAGACAGAGTAGAAATAACTGCAGGCATATCCGACCATGATGCAATATCTGCAACAGTCTATGCAAGACCAATTATTTCTAAACAAAAACCAAGAACATGCCATCTTTACAAAAAGGCAAACTGGCCAGACTTTAAAAAATATATGCAGTCTTCCAGTGAAAACAGCTTACAACATTCAAGCTCATTATCAGTAGAGGACCTTTGGACTACATTTAAAAACTCACTGGAGACCGGAATTTCAAAATACAAACCAACAAAAAGAATTGGTGCAAAACAATCTCTGCTCTGGATAAATAAAGAAATAAAAAGGCTAATACATAAAAGAGACCGCCTTTATAAAAAAGCTAAGAAAAACAATCATAACCATGAAATGAAGATGAAATTCAAAAAAATAAAACTTGTCATTAAAAATAAAATTAAAAGTTCTTATAACTCCTATCTTGAAAATATACTTGATATCTCAGATAACGATAACACACAAAGCAAGTTTTCTACCAAAAAATTATACTCACTTATTAAAAACTCAAAACAGGATTCACAAAATGTGTCCCCCCTTAAAGATCAAATAACAGGATCCTTAAAAACAAAAAACTCTGATAAAGCCAATATTCTTAACAGACAATTTCAATCAGTTTTCTCAGGATCCTCTCCACTGTCCTTGAAACAAACATGCCTAGAAAGGCTCATATTCCTTAACCCTTCCCAACACTCTAAATATCCACCAATGCCAGAAATCATTATCAGCAAGGCAGGTGTAATCAAGTTACTGGCCAACCTGAAGGCAGATAAAGCTGCAGGTCCGGATCAGATCAAACCAGTTGTTCTGAAAGAGTTGAGGCATGAGATTGCTGATATAATAACCATTCTTTTCCAGAAATCCCTTGAATCCGGAACTATTCCCCGGGACTGGACCAAGGCCAATGTATGCCCAATATATAAAAAGGGTGACACCAGTGATCCTGCAAACTACCGTCCTATCTCTCTCACCTGCATTCTCTGTAAAACCCTTGAACATATTGTAGCATCCCATCTATCCTCTCACTTGACTACTCATAATATACTCTATGATCTCCAGCATGGCTTTCATGAGAAACGCTCTTGTGAAACACAACTTATTGAACTTACTGACTATCTAACCAATAACATCGCCTCCGGCAAACAAACGGACCTAATTTTACTTGACTTCAGCAAAGCATTCGGTAAGGTTAACCATCTAAAACTTCTCTATATCCTTCAAGAATATGGCATCTCTACTCAGATGGACTCGTTCTTTCCTCATCGGCAGAAGCCAAACAGTCATATTAGACGGTGAATGCTCAACAGAAGTCCCTGTTACCTCCGGAGTACCCCAGGGCTCTGTCCTTGGTCCTCTATTCTTTCTCGTCTACATAAACCAACTTCCTTCTTCAGTTTCTAAATCCCAAGTCCGGCTATTTGCCGATGACACTGCCATTTACCTCACCATCAACTCTTTGGCAGACTCCTTAACTCTACAAGATCTTGACAAGATGCAGACATGGGAGAAGGCGTGGCACATGGAATTTAATCCCTCAAAGTGTCAAGTATTACACATCACTAAAAATAAACATGTCATTAAAAACAAATATTATCTCCACGGTCAAGCACTTGAATCCGTAACACATGCAAAATACCTAGGGCTAGATCTTTCTTCTGAGCTTAACTTTAACACACACATAGCAAGAATTACAACCAATGCTAATAAATCCCTAGGCTTTATTAAAAGAAACATAACAACTAATAACCAAAAAGTCAAAGAACTGGCATACAAGACCTTGGTACGGCCCCAGGTAGAGTATGCATCTACTGACTGGAACCCATATACCAAGACATCCACAAGGTGGAAATGGTCCAAAGGCGAGCAATAAGGTGGATTAAACAGGACTACTCTCCTCTTTCCAGTGTCACAGCTATGCAGGGGGAACTGGGCTGGAGGTCCTTAGAACATCGAAGACTTGATGCGAGACTTATGTTTTATAAAATATACCATAACATCGTAGCAATAAACCTTCCTTCTTATATACAAAAACCAAACAGACGAACCAGGCACATGCATCCCCTTTGTTTAAGACAAATTCAGGTCACATCAGATTATCATAAGTTCTCTTTTTTTCCTCATAGTATTACCCTTTGGAATAAACTGCCTGTTAATATTGTAACCCTGCCTGATCTTGAGCATTTCAAGCAGGCAGTGGCTGGGATCCAGTACTAGTTGTGTAATCTTTGTTTTTATCTCTTTTACTTTTTATCTCCAATAAATCTAGCACTCACTAACATTTGTCTTGGCATCCAAGATCACAATTCTTGAATTTATTCTTTCACAACTTTACTAACACTTCCGACGTGCACCAAGTCCTGTCAGTAACACTCGAAAGAGGTGTAGACAGTATACAGAGATAGATAGCTTTCAGGTTTTATTTAGAGTTTTCAGGCGTCAGTCAGAGCGTACATGCATCAGACAGGGCTTTCAAGTATTGGACAGAGCTTTCCGAGACCAGAGCTCTTAGTGCATGTTCTTTCAGAATTCTGTTACTGCCATTATTCTGTATGTTTTTGTCTATGGAAAAATTGTATTATGTTTGATGCCAAAAAAATTTGACTACTCTTAGGTATCAGAAAGTTTTTAGGGATCAGACAGGGGACAGAGCTTTCAAATATCTACACAGCTTTCATATATTGAACAGTATTCAGGGATAGGAGAGTATTCAGGTATCAGACAGAGAAAACCAAGACACTACATGTTTCAACTGAATTTTATTGATCAACCATTTGTATACAGGCAATGTGACTAACGTTAAGGATGGGCAGCACTCACTCAAAATTTGTTTATTATTATTTAAATGATACAGCGATGATCACATGACAAAATGAAACTGTAATGATATTCTGCATGTAGATATACTAGGGTCCATATTTACTAAGCATTTTAACCATTTAATTTTTATTTTTAACTTGAATCAACTCAAAATTTCTTTTAACAAATCCCTTTTATAGGGTTAAATCAAATAATGATAAATACATATATGAAATAAATAATAAAAAGTCAACCCTTCGATGTCAGGAACAGTTGTAATAACCGAATAAACAGGCTTTTTTTTACCCTTTCCTCCGTAGATACACCTTTGTTGCTTGGGTGAACAGTTTAGATCCAGATCAGCCAGCACATCCTTTACATCTGATCAGGATCTAAACTGTTCGCTTTTTGATTGGTTAGTTTTTTCTGACCAAATGCGACCAGTGCAGATCCTGATCAGACAGCACGGATGTGCCAGCTGATCTGGATCTACAATGGTCACACATGCATAAAAATGCGAATAAATGGAGGAAAGGATTAATGAGACATTTACAAAAGAACTGCTTGACTCAAGTTGAAATAGATTATTGCAAAAAAATATTCAAGATTTGACTCTCAATGCTTTGTAAATATGGGTCCTCTTAGTCAAATTACAATAGCCTTTAACAAAAGACTAGAAAATATGACAACATGAAAACAAAACACACAAATAAGCTTATGTTCCTAATAATGAACACTAATCAATCTAAACTATTACTGGTTATTTTGGAGCAAAGGGCAATACTGGCAAAGCAATCTGCTGACTGGTAACTGTTTATGGAGTTGAGTGAATATTATAAAACTGAAATTTGAAACCAGTCTTCAAACTCTAGCTTCTGATTGGTCAGTTTGAAAAATAGACACCATTTCAACCAATCAGCTGCTTCAGACTGCAGACTGGTCTTCAACTGATATCTAATTTTTATTGGGATTAAGTTTTATCTGAACATAAACTGACCATTCTGAAAATAGTCAATTTATTTATTTATTTTAAAGGCAATTAAATTTGTTTTCCATTACTTAGTTAAAAATTGGCTGGATGCTGACCACTAAAATAAATTCTTAAATATAACATTTTTGAGCAAATCACATAATATTATATTTATGTTTTATATTTCAAATGTGCAATACAACATACTGCCAAATTAAATTTAGGTGTATTCCAATAAAAATATGCCTACATACTTTCACGTCATTTTATGTTCAGCCTTAAAACAGGCCTTGAACCTACCAGAAGTGTGAACATGATTGGCTAGTCTGAATACTGTTTCTATGTAAATCGTATCAGCTGGCTAATACCATCTGTGGGCAAGCTCGTAAGATGCTGATTTCAACCGTTTATCTTAAAATTGATGTCATGGACTTGCTATTATATCAATTATGCTAGTCCATTCACTGTTTATAGTGGTCTTAAACCTTTACTCCATACATACACATTTTATTGCATGTGTGACCAGTGTAGATCCAGATCAGCTGCCACAGTTGTATCAGCTGATCTGGATCTACACTGTTTGCCAATGCTTTAAAGGTGTATCTATGAATAAAAGGCTTAAAAAGTCATTAATTGAATTTTATTACAGAAGCAAACAGTTTTGACTCGGATCAGACTGCAGGCATGTACAGCCTGATCTGGATCTAAACTGGTGGCATATGTGAAAAATAGTTTGATTACCACTTAACGAGTGGTAAGTTTAACAAACTAAGCTACATGGAGATACTGCATATGATTTAACTCAAAATTAGGTCTTCACGTATATCAGCATAATAAATTCACAGAAAAGTCACAAAGCACATCTGTTTAAAATTAAGCTTAACTTGTTTATAATACAGTAAGTCTATAATGAATTTAGTTTACACAGAGACCCAAGATTGAAATGAGCCAATCTTCCAATGCAATTTATTAAACATGTTACACATATACCCAAGATCATAACATGAAATCAGTCTCAAATCTCAAGTATCTGATTGGCTGAAATGTCTACCAGCTACCAATCAGATGCTTGAGATTAGAGACTGGTCTCCAATCTTACTTTTATGATCTTGGGCAATATTGGGTTGCATTAAATCTAATGGTTATTTTTCACCGGCAAAATTACAACAGTTGGCATAATACAAGAGAAACCACAAGATTTTTCTGCTGTGTGTTCTCAAATCAATGTCAGAACACACATGAACAGATTGCTAATTCATACATAAACTATAAGAATTTGAAAAAAAAATAAATTAGTTAAACCATTCATGTTTCAAAGTAATAAAAGTGCATTGGAATATTGGTTCATTAATTCTTTTTACAAGCATAATCAATTAAAACCAGAAGATTTAACATTTACAAAAAAGATCACATTCATTTGTATACATGTATGTACATTCAGTTTTCCACTGTTTCTAACATAAACGTTAGAAATGTAACATCTTCAACAAAATTACAGCTTTAATTTCTAAGTAAATGGACAACTATCTAGTTTTTGAAATATAAGAAAAAACATGTTAAACACGAGAAAGTATAAAATGTGGACAATAAATATAGTATGTGCTTCAAAAAATTAACATTTAACTGAAATACATCATAATATTTTTTTCCCCAAATAATTTATTTTCTTATAAAAAAAAGAGAGAAAAAAAACAGGAATTCCTTTTTTCACAACTACTCCAACATTAAATCATAACAAATACTTACGAGTAATCACCAATCGGGTAATTATAGGTGCTAGTTTATTAACCCTTTACCCCATGGGATATGGCTGTTACCCATGGGGGCAGGTGTAGATCAGGATCATCAAGCACATTTGTGCTGTATGATCATGATCTGCACTGTTTCCTTTTTTTTGATTTATTAGGTTATTTCTGACCACAGATGTGCCAGCTAATCTGGATCTATAATGGTTGCACATTTGATAAAACCCATACATATAGAGTAAAGGGTTACTAGAACTTTTACTGGGACTAAAGATAGTTAAGCCACCTAGGTTCATCTGCCGTGCCATTCTTTTGATCAATCCAATGAATTTTTAGTCCATGAGATTGAAATGGGGAAAACAAAGACCCTTATCAAGACTGCACCGCTGCACAGGCCACTCTGGGTCTGTATTTTTATATTGGCAGATATTGATGCTTCTTTCCTCACAAGAGTTTACCTTATGAAATGCTTCTACAGCTCTTTTGACATTGGTTGAAAATTTCACAATTTGTATCTGATTATTTTCATGGCAGGTGGAGTTGCAAGCTATTCTTACTTTTTATAAGACACTGGGAGGTTTCTGATTTTGTATTAACCCCATACTTCACTTAACATTTAATTAACACATTTAATTAAAGCATGATCAACAAGTGTATAACCAGATCAGCTGGCACATCTGTGCCATATGATAAGGATCTGCACTGGTCGCTTTTTGGTCAGTGTATCTCTATAGTAAATAGTTTAAACACCAATCTAATATTAACCCTTTCCTCCATATATACTTAAATTTATGTGTGTGAAATCAAGGAAGATCCAGATCAGCCAGCACATCCATACCATCTGATCAGTATCTGCACTGGTTGCTTTTTGGTCAGAAATAACCTAATAAATCAGATAGTAAACAGTGCAGATCCTGATCAGATGGCAAGGATGTGCCGGCTGATCTGGATCTACACTGTTCGCCCATGCCATAAAGGTGTTTATATGGAGGAAAGGGTTAAGCAGAATTAATAAACTCTGTTTTAAAATGGCAGGACAGTATGGAAAAGGGAGATAATGATTTCAACAAAACAAACAAGGCATTTAACCAATTTTAAATCTGCACCAATAGTTCATCCACATAAGAGAATACAAATACAGAATGTTATTATCATTTACAACGATTCAATATTAAAGTAATTTTGCATAAGCTAAGCTAAATGGAAAAAGTTGTTATAAGCAAACATCATAATAAAGAATTCAGTTTTTCTTATTTTCTGATTTCACCGACATAGTGCCCATGTCTTATGTATTTTTGTAATGTGATCACTTATAATAAGTAATTACTAACAAAATAAAAACATGAAAAACTAAAAATAAAATTTAAAAAATCACCCCCAAAATGCACTTTTTGCCATTACATGATTTTGTAGTTCATCTTTTAATGATGAGAATGGGTGTACAGATGAATAAATGTGTTAATTCAACACTTTTAAGCATGAAAATCAAGTAAACAGTTCAATCATTGCAATGTAAATTTACATATGAACATTTCAGGCAAGACATGTGTCCATTTTTTAAGAACTTGCAAAAGATGTTAAGTAAATGATTCATAAACACCAAGTGTAGATGAAATGTTCAAAAATCGAGTACATCTCAGTGTAAATAACAGAAATTATCTTGGGCATATTTCAGTAATAAGCTGGTTGAAGAATTCAGTTTCGATCTTTCACTTCATCGGATATTAATTATATTCCAAGGACTACCTGTGTTGATCTAGATCAGTCTGCACACTCATGCAGTCTCTCTGAATCTAGGTTGACCTCTTTTTGGTCAGAAATAATGAATGAAATAATAATGAATCCAAAAGGATGCAGTGTAGATCCTGATCTGATTGCACGAATGTGCAGGCCTACCTGGATAAACATTGGTTGCACAATTGATAAAAGTTGTATCCATGATGTAAATAGGGTTAATCAGTGTGAAATTAAAATAAGGTAAACTTTAGTGCAAACACAGTACATCACCTGGTTGCAAATATGCAAACCAGCTGTTGTTCTGGGTTTACAAAATATTACATTCATACCTTTGTTTGAACAGGCAATCCATGGCAACTGATAAGAATAGTGTTCAAAAATAAACGGCAGTCACAGGGAATGACCTAAACAGAGACTTGGGGAGATGGCCTGGCCCCAAGGTTATAAAATAGAACATGGTGACGAGTCTCACAGCCCAGCAATGTGATTGGCTGAAACTGATACTCCCGAGCCGACCAATGAGAAGCTTGAAATTTAAGACTGGTTTCCATTCCAAATTTTATAACCTTGAAGCCAGATCCTCAAACTCTGCGAAGCCACAGTTTTTTTCTTGTACATTCCACATAGAAAGTTGAAAATAAAAAAAGGTCAACTTCTACCTAAACTTGACATAACTTCTCCCTGCCCCGAAGTCTATGCCACTCCCTGCAACCATCCTAGAGCAACCATTTTGTGTGATTAAAGCATTTATGTATTGTGTCACAACACACAGAAAGCATATTGCACTATGCCATTCAACTTATCTAGCTTAAGACAGGCACCTTAACTAATCTGACCACTCAATCTTGTAATCACACCACATAGAAATCTTAAAACCCTATTTTATACCAATACGAGAATCGCAGCATAAAAGTAATCATTACCTACAATCTGAATAATCCAATGATAACATTCATTAACACGTCAAATTAAAATTCTCCGAGATGTTCATCAAATATATCCAACATTCATATTGTACAACTTCTTTAATCCTAATTAAAGTAGAGACATGATGACTTTATTCAGCTGTTGCCTTTTAAAGCATGTGACAGGTTCACACAGAGGGCTGTCAGCACATGGCTCGGTATATCGGGACTGAAGCTAGGGTAGGGGAAGAAGGAGTTCTCCCCCTTTGCATCCCAAGCTTTATGGCATGTAAGATATAACATTGTGCCCCTGCTCGGTGCTAGTCCTGCATGTCTTCCTGTACCTCGTGAGGACCAATGATGCCGGGAACTGACATTTGAATCTTCTTCTTCTCTTCATGGGCCTGTTTGATTGTCTGCTCTCGCTCTTCCAAGAACAGATCGCTGTTGTCTTCACCTGCAAACTCCTGTAACAAACAAGTACACCATCTTGATATCTAACAACATGTTGAGTGTACTGGTTTAATCAAAGCTCCAAAAAGATCAATTATCAACACTGGCTTCAGTGTAGACTGAAGGGGGCAGAAAGCTTTTATTTAACCTTTACTCAATATATATACATTTTTATGTGTAAAGGTCCACAGATGTGCTGGCTGATCTAGACCAACACTACTGGCTCACACAATATAGGTATATCTATTGAGTTCAGGATTAGCAATCGTGCAATATAACCTCAGTGCACATGCTTATAAAACTGAGCATGGAAACCAGTCTCAAATCTCGAGCATATTATTGGCTGAAATGGCAATAAAATCTGCAAATATGGAGTAAAGGGTTTTAAATTGTTCCTTAGTTTCTTTGTGCAAAATTTAAAATATACTTACGGACGAAAGTCTTGCCCAGAATGGTTTTCCATAATATCTTTTGAAAAAGTGAAATCTAAATTCCACATTGATCTACCGGCATGAATTTTGAATGGAAAGAGGACATTTTTATGCATTCAATGATAAAAGACTTTCAGAATTTAAACCATTACTGCCGGTAGAGTAATGTGTTGAAAATTGGCAAAAGTCCCAATCTTCCTACCAGACTAGACTTTTGTCATAGTTACATCTATATAGCAGAATAAATTGAGAAGCATTGTAAATGTCTAATGGATATATCTTACCCTAATCTGCACCAAGAAATCCCTCAAATGTTCCTTGAAAGCCGAGATGTCTTGATCAAAACTGAACAATCCCTCAATAAAGACTTTAATCTGTGGCCTACAAAAATACAGGGCCCAAGATCATAAAACTAAGTTTTGAGATCAGTCTCAAATCTCAAGGATCTGATTGGCTGAAATGGCGACTGGTCGCCATTTCAGCCAATCAGATGCTTGAGATTTGAGACTGATCTCCAGATTTAGTTTAATGATCTTGGGCAAAGTAGTCATTTACCTTTAAATCTCTGGAAATAATAATTAAGGTCATCTACCAAGAACTCTCTGGAAGAAGTAGTAATTTCTTTACAAATTGTGATACAGTAATCAGAGAGGCCAACATCTATCAATACTGCAGCTAAAAACATTCTAGAATTTTATTCTAGAGCATTAACTTTTTTTTATTAAATATTGCCAAAATAAATGATCTGACATTAGTTGTCATGAAATAGAATAAATATGAAGAATAAAGTACGATGTAACATTGTATTAAGCAAACCTAATAATAAATTTCCTGGAAGAGTTTTTTGTTCATGCAAAGAGCGTCCGATTTTTTTATCACATACTTCCAAAATAAAGGAATCAGTCACTACAAACTTAATCAAAAAAAATTTCCTTTAATAAAAGTGTGCAACGACTAGGAAATGCTGTTGTAAAAATCGTAAAGAAAAATTGAGTTTCTCCTTTAGTCTAAACTATGGCTCCTCGACACAATTTAATATTCATCTTCTTTTTTTTTAATCACAGATGTTAACTTTCTTTAAAAAGTTGTTGGTTATGTTTAAACAAGTGAATAAATGTAAAGGACAAAAAGGAGTAACCAGCCAACAGCAACACTGATAGTTTGTATTACACGTTAACAATCTACACTGTTGACTTTTTGATTCATTTGGTTATTTCTATAAAGAAGCGAACAGTGTACATCGTGATCAGATGACATGGATGTGCCGGCTAATCTTAATCTACACTGTTTGTTCGTGATAAAACATGTATATAAAGGGTTAAACCTACAACTGGGTAAATAAAACAATTAGCTTTTATTGTCAATTATGTTCAATATATTAATGTAGCGTCAATATCAATGGCTTAATAAATCAATACAAACATCATAATCAATGACATTCTAGCTTAAGAGGGTAACACAATAAACTAATAACTGTATTGCTAACTTACTCGTTCAGGTGTGGGAAAGCTGCTTTCAGGAGGTTTAACAAGAATCCCTGGATAAAAGTTGTATTATCAGCAACAGAAGATGCTGTTCCCCCAAGAGGTATTGTGATCTTTCCTCGCTCTACTAGGCTGAACATGTACGCCAGTATCGTCGCTTGCATCGTCAATCCTATTCAAGATGGAAAATAAAGAAGTAAATAAAAACCTGTTAACCCATAAAACGCTGAAATAATTTAATAATGTAAAATGTTAACTTGTCCACATTAAAAATACATGTATATTCATTGATCAAAGAGGTTTTTAACATACATGAAATAACTGAAGAGCAAAATGTGTAAACCCTGATTAAGACTGTGAATGCATAGGCTGATACGAGTCTACACTGTTGGAAAATGTGACAAATGTTGTTCCTTGCACTTTTTTGCCAGTTTATTTAACAGGCTTAGCTTTCTTTGAATCTGAGGCAGTCTAATTATTCTGAATACAGGGGTTTGCAGGCAAACTAACTGAATACTGGAAATCCTGATTTCAAAGGAATTGTGCATAATTTAATTTTTTTTAAACACTTAATGTAAATATTTATATCCATCAAAAATTAGCAATGAATTTTAAAAATTTAAATCCATATATACAACTGAATTTGTGTAATTTAATATCAGGCTGTCTTTAATTTTTCTGCATTCCTTTACGCTGTTAATGTAAATTTAAGAATTTTAATTAGCTGACTAGAGCAAATTTTGAGGACTGCTGAAGCTTGCATGAAATTAAAATGCAAAATTATGCAAGTCTTGAGATGATTAGGTAAAACAATATCCAGGTCAACTTAAATTTAGCAAGAAACCTTAATCAAAAACATAAATATGAGGAATTTGTAATATAAGGAGTGTTATGTTTCAACACTGGTGATGCAAAGCATTTAATTTTGTTCCTCAAGTAAATGAGTATAACTAGGTTTTGATATTCATGTAAGCTGTTATTTAAGTTCTGTTTTAAACATGATTACAGAAGTTTTCATAGTAAAGTAACAATATCAACTATGATCCAGACTTTTGAAAGATTTTAAGGAATTAATTATTATACACAAGTGAACTTTGGTTGCAGACCAGTCAAAAATCTTTAGCATTTGATTTGCTGAATGGAGACTAGTCAATCAGATGCTTGAGATTTGAGACTGGTTTCTTATTCTTAATATTAATGTCTTTGGAACTGCATAAAAAAGGTTTTATCACATGTGCCAACAATGTAAATCCAAATCAGCTGGCACATCCCTGCTGTCTGATCAGAATCCACTGTCTGCTTCTGGGTTAAAAAAATAACCAAATGAACAGTGTGGATACCTGATTACATCTACATGGTTAGCCCATGTGAATAAGTGATATCCCCTGGAGTAAAGAGTTAACAAATTAAATGGTTGTAAAAATAACTAACCAGCAGTATGTGAACTGTCTGTCACCACTGAGAAAATGTGCTGTAGGATATCTGTAAAGAAAGTCTGGTAAAAGCTCTGGGCTGCGCCCTCCTCTGCCGCAATGTTCTGCAGCAACACGTACAAGATATCGAGACCTGTGTCAGCAACGTTCCTCATCGTGTGCTTGAACGCCCAGATGATAGAATCTAGCACCAACTTAAACTGCGCTGCTGGGATATTTAGGAACGCTGAAATCATATCCAAATACCCAGTTACAAATGTGAAGGTAAATAAATAATTAAAACATCTTTACATTTTCACTTTGTGTAAGGGGATTTTCTCTGTACAGAACCAGTTAATACTGAATAGAATTCAGTCTTTGTTAACTAACTACCTGAGGTGCCAACAGACTTAAATTATCTGTTTATAAAACTAGCTGTATGTCTTTTTAGCACGATTGTACCTGAAATGATAAACGAACCTCTTGCGATTAGCATATGTGCACAACACAATGAGGTGTGTTAGCAACTAACCACAGAACAGTGTGATGTGTTGAGCGACAAATGTTTTCATTGACTTTAAAGCATTTTTGGTTGAGACAGGTGTAACCTATCCTAAAATTGGTGTGCATTCTTGTGGTAAAGAATGTTACATACCCTGAAGGCAGTGTGTGTAGAAACAACAGTTACCTACCTGTGAAGCAGTGTGTGTTGACAGACTGCAGAAGCAGGAAGAAGTTAGTTCTGTGCTCAGGGAACTCCTCAAAGTCCTTGTTAATCATTTCCAGGGTACATTCAAATACTGCATCAAAGATCTGTGGAATGTCTTTGGTAATGTGGTTCTATAATATGAATAAATAAAGTTCTTAAACATGATATATTTATTTAGTTCTCAATTGTTAACTCTTTTCTCTTATTAAACACATTTTAACACATGTGCCATAGTATAGACTCAAATCAGCAGGCACACTTGTGCTGTCTTTTCAGGATCTGTACTGGGGGCATCTTGGTTAGAAATAACCTGATAAATCAAACAGCAAACCCATCCTGATCAGACCGCACAATGTGCACTGTTTGCCAACACCAGAAAAGCGAATTATATGGAGTATAGTGTTAAAACATGGTGCCTTATTACGAAAATTAATGGAACTCCCATGAATGATAGCATTTTACCATTTAGAAAATAATTCATAGGAGAAAAGCCAGCACTGTTAGTTGTGCATGAATATTCATAATAATTGATTTTCTTCTATTATCACTTAATCCACTTAAAGTAATTGACTTGCACTCTTATAAGTTTCAGGCTGTCCTGCTTCAGAGAGAATTTTTTTAACCGAATATAAAAGTGTTGACCCTGATCAGGCCGTGTGGATGTGCAGGCTGATCTGGGTCTACTCATTTTGCAAACATGGACAATTTTGTGAAACTCTTTTTTTCACATACAGTGTTAATATGCATGAATCGACTATTGCACAGTGAATTATGTGCATGTTGATGTTTTCATTTATTTTAAGTTCAAACATTGCAGCAATGAATTAAAAGGCCAAAAGGAAACATTTCCACACTAACTTACTTTCAAGTTAAAAATGTTATGTAAATGTACATGTTAGCAATGGAAAGTTTCACTATAATCTTTCAAGTCTGAAAATGTTGCAACTGAAAGGTTTTAGGTCACAACCATCAGTGAAATTTACATTTTTTAGACCAATATTGTGGAATGGAAACATACATGTATACCTTGCAGTTGTTTCTTTCAGATACACAAAATATCACAATCCAGGCTACACCTCTTGTGATATATGCTTGCCCATCTGAACTCTGCACCCAATAAATCCTGATATTTCACTGGCAGCTTTTTATGATTTCCTAATTCCTGGTTCAAACACTTGTTTTAATGAACATACCTCTAATCTGTTGACTATTGTTGCCATGGTGCTGAGAACTTCTGGTTCCCGGGCAGCAGGTACGTTCCTCTGGTAGTCTAATAATACAGCTTCAAGCAATGGTGGCACGAAATTTTCGGCCACCATGGACGGATCACTGGATCGACTCACCCACCCAGAAATCAATTTCAGTGTCTCTTTTTTCACAGTTCTCATGCTTCTAATTAATGGTTGTTTTGTAACACTTTCACCGTTTGTTGCGATAGCACTACTAATGTTTTCACTCATCACTTTATACACGTTTAACATATCTAAATAAATACGGCCAAGCTGAAAGGAAATCAAAACACTTATTATTATTACACTTACAATCAAATATGTCTTTGCATTTTAAGCGGTCTTAAAAAAGAAAGAAAAATGCACTGAAGTTAAATTATATTCTAACAACTTGATTATGGACAAATGGGATAAAAGTGTAATTTAATGTTTTAGAAGTTAAGAAGTCTATAAAGTTAACAACAACAAAAAAATCAACAGCAATTCTAAAGACACAACATTTGAAATGCAATGATCAATTCAACTTCTTACTGATAAGTCATAAGTAATTCTATTCTTTTTCAAACAATTTTTTTATACATACATTTATTCATAAAAACAGAACGCATACTACATATAGTAAAATATGACCTAATGCTTAAGCTTTTACAGTCAACCCTGTCTATAGAGACCTCTCAGGGGAAGAACCAGGAGTGGTCTCTAAAGGCAGGTGGTCTTTGTTCACATGTGAATTTATTATTTATGTCAGTCAGTGGGACAAATAAAATGTGGTCTTTATCCACAGGCAGTCTTTGTTTACAGGTGGTCTTTAGCACAGGTTTGCATTTAAGTTTGCTTTGAAAATATTTTCCAAGGAACAGTATCACAAATAATACCAATCCCAATCTAAGAAATTTTCAAAACTTTACCTGAACAACATATGGATGACCTAATGCTTTACAAGCCCTGACATTTGTTTTGAGGATATTTCCCAACTGTTTCACGGCATCGCCATCTTTGAGGACCTCTACATTCTGTGTAGCTTGGTTTATGATGCCGTCCCACACTTGGTTTGGCAACAACATGTAACGCTCAATTAGGTGTTCCTGCGCCACCTGGTCTGTCTGTGCACTAATCATCATTCCCACGGCCTCGTAGAACGTGTGCACCTAAAGACAGAGTAAAATAATGTTTAACTACACACAAAGTCCTTGTCAATCTTAACCCTTTACTACATATATATACTTTTAACTTGTGTGCCGCCAATGTAGATCCAGATCAGCTGGCACATTCATGTTGTCTTATCTGGAAATACACTGCCATTTTGGTCAGTAATAACCTAATGAATATAAAAGTGAACATTGTAGATTCTGATCAAATGGCACTTTACATTTTCTAAAGATTTTAATGGGTATATTTAGAATTTAAATTTTTTGCTTTAGGTTTAAAATCCAACATGATATTTTTCATGATTTTGGGATCTGATATATGGAGAAGACACTCACTTGTTGTGGCTGAAGATCACAGATAATTGTGTTGATTCCGTTGAGAATTTCTTCAATGAAGGGCATCACCTCTCCCACTTGTACCTGCACAAAGTGCCGTCGACATTTTTGTGCTATCTTGATAAATGTATCACATGCCATGTCCTGCACACCATCGTGAGTTTCTGAAAATTAGAACAATCACTATATGCACAGAACAATGACTAAATACATTAGTGTAGAAACTAAATGCATTTTTGTAGAGATTAGCATCATTTCAAAAAAAATCTCTCTATAAAACCAAACACTTTCTCAACAACTTGATTCAGGTTTAAGCAAACTTAAAAGCTTTTTTTGGTAATCTAACTTAATGAAAGCTTCAAGTATATGCAATTTAGTGTAAGCTTCAAGGTCATTTAATTAAATGTTATATCAGGACGTTAAACATGTGATAGCTAACACATGCAAATTTTATGGTCATGGCTGAAACAAAATACACAAATATTGGATAAATAAATAAAGAATTTTCAAAATGTAGAGCAAAAATTTGAGCGCTTTACTTTTCAAACTTCTTGGATATGTACTGGATTTTTTTACCCAAAAATTCTATACATTCAAACAGGCTTTACTATATTTTGATATTTTGAGGATGAGAATCACCCTTCTATTTTCATTAACCAACTTCTACTGCGAAAGATAATGAAACCGCTGCTAAGTAATTTAAAAAGCATACATAGACAACTGAAGTACAAAATATCATACAATGAAAACCAACTTACCATGCATGAATTCAAACAGTTTGTTCACAACAGTTTTGAGGAACCTCCAGTGTGCCCTAAGGAAGCGTGGATACTGCCCCACCACATACATGATGTTGGAGGCCACAATGGCCTTGTTATCTTTTCCCCGCTTCTGCTCACACAGACCCAGCAAGTCTTTGATCACGGTCACCAGGAACCGCTTCTCATCATCTTCATGCATAGCACCACTAATAGACCCGATAGCCCAGCATAACTGTAATATGATACATGCACATATTAAATTTGTTGTGGCATGGAAAAACAATTCAATGACAATTTTAGATAATATAGCTAAAAAGAAAGTAATCTATTTTTAAACATCTGGAGTAGAACACATTATTAGAAATATTTCTTTCCATTCAAAAGAGGAAGAATACAACTTTAAGGTACTCCCCACCCACCCCAACTCATCTAATAAACAAACTGTGATGTTATTACTGAAGCAAACACCCTCCACTCTCAATACAATAAAAACATGCAAAAACTGTTAGTCATTTTTAACTTTTCTAAATACTTATTATCATGTAAAATGTTTAACAAGACATTGTGATAATACACTACTGCCTGACCGTAACAAAATTCAACAGCAATGGCCTTTTTGTACATCCTTGTATTAATTGCTCATCATTAATCAAACAAAATTTTACTCATTAATATTGAAAAAGTAACCTAGTAATTAGAGTTACTGAAAAGTCTTGAAACTGTGATTGGAAATTCATTTACCGTGTTCAGATTTTTCCATGACCATTCTGTGCCATTCACTTGGTTGTGCAATTTTTCTGTCATAATTGCTTCAGTATCCGCATAATCCAAATGTGTTAAATAAACTGCAATACAAAATCATACATTATGTAAGAACATAAGTAACAGAATTACAGTAATATTACCTTATAAAGACCATCCAGAATTCAAGACCAACTCAATATTAGGATCACTATATCCATGTCCATTGTAACAATTTTGCACAATTCTCCAACCACCTATTAACCCCTTTCCTCCACAGACACACCTTTATTGCGTGGGTGAACACAATAGATCCAGATCAGCTGGCACATCAATGTTATTTCTGACCAACATGCGACCAGTGCAGATGTGTCGGATGATCAGATCCAATGGATCTTCACTGGTCGCACATGCGTAAAAATGTGTATTTATGGAGGAAAGGGTTAATATATCTATCTCCCCGACAGTTGGTCTTAATTGCAAGGTTTCACAACCCAATCTCAAGACAAAATCTTAAAATGATGCAATGTGTGAAAAAATATTGACTGATAATTATGCTTAGAGCTTTTACACAGTTAATTCACCCCTAATTCACCCATTGGAAATAAAATTTGAAAAGAAATGTTACTTTGTCAACAACATTTTAAACTTGGATTAATATTAATCTGAAAAACAATAAACATGTATAAAAAGTTGCAATTTGTGACAAAACATTCAATTTTGTTTTAAAATTAAAATTACCAAGTGTTTCCCTCATGTTTTTATACAGGTTGATAGAATCTGTATCTTTCATGAATTCTCGCACTACTTCACCCTGATCGTTTTCTACCACTAAAACTTCTTCTGGTTTTGCCATTCTTGAGATCATAACACGCCGCACCTAAAACAACAAGAAAAACATGTAACTAATTCATTTTCAGGGAAATTAATACTCTTTTCTGGGTTCACCTTTTAGATACATTTGAAGTGTTGGCTGACATCAATTTCAAAGACAATCCAAAGCCACCAACCGTAAATGTCCTATTGAGCATTCCAAATAATTGTAAGCTGAAAAAAATGCAATTTTAACCCTTTCCTTTATAGATATGCCTTAATTGCGAGGGAGAACAGTTTAGATCCAGATCAGGTGGCACATCCCTGTCGTCTGACCAGGATCTAAACTGTTGCTTTTTAATTCATAATGTTATTTCTGAGCAAAATGCTACCAGTGCAGATCCTGATCAGACGGCATAGATTTGCCGGCTGATCTGCATCTACACATGGTTGCACATATGTAAAAATGCTTATATATGGAGGAAAGGGATAGCTAAACACATCTGTGCAGTCTGAACAAGATCTAAACTGTTTGCTTCTTGTTCAGAACTATTCTAATGAATTCAATAGTGACTAGTGTGCATTCTTATCATACTGCACTAATAGGAAAAGCTGGTGTGGATTTACACTAACTGCACATGGGATGTAAGCTATCATCAATAGAGTTTTAAGGGTTAACCCTTTCCTCCATATATACACATTTTTATGAATGTGCGACCCGTGTAGATCCAGATCAGCCGGAATATCTGGGATTTGTGATCAGGAGCTGCACTAGTAGCTTTCTGGTCAGAAATAACCTAACAATTAAAAAGCTAACAGTGCAGATCCTGATCAGACGGCACGGATGTGCTGGCTTATCTGGATCTACACTGTTCGCCAATGCAATAAAGGTGTATCTATGGAGGAAATGATTAAAACTTATATGGCATAAACATATTAATCATTAGATGGGTTCTCTGAAGACAGGCACAAATACATTAAAGATAAAATTGGATGGTGTTAAGTGTTTGCCGTTACATTTAATAGCTTATCAGATGTAACATGGTTAAGAAGTTAAATCTTGAAATCTAACTGATGCCAAAGATACATCTTTATCACATGCTGAACAGTGTAGATCCAGATCAACTAGCACAAGTGCTATCTGATCTGCACTGTTTGCTTTTGAATTCATTTAGTAATTGCTGACCAAGATGTGACCAGTGTGAATCCAGATCTGATGGCACTGCAGAACATACGATAAAATGTGTATATATGGAGTTAAGGGTTAAATAGAAGAGTAAACTTACCCTGGAAAGAACAGGATTATAAAGTTGTCTTCTAATGGGCATTTCATTGTGTGTCTTGCCGAGGAGTAATGGGGAGGATGTGGCTGAAAAGGGACTTTCTCTGTACAGATCTGCAGCCAGGGAATTCCAGTACTCCAAACAGATCTTGAATACTTCAACTTCCTCCACCATCGATATGGAAATCAGGTAACTTAATGCCTGAAGTACAGTTTATCTAAATGAAGCTATTTATGTATGGCTCTGGTACAGAAAACCACTATTTCTAGCAATATTTCAACTACCTTAAAGCAGGCAGCATGGCCAAGCAGACTGAATTGCCAGTAACAATGTGTTCTGTCTCCCTTTACTGAGACAGAAATACTTGCACAAAAACAGTTGTAGAAATCACGAGTTGGCAGGACTTTTTTCTTTCTATATTCAAGGCCATTTACAGGCAACTTTCCCTAACTATGTTTCTATAAATCTTGCAGTTTTCCCTTACTTATTTGTAATAGTGTTAATTTCACTTCAGCGGCAAAATGACACTATTTTCTCCAAAAACAAAAGGCTATGGGCCTCTTTTTCTGGCATTTCAAAAAAGCACTTATTGCATAATTCAACATTTATTAAGCTCAGTCCAACAGGTCATCTGAATACAGAAAATGTAAAAATCCATGTCCCTTCCCAATATAAGCAAAATTGAGATTATGCTTAAAGACTGCCAGAAAACAGAATGCCTGATGAGTATAACATTTTTTGTATGACATAGTAAAAATGTAAATGTGTGTCACTTACAGCCATTAAATGTTCATTCAAGTCAGGTTTTTTCTCGATAAGTGGGGCGTGTTCCTTGAGAAAGCTGCACAGAAAAAGACTGAGGTTCTGTATAAACATTTGTTCATCATCAGTACCACGCTGGTAGGCTTCACGGATGTTTGTGGTAACTGGTAACATCTGAAACACAAATTTAATCACCATGAATATGTGTTTGTAATGTGAAATATTGTTTTTATTATTATTGTTTTGCAGCTATTTCAAATAAAATATACTGTTTTATGGCTAAATGAATTCTTGTGAATCTATTTATGAAAGCTTTGTTTGATAATATATTAATGAATTAACTCTTAAATCAATTATCTTGTAAATTATTCCATGTGTGACCAGTGTAAATCCTGATCAGCCAGCATAAATGTTCAGTCTGCTCTTTATCCACACGAGGCTTCCTGGTCAGAAATGCAAGTGACTGGTGTAGATCCTGATCAGACTGCACTAGTCACAAATGTGATGAAAGCTGACTAAATGTTAACAGTCAATATGATGAAGACATTTAAATAACGGGTCTAGATGATGAATTTTCATTTATTTTATTTTTTAAACATACCAACCAGTTACCCAATAATACAGTACTTTACATGAACAAGTACATCAATTAAAGATGTCCAAACTTGTTCAACAAAGCATAAGCATCTAAGCACCAGTTCTGTGTTTTGTTATTCATGAAATCATAAAGTGACTTCTCTAGTCCAGATGGCCATTTCACTGGTCAAACTGCTCTAGCAAGTTTACCTGTTTTAGCTGCGTGAGAGTGAAACTAAAAAGCTGAATAAACTGCTCGTCATACTGGGATACTTGTACGCTTGCTGAAACAGGAGAAATAAATCGCTACAGAAATCCGTCCACCAGTATCCATCTGTGTACACAACGGTAGAAGGCGTGCTGAAAACCTAATTTTAAACAAGTTCATAGTTAAGTATATTTATTAATCAATAATTTGTACTGACCTTAGCATAAACATCATTTAGCAGTAATAAAAAACTGTCTCCCCCCGTACTTTGATAAAATGCTCATGTAATATAATTATGTCTACAAGCCAAAATGATAAACTTACCAATTTCTGTGAGACATTTCAAGGTGACATTTCTAAACATTGGCACATTGAGGAACTGAAATAAAAACATAGTGTGTTTATAATAAACAAACTTGAAGATTACATATTTGCCATGATCATCAGTAGAAAACTAAAATTTGGTGTTCCACAGAACATGTGTCGCCTAAAATTTCATGAGAAAGGGCACAAGTCAAAAAATAATGAAACATGATATTTCAAGTATTTAGTGAATAGGAAAATACTGTTAAATAGAAATAACCTAATGAATCAGAAATAACCCAATGAATCAAAAAGTGAACAGTTTTGATCCTGATCAGACAGCACAGATGTGCCAGCTGATCTGGATCTGAATTGTTCGCCCTCACAATAAAGTGTATCTATGGAGGAAAGGGCTAAATACTCTCAAGATGAAATTCAGTACCTAGAATAGTCTAAACTCTTAAATGCAGCATTTCAAAATACTGATTCTGGCATAATAGTAGTAGTAGAGAGGCATCGTCACAAATGTCATCAGTGCACCATTTCCAAGAACTGGCAATCTAAACAATATGCCAACTTTAAAAGTGAGTTTATTAATTGATTGTTTTTGGTTGTACTGGAATAATTCAACTATCTACTTACTTTGTATATTAATGTAGATATAAGTTTTGTTTCGAAGATATATCCAAGAGGAATCCAATTAAGAAAACGAAGCAGGGTCTCCAACGTAGATCCCACAAGAGGTGCATTTTGGGAATTGTCCATGACAAACTGACACAACTGAAATATCTGCGAGAATTCACTGCACATGCTGTCTTTTAAGTGTTTGGCTTTAGCCTGTGTCATCTGACCACTGGAGAAGTCAAACACTTCCTCACTGAAAAATAGACAGGATATAGAATATGATTGATCTAATATGATTATTTGCAACAGATAACAACACATCATCACATTTGCAAAGCATGTTGCTTTTACAAAAATTTTGACCCAAATTTGACAAAATTATTTGAGATGAATTTCTGTAAGCAGACAGAAACAATGACATTATTTTTTTCAATTTGATCATAATACAAATTTTCTATTACAATAAATTGTATAGAATTGATTCCTTGTTGCTGACATTTAAAATTCCATGTTAGATGTACAGGCTTTTCTTCTTAGGGGGCCATTTCACGACGCCTTCTCCTTAATTTTTTTTTAAATCAAGGACTTTCCCCCCAAACTTTTATCAGTTTTTGTCTTCCATTCCCCCTTAAAGCTATATGCCACCAAATTAAAGGGTATGAACTTCTTTCCTGGCAGTGAAAGAAGAGAGCCCTTGAATAATCTTGACTTTCAGATCAGTATAGAGTAAGATCCCCATTTTCTGACGTCATAGCTCGTATAAATGCTCTTACCTGAGAAGTTTAAGTATAGTCATGTTATTCTGGCATAGAGATTCATTTGTCTTGCTAGCACCAACGATGTCCGAAATGAACGACGGCCAATTACGTGGCCATTCATATTTCAGGATCTGAAAATTATATACATACTGTATCACCTATATTCATGATTAACTTTAGCATGTTGTTCATGTTTAAAGTTTATTTTAACATGACCTCTTCTGTTACTTCTATTATGACATCTAATGCACATGCAGTACAGACAAGCAAATAGATACATCACCGTAGGAATTCTATGCACCTTTATCCACTAGGCAAGGTGTAGTCAACATGTTTTAATGAAAATCATTTAAGAGTTACATCCTTGTTATCCATGTTATATACTCTACAATTCTGCAACACACTTTTTAATCTTTTTGAAAATTTCCAAATTTCTGCACATAACTTGAGGGTAAGTATGGAAGTTACTTACTTGTACAAGTATCATATTCAGCTTTCCAAGGTAGGTCTTCTCTTTCTCTAAAGAGGATGCTTCAGATGAGGTTTTGATGATCAATCCAACTATGTATTTTTTAATACCTAAAATGATATAGTATTTATAATTATCAGGACCCATTATTACAAATTACCATAAATTCCTTTTTAAATGACCCACTCCTAATAAATACCCTTGTGTTATTTTTAATGGACAATTTCATTTAATCTATATTATTTATCCAATATCCATCAGAATATAATATTAGAATAAAAATATTATATATAAAAAGTGCCCTTTTCTGAAAATGCATAACCCTTCCCATCCCCCTGGGCAAGTTTGAAAGGAATTTTACATTACATCGAGTTTCAACTAAACTCACAAATTATTAAATTCTGCAGATACACAGAAAACTTGATAGTTTTAGGTTGTAAGAAAATACTTATATATAATTTTTGTTTTAAATGCAGTTTGGAAAAGTTGTTTCCCTTGTATTCTTATAAAAAAATGATCAAAAACAGTTTGAGTTGACAAAAATGATAAATAATGTCAGGCACCTAGCCAACTTAGACAGCAAGCAATGGCTTTGCTTTTTAATTACAGCTTCTAACTCCAGATCGTTACAACAATTTAAACATATTCATAAAATCTGCTTTAACAAAATCTGCTTTAGCAAAAATTTGTTGCCTTTTCAAATAATTATAAAATTTCAAACTATTTTACATAATATTAACAAACATAACAGCTGTAACAGTTGTACTAGTATACCTTCACATTGTGGCCTAGGAAGCACTTTCCACCTAGTCTTTATTACATTTTCTAAGATTTGAAGTGCATAGTATTTTGTCTGTTGGTTACTCGAGTATTCTAATATGGTGTCAACACGTGTCCATGCGTCCGGATGTTCTTTCAATGTTGTGAGAACTTCTTGGGCCATGCGCTGCTATAACATAAAGGGAACATTGTTTACAGACCATGCTTCTTTCAATTGTACATAATAAAAAAGTGTTTTCTTGTAGAGAATTGTCCATTACATTTCTAGAAACAAAGTTGAGGTGTTCTTACAGTTTGTAAGTGTTAGGCTATTAAAGATTAAGACAGTTTTTGCAAAAACGCCCTGTCAAAAAAATGGGAAAGTCTTTATATGCTCAACAAAAAACAAAAGAATGGTCACACAATTTATATAACTAAAAGAAAAATAAAAGAATGGTCACACAATTTATATAACTAAAAGAAATACAACCTGAATAATGTCTTTTACATTGATAAACAACATTTAAAGCTTCTTTACACAACTTGTTAGTCTAGATTTTGGGTCTAGGTAAATTTTTTGACTAGGAGCATGGGATCAAAATGAGTATTTTTAGTTTAACATCAATAATGTGGTGTTTAACCACTAAAACTGTCAATGAGATATAATTATCAAGACTAATTGCCATAGTTATTCTAAATTAACGCTCAACTACATATATAAGCATTTAATTGCACCGTGCAACCTGTGTAGATCCTGATCAGCAGGCGCATCTTGGTCAGAAACGGCCTAATGAATCAAAATATAACAGTGCAGATCTTCATCAGATGGCACATATGTGCATGCTGATCTGGATCTACACTATTCACCCATTGGATAACAGCCATTTCCCATTAAGTAAAGAGATAAAGAGTTTTAAAAGGAAATATTCTTTCACCTATTTCCTCATCTTCCCAAACTCCAAGTTATCCAGTTTCAGTCGGAGGCAAAACTTGGAACAACTTAACTGTAAAAGCGCTGAAACATAACATTATTGGTGGATAAATGGTTTCAAATCAAACCAAACCTAAGAAAAAGGAAAAGAACTGACCCTCTGTCCATCTCCTGTGTACATGCATGTTACAATATTGTCTAGAAGACTGATGTCTAGCTTTTGATTAAAATCCAGAAGCTTTGCTGCCTCATCAGCCAGGGTCCCCATTGCTGCTGTGGAGGGCATCCAGCTCTTCTTCTGAAAGAAGAAATATTGTAATTTTTATATAGAGAAAAGCATTATCATATTTTAGAGATGAACGAATGCCAACAATTAATAGACTGAATTGCAACAATTGCTATTATCAAATCGGTATGAATAAACAATAGGTCATCTGTTATATGATGTTGGTAATGATAAAATGTACAGCATTTACAACTATATTCCTTTTCTTGATACCAGAATTCTTCATATCACAAAAAAATCTAAATGCACTCAGGGCTTTTCATCCTTATAAAACAGAGGCCTATATAAAGCCACTTCCCATTCCAAAAATATAGCATTTTTTCCCAACTGTGGCTGAGACACTTCTCAAAATGCTATGTAAGATGTCCAAAAATTGATCAAAATCCTCTGAGTGGAATTTGAAAATTGATGTTTGAAAAATAAAGTGCTTAAAAATTATAATTTAAGTTGAAAATACTATTATTCAACATTATAAAATTGTCCCCATCTGTCAATGAATTTTGTTTTCCCAAAATAAACACTTATAATTTATTGTGCATAAATTTCCCTATCTGAAAGGCCTGGGCCTCTTCCCAATTTTCTGAGGAAAAGCCCTTGCACTAACATGAATTGTATTCTCTTTTTAAACAGGTACTTTATACTTAGTAGTCAACTGAATTGTGTGGAAAAAATAACAATAAATAAGACTTAATCTTTAATTTTTTATGAATAGTCGAAGTAATTTATTTAATTTTTTAAGTTACCAAAAATGCTTAAAAACATAATGACAACAGGATAATGCACAGCTTTGTTCCTCCTACAATAGAGATCTTTAGCTGGTGCCTACAATCCAATCCTTATTTTTTGTAATCATGAAGTTTTCCCACCATGTAACTTTACCAACAGTTACCCAGCATAATTATGATTCTTCCCAAAATTAGTATCTTAGACCCCTTCCCCAGCATTGAAAAAGCAATGCTAATGAATATGCTTGGCAAGATAAAATTAAAAAATATACATCATTAGGGTTATCTTATCAACAGCTTTTGTTTTTAAAATCATATATTATTAATAGAAACTGATCACACTGTCACACAAATCATGTGTTCATCTGTTGCAATACCATCACCCACCTGAAAACGCCGTGATTGGATGAAAAGTAGGTTTCAGATAATTTCAAACAAAGCGTTCGAGACATTTAATGAAATGCAAAGTATTTTTTCTTTTGAGTATTGTGTTATCATTCAAAATCACTTTCTTTCTCAAGTAAGCAAATCGAAACCGCGCCTTTTGAAATTTTGAAGGCCTAGGTCAACCTACCCCACTGTACTTCCGTGATAAACAAAAAGCAATATGGCGGCGCCCATGGAAATCGGAACGCCATGGAAATCCATCAAAAGCTTGGAAACAGTTCTATTGTTAAATGAAATATTTTTTGACAAAGTTATGGGAATATATTTAATTTTTACCTATGATTTCCTTTGGACGACAGTCGTATGGCTGAATGTAAAATTCTTGCAAAGTTTCTCCAACCGGTTGGAACTGGAAACGAACCGCCATACTCGTTTGCTCTCGTTATTTTCCGTTTTCTTCCGTAAACTCAAATAGATTTAAAAGAATTAAATTGTTATTTTAATTCAACTTACTATTGTCAATTATTTATTAAAATAAAAGAATAAAAATAAAAAAATAATATTTCATAAAGAGTAAATAGACCTTTCCTAGACCAAGTAATGTCAATTGTTTTGATTGGTCAACTGAAAAGTTCGCGATTCAGTACAAGTAAACCAATATATAGTGTAAACGGTTTTAAGAAGTTAAATGGGGTCAAACTCACACAGACATAGGCATTTTTATTAAATAAATGACACTTGCTTAAACACTTTATGGACGTATGTAATTTTTTTTTGCAATAATACTGAACGGAAAATTTTAAGAAGCCTAGAAATATCAACTAATCAAAATCTTCGTATCAGACGGCAGACTATATTTGCATATATTGCGTAGATACGTCATTGGCGAATGGAAATTTTTGGCTTGACCCAGTAAACGTCGTCGGTACATACGCAAGGGAGATCACCGGATCCACACAATGTACCGGATTCACACTGAATACGTGCACATGCACAATAAGTGCACATGCACTGAAAGCTGTCGTAAGCTCGTAGTCTCGGAGCAGGGAAGTGAGTTCTCTAATGACATTGGTCGCATTTTTTGCGACGAGTTACTACAGAAAAATATAGATCTAGTAGATCTAGCTCTGTTGAAAGATATTTAACTGGGTACAGCGCGAAACCCTAAATCAAACCAAAATGCCATGTTTTCCCGCCAACGACCACCATGTTTCTTTGGCGCAGCTATTTGCGTGCAACATCATGCTGTCTAAGTTGAACAGCGTACGGCGCATTGTTTCGGGTCGGAAATAGTCTGGTAGATGTACCGGCTCGAGGTGGGCCTGAGTCAGTTGCCCGGATGATAAAATATTGCACGAGAAGCTCCAGGGTCTGATGCAAGATTTCCAGGAAGGGCAGTCGTATGGTAGTTACATGATAATTTCCAACTTTCTGGCCAAAATCTCCATGAAACTTGAATATTTCTGTCCAAAAAAGGAGATTCGGGCAACCTCACTGACCCCCACTGGCTCCACACCTGGGCCCTATCATTTTTTATAGATCGGGGTATGTATAGAATCTGACACCCGTTGTCTTGTAATACAAATTAAAAAACAACAACAAATAAACGATTCCAGAAAAATGTTAAACGAGCCTCTTTAAACATATTAATACCATCCCCTGACGATTTCTATGTAGATCTAAGTACTACACATTCTTCGCGTTACAGATGATAAATTTAAACAATTATTACGAATGTGGACAGATCAAAGACCTATATTTTTTGGTGATATATAGGTCTTTGGACAGATGTATTATTTGTTTAGTTTAGGAAAATGAGGAATTTTATTTTGTACAGTGGATGGAACAATGCCGACCACGTAGTACTTGCAATCCTTGATTTTCATTGTTTCGAGTGTTTTTCTCGTCTTTTCGCTTGTTTCGTGATTTCGCAGTTTATTAGTTATTTCGTCTTTTCGCTTGGCATATTTTCGCATCGAAGTTATGAAAAAAATGAGATGGTTCAAAATAAACAGAATAAATAGGTCTAATTAGATTACAACTGATTCTGTAGTGTTCAGGAGAATGGTAAAGAAATTAAATAAAAAATGTTATCTAATGTACATGTATAAAAATAAATAATTGAAGACTAATTTTAGAATTTGTGAGCGTCGTAGTTTGACTAGGCTAAACTAAAGAAGAAATGTTTAAGAAATAACGGGAAATGAGTTTAGAAAATGAGTTTGATTTAAATGAGGACACCTTCTAGTGGATTTGTGTTATAATTTGCTTAAATGATCTGACAGCCGTCATAATGGGAGTGGTCTACCTTATTCTTACTTTCTGTTGCTCTTGAGTTCTCCACATCTGTTGCTCGAACCCCTTTTTGGGAGCAATATTTAATTTCATGAAATTTTTTTCCAGAATGTTGGAAATTATTATGTACCTACCCTAAATCTTGCATTGCACTAGCAACGTGCGCCCCATTTCACTGTTAAATGGTGTACATCGCAGTGAACATTAAAAACAACAATAACCAAAACTACCGCCAAACTGAATATTCATTAAATTTTGTTCACCGACGATAAGAAAAGGATGAACATTGAATCGATTGCAAATTTATGCTTCTACCGTGCGACATCAGCATTTTGTTTGACTAGGCTAAACTAAAGAAGAAATGTTTAAGAAATAACAGGAAATGAGTTTATAAAATGAGTTTGATTTAAAGGAAACGGAAATAAATTAAACCCAACCAAAGAATTAAATTCGAAAAATGCTGAAATACATTAACACTCGTTGTTATCATAAGTGTATTTGATATAATGCATCTGCTAGTGCTATTGAGTACTTTATGCAGAACATACAATTAATGCATTGTATGTTTGTATTGTCTCTGTACTGTTGTGGTAACAATCCTGTTTGTTTGGATTTAAACCAATAAAATGATTTGATTTGATTACAATTATGAAACGTAATAATGAGATATAAAAAATGTGATAAATGCAAATATTAGTTGTTAAATGAGTTTACCGTTTTGTTTTGTAAACAAATTAGGGACAATATTTGAACTGAATACTGGATTCCTGGGCTGTTTTCGCGTTAGCACTTGTGAAAAATTAGTCATGTTTGGTGAGCATGTATATTTTCATCCTCGAGTGTCTGGCCTGTGCTGAACATTATTAAACTGAGTTTGGAAACCAGTCTCAAATGATTAGCTGAAATGGCGACCAGCCAATCAGATGCTTGAGATCTGAGACTGGTTTCCATTCTCAGTTACATAACCTTGGGACCTGGTTTTCTTCTGGATGTCTGACAAAACGGCAATTTCATTAATTTGTCCCAATTTTCTGCTCTGCAAACATCTCTGACAGACAGAATAGCAGTTGAACTGAAAATATCAGACAAAAAAGGCACTTGTCTGCAAACAGGATACAAAAAAAGCGTGTCTGTCCGTAGAAAAGCCCTTGTTGCGCACAAATAGTTGGGCTACTGCGCGGCGTGCCTGTAGTTTGTACACAGGCGGAAGGATCGTACCATGGTACCCCTCTCCCCCCCTCCGCTGACTCCCCCCCCCCCAAACCCCAGTTAACAAATCCAGTCAACCAGACAGGAGATTGTATTGAATTTTGTCGTTTTCATAAAAATGCTCTATCAATTTTTTTGTATCTGGTTACTTATCATAGACTTTATTTTTTAACCGGGGAGTGGGGGGCGGGTTTCAGCAGGTGCGGGGGGGGGGGGGGGGGGGGCGGGGGTACCATGATGGTACGATCATTCCACCTGTGTGTGTATATATCAGTTCGGGCATTGATCTATTATGTTCTGGATGCAGGTCTCAACTTAAGCTGGAGACGTCTGGGCTCAAGATCATAAAACAGAGATTAGAGACCAATCTCGGATCTCAAGCATCTGATTGGCTGAAATTGCGACCTGATTGGCTGAAATGGCGACTGGTCACCTTTTCAACCAATAAGATGCTTGAGATTTAAGATTGGTCTTTAGTTTTAGTTTTATGATCTTGGGCTCAAGTGTTCTCTATTTTTCGACTTCCTGCGCGGCTAGTCTCAGTCAATTCGACTGCAAGCACAGACCCATTTTCATACTGACTTTTTATAGATGTCTGTCCATCGTATACTAGTACATAGAAAAGCCCTTGTTGCCCACAAATAGTTGGACAACTGCGCGGCGTGCCTGAAGTTTGTTGCGCTTTCTTATTGGTCCTGTCAAACTAGCCAGTAGTAGACCAGTGCCCAAGGTTATAAAACTGAGCATGAAAATCACTCTCAAATCTCAAGCATCTGATTGGCTGAAAAGGCGACCAGTTGCCATTTCAGCCAATCAGATGCTTGAGATTTGAGACTGGTTTCCAATCTCAGCTTTATAACCTTCAACCCGGAGGACCGGCGTAGGACTATTCTACAGCAATTTGGGCGCGTCACGGGAAATGACCTTTAAGATGCATTTCACGGTAATATAACATTTTGTTGTCCAAATTTGTAACAGAATCACTTTATAGTTAAGAGAAAATAACATAGTTTTTTAAGTTATTTCCAAATATAGTAAAATCAAAAATGCCAAAATATGGCTAAAGACCCTTGGCATGCGATTTTGTTTTCGTCTAATAAGATGTTGAAGTTCATTTGTTTCATCTATGTGTTGGTAATTCGTCTTTGTTTTATAACCTTATTTTGCGTTGACCTCGTTGCATTCTCTGTCTTGCTCGTGAGAAGGCCCTTCCCCAAAGTAACGAGCCCATCCCCGAACACGATCTCCGTCATGGAAAGGCTTCGGGAGGGGTCTTTAACGAAGAAAGACTTGGACTCTAGATGCCCTGTAGGTGGTATCTTATGTTCCTTCAACCTGTATCATTTATGGTTGTGGACGGGTTCACATACAGGGAATCATTGAACCTAACACAGATCCCTGTTTTGTGGATCTTTTTAGAACCTGGTGTTACGCGCGCTGATTTCCTTCTTTAGTTTTAGCGATACACACTAAAAAGCATTTAAAAAAGTCAAATAATAGCATATCTTATCTAATTTTATAAATAAGTGTTGTTGTTTTTTTTTAATTTTTATTACAGAATGACTCCGTTATTTCAAACTGAAAATATATTTACAGAATGCCAGCGTAGTGCAATTTAAGAGCAAGGCTCGCAAACGAAACATTTACCACGCGTTTTATAATAAATAGTTTAAAATACACACGCTCAACCACAGAATCCCAACACTTATTGTTTAATGTTAAAGTAGATGAGTGTACAAAGATTACAAAGTGAACAAATCTGGAAAATTAGACACGACAAACACTTGACGAATAAAAGCAATCTTAGGGGTCATGACGAATAAAAGCAATCTTAGGGGTCATCACCTTTGGATGGTCAGTATCAAGTCATACTTGCCTTTGGTGTTAAACCACACCCATGATCATAGATGCGTCTCACACATCTCACACTTGCCCCGCCAGGCTCGCGGTAACAAACATACTATTATAAACTTGCTTTGATGACTTATAACACAAACCCACACACCTTCTTGCTTTAACATAGATGGTTCAGCATATCAGTAAAAATGAAATGAAATATAAAAAAAAGAGAAAGAAGCATTTTATTTTTTATTTCAGTGTTTTTTTTTTATAAACCATCTAACTGGTGCCAGGCATACAGTCACCGTACGATTGAAGTTGTCATAGCGTTATTTCACTCGTAAGATACTAAAATGTACTGAGTAGTCACAAATTGGTGACACTCGCTCCTTTGTTGTCTTTTGTAGTCATAATATACTGATGCAATTAATATTATAACCATAATTGAGACACTGCAGTATTCCGCTCTGAACTGGGAATAAGCAGCTTTGAAGTCTATTTCCGCACTTTTAAGCAATGCGACCTTGCACCAAATCCAGTTAATTTTAAATAAAGCATCGGTTAAAAATGAGATCGTACCGTTAACAAATCAACTAGACTGACCAAGATTATAAAACTGAGAATCGAAACCAGTCTTAAATCTCAAGGATCTGATTGGCTGAAATGGCGACTGGTCGCCATTTCAGCCAGT
Source organism: Corbicula japonica (assembly GCA_038501625.1). NCBI lineage: Eukaryota > Metazoa > Mollusca > Bivalvia > Venerida > Cyrenidae > Corbicula > Corbicula japonica. Next base: position 167,428 of record JAZAYU010000027.1, read on the forward strand.
CAGATGCTTGAGATTTAAGACTGGTTTCAAATATCAGTTTTATAATCTTCAGCACTGATCTATATTGATTTCCTTTCGTAACTCCTTTTGTATAACAGTTACTGTACAATCAACACCTCGTAGTGACTTTGAGTTTGCCCCGGGTGTCGACCGAAATAGAACATTTTCGATGCATCTTAAAGGTACCTAGTCACGTATCTGGACGAAACGAATAAGTGTTGTCAAATATCAAAATTTTTAATCTAAACATTAGAAGACATGTAAATAAAGTAAATGTGATGCAATATTTTTACACAATCAACGTACGAGTGAATATTTGTAAAGCCAACGTTATTATAGCGTGACTTACGCAGTAATTTCACTCATAACAGGTCCTCAAATGTACTGATTATTCAAAAACTTTGGCGAAATTACCTCCTGTTAAGTCAATTATAGGCATTTCACAGCAGTGCACTTAATATAAACTAAATCTGAGACATTGAAGTATTTCATTCTAAACTGTGAATAGGCTGCTTTAATATATTTGTATATCTGTGGTTAATTGAGGATATTTTGGAAGATGGGGAAGATGGGAGGGAGGGGAATATCATTCTTTTACTAAATTTATCTTATTGATCAATTGCTGAGTTCAGATCTACCTATGTCCGAGAATCGCAGGGTAGGGGTCTACACATAACAAAAGATTCTCGCTGTTTTTGGATTTATGGTCGGATTTAATTGTATTGTGACTTTCAAGAGGATGTCGGAATGCTCGGAGATTGGGAAGAAATGTTGGAAAAATGTTCAAATGTTCAGATTTTGAAAATTACACCCATCCCGTTATTGATCCTGTTCGACTTCCTGCTATGGTCGAGAGAAATAACAGTATCTGCTTCTAATAATCCGAGCAGTAGCACTAGAACAGTGCAGCAAGATCTGGTTTGATCCGCCAGAGATAGACCAACCTACACGTTTTGGTTGTTATCGCTAGGGCAGAAAAATTGATTATTGTATATAAAAAAAAAGAGTTAAAAGGTTAAAGCTGGACAAACAAAACATCATTCAACATGTTGCAAATAACTAGGAATGCTATTTTGGGAGATGTATTCGCAATTTGCTCACATTTTTGAAGAAAAACAACACAAAACGAACAATGAGTGTTTTCCCAGTACACTAACATCGCATTATTTAAGAAGTGTTTGAAGTGGGCGGGGTACACATGTTTAAAACTGCATTACTATCACATGCAATGCACTAGATAAAATTCAACTTAAACAAGATTTTAATCTATTTTCTGACATTAAAATGTTTTTCAACCAGCTGTCCTATTTAAAAGATCAAAACGTTGTTATTTATCTAATATGTTTGTGACCGCGTTAAAATTGATATCTTTTCGCCACCGATCCTTTCCATATTATGTATATAGATCAGACAGACTCGCTACATTAAACATGCTTGTAGAATGTTTTCAAGGTCGTGCATCCATACTGTAATGATCCGATATTTGCAAAGACATATAGAACCAGGCTCCTGGTTATTCTCTCGAGAGCTACTGGCAGTATTAACAATTATTTACTAACAGTACGTCGGTAAAACGCTGGAAATACGCGGGAATAAAGTGGAAGAAGTGAAAAAGATTGTTACGGCCACTGAGCAACTCTTTAATAATGTAACTCTCAAGCCGATATATCGGTAAATAATCCCGATGTACCGTCGAAATGCTCCAATTAGGACCACTGAATCCACTTCTTCAAATACCTCTGTCGTTTGGACAGACGGACGGACGGTCTTAAAATCAACTCCATCTGATATTGCTGGTATATTAGATTTGATCAGCTGAACACGTCGATGTCCTTGGATTGAGGATTGCATCAGTACTTACTATCATCATTAGACAAACAGAACTGTTTTAGGGTGTCGATTATTTCCCCTTATTAAATACCATTATTATTTCGGTTATTTCCCCTGAATATTTCCCCCCCCCCCCACCCCCGAATACCTCAATTATAAATATTTCGATTAATTCCCCTGATTAACACGTTTCAATCATCACTCAGTTATTGGTTGGGTGAAACAATCAAATTTCCTCACATGAACTAATGCAGAGTGAATGATCTTTTAAACAATTCTTTCAGTCTGTTGCTAAGATCCCTTTATAAAAAACGTTACCCTATCCTGAGCCACTTGTTTAAAGCTGTATGCACTGTTTAAGCTTACATTTTAAATATAAGATGTTTTCTTCTCAAAGTAAATAAAACATCTTCAGTTCTTTAGTTGTTTTTTAACGATTAAAGCTTATTTCAGGTGACAGTTCATTCTTGCTCTAGAAAATGTTTAGTTATGACATGTTTCAAGAATTGTTTGGCTTGGTATGCTTCCCCAACAACCCTCCTGTCCCCTGCCCTTCCCCCTCTTCATTTTACAGATAAGCAGAGCACACAGAATTTTTTCTTACTGTAACTGGAACAACCCAAGATCAGAAGATATGTTTCATTGTGTTAGGCATTCTAACACAGAAGAAAAACCTGTGATAAATCTGCAAAAGGCTCGGCTCATTAATAAGTAAGAGTAGTAAATAACTGCACTGTAACTGCATTGAGAAAATGGAACATTTTACTTGGCACATGACAAAGATAAGGGCCCAAAATCATAAAACTCAAACTGAAGAACAGTCTCAAATCTCAAGCATATGATTGGCTGAAATAAAGTTTCATTATCTTGGACCCAGTAGTTTACATTACATGTTTTTCTTATTGTTTTAAATGAAGATAAATGAATATTTTCTAAATCTTAAAATTTAATCAGAAATCATTTCAAGTAAATCTCTCCTACACCAATCAAGTAATTGCAACGTTGACATCCGTGTCCAAAATCATAAAAACTGAGATTGGAGACAAATCTCAAGCATATGATTGGCTGAAATAGCGACCAGTCACCTGATTTAGTTTTATGATCTTGGGCCCTGATGCATTGTGACAAAAAGCAGCTTACTGACTGCAATTATTGCAGACCCTGATCATACTGTAGACTTGCCCAGTCCAACAAGGATTATACCCTTTACTCCATACATTTTTACAGGTTGTGCCACCAGTGGTCAGAAATAACCTAATGAATCTAAAAGCTAACAGTGTAGATCCTGATCAGACTGAATGGGGAATATTTTAGACCCTGATCAGACTGTGCTGGCTTATCTGGGTCTACACGGCCCACATCCCATAACCCCCATATTGTCCAGGCTTGTCACAATTATCTGAATCTTGTAAAGTTTCAACAGTAATGCATAAAAATCTACCCATAATTGAGAATTATCTGTGGTTTCTATAAACCTTCATCCATTAAATTTTAAAATAACCATTTCATGGTTTACATGCAACTTGAAGCGTGAAGCATTTATGACTGATATAATTTTTTTGCAATTGAATATTTGAAATTCAATTTACAGTACAAAGAGATGAAGATCGTAAAAGTCTCTAAACTATTTACAGCGTAGGCCCTGGCATTAATTTAAAACTGTTGAAGATGACGTGATCAACATTGGTTTCAAATACAAAAAAGTTCCTGGTCTAAAATATTAAAACTGACGGCTGTTCAAGGAAAAAAAAAGGCCTCAGGTGTAGGAATGTTAAAAAAACGTACCACTGACAATTCAATTGTTTTCCGAACCCCACCCCACCCCATCAGAACTAGAATAAAAGGTCTGACAACCCCATCAATAGAATTCTTTGCTACCCCGACAGCGCCTAGCCCTGCAATTCCGACGACCCAACCAATTGAGCTAACTGGGACAAACCCAAACAAGAGGGCCATGATGGCCCTTTATCGCTCACCTGAGTACAACAAAGTTATTTTAAGTAACAGTGACCTAGACCCAGATGACCCATATTCAAACTCGTGCGAGAAATCATTGGGACAAACATCCTGACCAAGTTTCATGACAATTGGAGAAAAAATGTGACCACTAGAGTGTTAACAAGAAAATTCTATTTTTAGTAACAGTGACCTAGTTTTTGGACCCAGATGACCCATATCTGAACTCGTCCGAGAAATCATTGGAAGAAACATCCAGACCAAGTCTCATGACAATCAGAGCAAAAATGTGACGGCTAGAGTGTTAACAAGAAAATTCTATTTTTAGTAACAGTGACCTAGTTTTTGGATGCAGATGACCCATATTCGAACTCATCCAAGAAATCATTGGGACAAACATTCTGACCAAGTTTCATGACAATCGAATCAAAAATGTGACCGCTAGAGTGTTAAATAGAAAATTCTATTTTTAGTAACAGTGACCTTGTTTTTGGACCCACATGACCCATATTCGAACTCGTCCAAGAAATCATTGGGACAAACATCCTGACCAAGTTTCATGACAATCGGAGCAAAAATGTGACTGCTAGAGTGTTAACGAACTAAGTGTGGACGGACGACGGACATTCATGACAATCGGAGCAAAAATGTGACCGCTAGAGTGTTAACAAGAAAATTCTATTTTTAGTAACAGTCACCTAGTTTTTGGACCCAGATGACCCATATTCAAACTCATCCGAGAAATCATTGGGACAAACATTCTGACCAAGTTTCATGACAATCGGAGCAAAAATGTGACCCCTAGAGTGTTACCTAGAAAATTCTATTTTTAGTAACAGTGACCTAGTTTTTGGACCCAGATGACCCATTTTCCAACTTGTCCGAGAAATCATTGGGACAAACATCCTGACAAAGTTTCATGACAATCGGAGCAAAAATGTGACCGCTAGAGTGTTAACAAGAAAATTCTATTTTTAGAAACAGTGACCTAGTTTTTGGACCCACATGACCCATATTCGAACTTGTCCAAGAAATCGTTGGGACAAACATCCTGACCAAGTTTCATGGCAATCGGAGCAAAAATGTGACCGCTAGAGTGTTAACAAGAAAATTCTATTTTAAGTAACAGTGACCTACTTTTTGGACCCACAAGACCCATATCCGAACTCGTCCAAGAATCATTGGGACAAACATCCTGACCAAGTTTCATGACAATCAGAGCAAAAATGTGACCGCTAGAGTGTTAACAAGAAAATTCTATTTTTAGTAACAGTGACCTAGTTTTTGGACCCACATGACCCATATTCAAATTCATCCAAGAAATCATTGGGACAAACATTCTGACCAAGTTTCATGACAATCAGAGCAATAATGTGACCGCTAGAGTGTTAACAAGAAAATTCTATTTTTAGTAACAGTGACCTAGTTTTTGGATGCATATGACCCATATTCGAACTCATCCAAGAAATCATTGGGACAAACATCCTGACCAAGTTTCATGACAATCAGATAAAAAAATGTGACCGCTAGAGTGTTAAATAGAAAATTCTATTTTTAGTAACAGTGACCTTGTTTTTGGACCCACATGACCCATATTCAAACTCGTCCAAGAAATCATTGGGACAAACATTCTAACAAAGTTTCATGACAATCGGAGCAAAAATGTGACCGCTAGAGTGTTAACAAGAAAATTCTATTTTTAGTAACAGTGACCTAGTTTTTGGACCCAGATGACCCATATTGAAACTCGTCCGAGAAATCATTGGGACAAACATTCTGCCCAAGTTTCATGACAATCGAATCAAAAATGTGACCGCTAGAGTGTTAAATAGAAAATTCTATTTTTAGTAACAGTGACCTTGTTTTTGGACCCACATGACCCATATTGAAACTCGTCCGAGAAATCATTGGGACAAACATCCTGACCAAGTTTCATGACAATGGGAGCAAAAATGTGACCGCTAGAGTGTTAACAAGAAAATTCTATTTTTAGTAACAGTGACCTAGTTTTTGGACCCACATGACCCATATTCGAACTTGTCCAAGAAATCATTGGGACAAACATCCTGACCAAGTTTCATGACAATCAGAGCAAAAATGTGACGGCTAGAGTGTTAACAAGAAAATTCTATTTTAAGTAACAGTGACCTACTTTTTGGACCCACATGACCCATATCCGAACTCGTCCTAGAAATCATTGGGACAAACATCCTGACCAAGTTTCATGACAATCCGAGCAAAAATGTGACCGCTAGAGTGTTAACAAGAAAATTCTATTTTTAGTAACAGTGACCTAGTTTTTGGACCCACATGACCCATATTAAAATTCATCCAAGAAATCATTGGGACAAACATTCTGACCAAGTTTCATGACAATCAGAGCAATAATGTGACCGCTAGAGTGTTAACAAGAAAATTCTATTTTTAGAAACAGTGACCTCGTTTTAGGACGCCGATGACCCATATTCAAACTCGTCCAAGAAATCATTGGGACAAACATCCTGACCAAGTTTCATGACAATCAGAGCAAAAATGTGACCGCTAGAGTGTTAACAAGAAAATTCTATTTTTAGTAACAGTGACCTAGTTTTAGGACCCACATGACCCATATTCAAACTCGTCCAACAATCATTGGGACAAACATCCTGACCAAGTTTCATGACAATCGGAGCAAAAATATAACCGCTAGAGTGTTAACAAGAAAATTCTATTTTTAGTAACAGTGACCTAGTTTTTGGACCCAGATGACCCATATTCGAACTCGTCCAAGAAATCATTGGGACAAACATCCTGACCAAGTTTCATGGCAATCGGAGCAAAAATGTGACCGCTAGAGTGTTAACAAGAAAATTCTATTTTTAGTAACAGTGACCTAGTTTTTGGACCCAGATGACCCATATTCGAACTCGTCCGAGAAATCATTGGGACAAACATCCTGACCAAGTTTCATGACAATCGGAGCAAAAATGTGACTGCTAGAGTGTTAACGAACTAAGTGTGGACGGACGACGGACATTCATCGATCCTAAAAGCTCACCCTGAGCCAGCTCAGGTGAGCTAAAAAGGTTAATCGTATATACGTAATCATCACTGCACGACATCGATAACAGGTTATTTGACTGATAACAGTACTAACTATATGTACAGGGAGACTTTTTAACTCCGTCACATTGCACTAATAGCGCTACTGTGATTAAGCTGGTAATTGGTGTGAACCTATATGGATTTCTTGAGGTTAGCAACACTGGTCCTCTACTCCTTTATCCCACATTCTGTCTGGTGCAGTTCCAGCTCTGCCTGCAAATCCATACCATCAGATCTGGATCTACCCTGTTTGCTTCTTTATCATTAATAAACTTATGAATTTTAAAGCACAGTTTAGATCCAGATCAGACAGCACTGGTGTGCACGCTGATCTGGATTAACATGGGTCATTTAGGATAAAAGCTGTTCCATGGAGAATATAGTATAACAATTTAGTTCCTTGAGATAACTGACCTTTCTCTATTCTCAGTTTTATGCTCTTGGGACCAGTTATGCAAAAATAACTTATTGAGGAACACTGTTATTATTTCGACAAGGTGAACACTTGTGTGAAGTTTAAACGAAATCCTGTGTGTCTAACTAACAGAATGTTCCGGAAGCGAAATTGTGACTCACATACAGGGAGATCACTATATGTTCACATCCCCATGAGGTTGAGGACTTTCACCTTTTAAATTTCTGCTTATCAAACTTAGATGTAGAATTTAACTCAGAGTAAATGCATTAAAAACTGAGGCCTAGTACACTTAAGCTGCTCTGAATAGCAGCAGCAGGGCCCAAAATCATAAAACTAAGATTGGAGAAAAGTCTCAAATCCCAAGCATCTGATAGGCTGAAAGGAGATTTTAGACTGGTCTAGAGATTAAGTTTTATGATCTTGGGCACAGAACTGCTTACCTCAGTGTTGCAATAAGACTTTTTAACACCAAAAAACTGATTTGATTTAAGTCCAGTTTATTTCAATGTTTCGAACGCCTGCCAAAAATGTACAACTGGAAAAACTTCTTGTACAATATCATATTATCAAATGTTCACACTCGCACATGTAGAATTGTTAACATAACAATTTCAAGATCTATTATAAATACAGCCCCTCTGGTGACCCCTCGTTCTTTCGGTACAAAACATTCTCCTTGGCATTTTTGAAGTCATCATTGGTCACCTTCATTCGACGTTCTCTCAATGCCAGCAAACCCGCTTCTGTACATATAGCCTGCAAAATTTTAACAATCCTTTAATGTATGATATGCAAATCTATTTTTAACCCTTTACGCCATATATATATATGCCTTTATTACCTGGGTGAATATAGATTCTGATCAGCTAGTACATCCCTGTCATCTGATCAGGATCTACACTCTTTGTTTGTAGTCATTAGGTTATTTCCGACCCAGAAGTGAACAGTGTAGATCCTGATCAGATGGCAAAGATGTGCTAACTGATCTGGATTTAGACTGGTCACACTCGCCATAAAACCCATATATATGGAGTAAAAGGTTTAAGTTATTTTACAGGAAATTTGTTGAGACATTCAGTGGATAAAAAATTAAACCAAGAAAATTATCTGTACTGTAGAATGAAACAAAGTATATTTAGAAATACATGTAACTTTAGAGGTACAATACCATGATAATATTACCATTTGAATTTTCAATTTTGTTAGACATAACAAAGTAAAAACAATGATTGAATTATTAAACACTGCTTCATTTGTACCTTAATATCAGCCCCAGAGAGATCATCTTTGGCCATGACGTAGTCATCAATTTTGACGTCCTCCGCCAGGGTCATTCTACCAGTATGGATAGTGAAGATTCTACGTTTTGTCTTCTCATCTGGAAGTGGGAACTCAATTTTTCTGTCAATTCGTCCTGGACGGATCAGAGCTGGATCTAGCGTCTCTATCCTGTTGGTGGCCATGATGACCTAAAAATTGGAAATATATATTGATAAATGGAAAACAAAGGTCAATCAAAAGGTACTAGAAAACTATCAATCTCTTTAAACTGACATACACTCTACAAGGGTGCAAGTTTGGAATTCTGAAAAACCTGAAATCCTGAAAATTTGTCAATTTATATAGGGAAAATGAAGAAAATCAATCATTTTTAGACACACAAAAACCTGAATTTCAGTTTTTTTTATAAAGGCTCCAACCTATTGAAATAAAGGCCTGGTAATATAATAATAAGAAAGTGTAAATAAAGGCAATTTATGGTTGAAAAAACGTAATATATTAGGTTATTTACAAAAAAAAGTTTATTTATATAAGGCAACGCACACTCTAAAAAAACAGATATCAGAAATAGGCATAATTGATATTATTTCATACTGTGCTGTCTGAATTATACATTATGTCAGATACACATCTTAATAACAACATTTAAAAGGTGGAAGAAATACAATAGTGCAACTATTACCTGCTTTAAATATTCTCAGAAAGCAGTCTGAACAAAAAATAGAGTTTTTGAGTGAAAATTACATCCTTTTTGGCCATTTTAAAGGTTTGTGCAGATGATTTAAAGGTTTGCAATGAAATTAAAGGTTTTGAAGGTTTTGCTAGGGGCCTGCCGTGGTGTTGAAAAAATGGAAATAATGGAAAAGTCTGACACAGCCTGAGCTAGATACCCTTCAAATTAGTCAGGACTCTTGTTTTTGTGTTGCGATTTCAACATTTTCCGGAACAAGCAAGCCCGTCATATTCAAGTCCATAGTCACACGACCCTGATCCTCAAACCGTTCATGCTTTTACCTGGATTATGGGGGACAACTAAAGGAAAAAGGTGTCCACTCATATTTCTGACAATTTAGTTGTTACTATATTTATTAAGAACTTAAAATTGATAATATGTGACTTTACACATTTTGACTACAAAAGGTTATTTTTACCGCGAAATGAATAAGCAACAGCCACTCGACTTTTAGGCTTCACTTCAAGGAATGCCATCAGCATTCCTACAATAACTTTCTGCTCCATACTACAACATTGTATTAACCCTTTCCTCCATATATATATATATATATATATATATACATCTGTTCCATCTGATCAGGATCTGCATTGGTCGCATTTTGATCAGAAATAACCTAATGCATCAAAAAGCAAACAGTTTAGATCCTGATCAGACAGAACAAATGTGTGGATCTAAACTGTTCGCCCTTGCAATAAAGGTGTATCTATGGAGGCAAGGGTTAGTTATGCTGGAAGACAAAAGTACCTTAACATCTCCCCTGGAGTCGAAGCCATCCAGCTGGTTCAACAACTCCAACATTGTTCTCTGGATCTCTCTCTCACCACCAGAGTTGGAATCATATCTGAAAACATACGACCTAGTATGAAGATATCAGTTTTCAAAGAAAGATACGAACAGTATTTGTTGTTAAAAGGTGTTGTAGGGATTATTCTAGTGCCGAATAGAAGGGTGCCCTGCCCTGCCCCCTTTAAGCTCCGCCCTTTTGCCCGAATGAAGCTAGCAAACCGCGCCCTCCTGCCTTAATAATGCCCATCTATAATTGCAATCATAGATGTCAATCACTTCTTTGATGATCGTAATGCCCTGATCTGACACCTTTTTAAATCCCGTCTAACACTGCTTTAAATGATCGTACCGCACCATTTCAGCTAACTGATTGCATCCAGCATACATGTAGTGCAATAAAACTGATTGGGAATAAACAAGTGAATACACAAGCATAAGACTGATTGATGACAGCTTAGACCATAACTCGAAAATTCTATCATGGGAAAATGAATGACGTTAATCTAAATTTGCAACAAGGGTTGTAAACAGCTTCCCTTGATACATGTATATGTTGGCTTTCTTTTTAGATCTGTGTTTTGTGCAACCGACAAATAAAACAAAAACCGTACGCGTAATTTTTGAATCTTAAGTTATGTGCTTGTATTTGAGGTAACATTAATATAGACACATAAGTATAATAGGGATAAACTTTTATGCCGCCGTCAGTAATACTAGGAATATAGAACATCAACGTCTAAATATTTCTGATAATACAAATTCTTCTTGCGGGGTTTACAAATTGTTGCGCAAAGCGTAAATATTGACGACTGAACTTTGAATAATAATTCTGCAATTATTTTCAACTGAATTATAGTTTAAAATGCGAAAGAAATTGTAATTTTGGTAAAAGCTTTATCATAACTTATTTAACAGTCAAGAAATCGCATCCGAATTGTAACACGAAATCTTCAAGTTCACGGACGTCTCTCCGTTTTTGCCAATTTATTTTAACAAGTTGCGTTTAAAATTAATGGGAGAGATTGCTTTTTATGGAATGAATGATTTTGTATCGAGTAATAGGACAAGCAAAGCTATAATTTGCCGAAAAAGAATTATATTCCACATTTAGTAATGAAAACTGGTGGATTTGCCTACATTCCTCTTTTGATTTTGTCCGCTAAAATAACACAATTTAAAACTCAATTCAACAGTCACAAATGTTCTTAAATATTATGATCACATATTTCTATAAATGCAATTAATTTGCTGGCGAAAAACTTCATCAACACACCGAAAATCACTCTCTTACACTATCGGCTCATTACATTCACCTCTGTTATAGGCTAGGACTACTTTCAACTACAGTCAAACCCCTCATTACGGACACTCAATATTACGGGCACCCCGGTATTACGGACGATTTTTTAAAGAACGGACATTTGCTCTTCTTTTTATATGTAGTAAATAACTCACTAATACGGGCACCCCGCTATTCCGGTATTACGGACAACGGACGCAGTACGAAATTAATTTTAATTCACATTTTAGACCCGCTATTACGGACAATCGAATCTGGTAACGTTCCACTTTTTGACCGTTTCACGACATCAGTTTACGACATCGGTTTGCGACATACGACGGATTAATTAGACTCATTTACGGTAATTGTTAAAGTTGCTAATTGCAATCAAAACAGACCTGTCAAACTGTGATTTACACAATTGACTGGGGTACCTAATCAATGTAAGTGGTAATGTCAATTAACAGTTTAAGATGTTTATATCTTTTAGTTTATTGGGCTATAATTGGCAGGTTTCGGCAATGAAAAGATTCGCTACTGATCGATTTGATTGGATGTTTTTGTTTGTAAATCAGCGAATAGTTCGATCAGTATGTTTTAAACATTACATGCAACCACACATCTCATTAGGCAATAAAGAACAAATTAAAATTTATTCTGTTAGCGCTCTCCATTATGGAGAACAGTAAAAAAAAGACATGTAATTTATAGTTTTGCATTTGTAAAACATGTTTAAAATTAAAATTAGTGAATTTAACTATTTTGTCTCATTTATAGCATTAAACCAGATCTAAAAGCCAATTAACACCAATTCGGCTGTCTAATCAACGATAGATTAATGATGTCGAACCGAAGATGTATCGGACAGTGGCCGGTTGTTCAAACCCACAATTAAGGACACCCCGCTATTAAGGACACTTTCCCTCAGTCCCTTAGGTGTCCGTAATAGAGGGGTTTCACTGTACTTTCAATTTAACTCAAAGAAATAGTTCACCAATTACATTTACAATAGCTTGAGTTTCTTCGGTTTTAATGAAAGATAGTGTAAATATATGTCATTTGTTTTATCTCAAGCTTTCAAATTCATAATTATAACAGTATAAAATAAGGCTGTCAAGTTTGGTAAAAAATCTTGACATTGAGCCTTTTGCAGAGATGTAAAGTGAGTGTAAGGAACGACAACTCTGCGAAGGAGATTAACCGAAAATCTATAGTTGGGGTAAGTGTACATGATTTCAGATAGTCTGAATTTCGGATACAAACTTTAAACACTTTTTAAATCTAAAATTAATTAAATAACCCGAATGAAAAGTTTTATGTATCTGCAAGACAGCTGATGATGAATCAGTTTAAACATAAAGAATTAAATGAAGAAATATAAAACTGTTTCAGTGTCAATTAACCATTCCAGTTTTAATACCCAAATTCCACTTTGATATCACATGTATGCAGTTCTAGCAGGTTTTCACTACTTTAAGTTAGCACTTTTTACTGGCTAGATCCCTTAAAAAATAAAAGGATTAAGCTCATGGCATTATGCATCACTAACTATTGTTTGTGATTTTCATCGCTAAAAAAGTTAAATAAGTGATAAAAATACAATTTGAAGCAGCAAGTAAATAATCTAAAGAAAAGCATGTACATAACTTGTACATTAACAATTTAAAGCATTTTTTTTCTATACAAAATCATGCTAGCGAAATATGCCCTGCCTGTGAGCAATCAGCACCCTGCCCCTTTTTTGTGCAACCCTGCCCCTTTTTGAGGTCTAGAATATTCCCTATGATGTCACCTTAGGAAAGTTTGACAACATTTTTCTAAAAGGGCTAGCCCTTCATTTAATGTATCAAAACTACACAACTATTCGGATTGGATAAATCTGGTGATGTGACAGGTTTCCTTTCTATATCAGGGCTCTCACTAGAGGGAGACTTGGGAGAAGTGGTCTCCCAAAAGTGACCATACTTCTCCCTTCTTTGAGCTATGGGAGAAGTCATTTTGTATAGACTATACAGGGAAAGAATGCTGTTGACTGCAAACTTCTCTATAATTCAGTAAAATTATGACAAAACTTCTCCCTGATAAGCATGTCTAGTGAGAGCCCTGTCAATGTGAATCTACCAGTACACAGTGACATATAATTCCTACACCTTATAGTTATGTTAAAGCTAGAAATAGGTTTAAGTACTAAACCTGATTCAGATAAAGCTGAGTGGCAGTACCTCAGCTAAGACTTACATATCACATCATCAGAGATGTTATTATTGATAAATATTTACTGTGCAGAGGTTTACATCCAATATTTGTGAAATCTCACATGTTTAAAACTAACTTGTGTAACATGTCAGCTGTTTGCAGTCAAGTTGTGTGGTATATAAGTTGTTTACATAGAATTAGTATGTCAATTGTTTCCATTGGTTTGTTTGAAATGTCAGCTGATTACAATCCATAGTTCCGTGATGCGTGATCCATGTCCATGATTTTCCACTCACCAAAAATATCATTGGGTAAATTCCATACCTCTGTGTCCATTCCACGTTGCGGACACAGACACGGACGCGGAGGTATGGAATATACCCAACGATATGTTTGGTGAGTGAAAAAACGCGTACAAGGACGTGGATCACAGAACTATGGAATACCGGCCTAACCCTTGTGAAAATATCAGTTTCTGGTGTTCACTTGTGAAAAAAAATCAATATTTCACTGAAACAAACAAATATCCCCTCTATCTTCTGACCTGGTATTACTTTAGTATTTACCTTTTGGTTCCAATAGCGTCTATTTCATCAATGAACACAATGGAGGGAGCATGCTCTTCTGCCACTCTGAACAACTCTCTAACAAGTTTGGGCCCATCTCCCTGTAATACATTTCCATTGTCAAATTCTACAATTTTATTGATTTTAATTGTCTTTTACTATAAAAGTTTAATCTTAAACAAATTTGCACTTTGATTGACAGGACAAAACTAATTTACCCTTACCTCCATATATAACCCTCAATGGCATGGTGACGTCTGATCAGAATCTGCACTGGTCACACATGCATAAAAATGTGTATATATGGAGTAATGGGTTAATGAAAGAAATAGACTTGTGAACTTTTTCTGATTCATAAGTGGGTCTTTCTTTTAAATAGTGGATGATTTGGAAGAGGGTAATTTAGCCTCATAAAAATGTTGATTTTTTTTCAATCGCAAAACACCCATCAATTCCGAGAAACTATGATACAGTCAATTTTAAACCTGTCTTCAAAGACCAATCAGGTGTAAAACCACAAGTGGTCTTTGAAGGCAAGTGGACTTAGTTCACAAGTAAATTTGTTCTTTAAATTAGTCTTTGGGATATTTAAAACATGGTCTTTATCTACATGTGGTATTTGTTTACAATGGTTTTAAACACAAGTTGGACTGTATCCCAAAGTACATTTAGAAGACTAGGCAAAGGTAGAAGACTGCACATGCCTGCCTTAAACTGCCATTTTCCTAAGGTGGTTGCTTAAAAAGGTTTGACTGTATATACATACCAAGTATTTCTGTATCAGTTCTGATCCCACAACTCTGAGAAACGTCGCAGAAGTCTGATTTGCCACAGCTTTAGCTAGCAACGTCTTACCTGCAAGAAAAGCCTATTAAGTAGGATAAGATCACTTTTGTGTGCAAGTAGATCACACGTCTGTTGAAATATTGCTGAAAACCTAAACTCTCATCATCGTGACGAATTTGTAAGGCTTTGCGGTTTCAAATGCTCTTAGAAAAGTAACAAATAATGCAATACATCATTTATATGGGTTTATCACGTAATAAATGTACTTTCTGCAACTTGACACATGTTGAAATACTGTAAATGCATTTGATTTGATGTGCATAGAATTTCATGGTTTTCTGTAAAAAACATTTTGTGGGTTCTAAAATTTGTTGTTTTCAAATTCAAAATTGCAATTATGTAAAAATCTACATTTTGATGGGGTTTAAAATTTATGGATTAATCAACCCATAAAATCCTAGATAATGAGGACTCTATAAATATTAATGAATTTACATTTTTCAATGGCAAGGATAAAATCTTGGCAGTTATCCAAATGTCATTGATCAATTAATTCTGGTAATGGCCTTGGCCAGTTAACCAATTCTGTAGTAAACATCTTGTATAAACTGGGAAAGTACAATCAAACCCTCAATGTCAAATATAAGTTCTACCCTTTATTCCATTAAATGCCTTTTATCACATGAGCGACCAGTTTAGATCCAGGTCAGCCAGAACATCAGTGCCATTAGATCTCGATCTACCATGTTAGGCTCCTGGTCAGAAATAATCTAATGAATCTAAAAATAAATAGTTTACATCCTGATCAAATGGCATAGATGTTATGGCAGATCTAGATCTAAGCTGTTCACTAAAGCAAGTAAATCCTTATCTATGGAATAAAAGGTTAAGTGAACTCTGGTTCAAGATTAAAAAGGTCCAGGTTTATATAGGCCCAAATTAGACCATAACAGCCCTCAATTTCTGGCAATATTTATTATTCAACTAATGGTCAAGTCTTGTAAATTATTAGCACTTAAGTAAAGTCTTGTAAATTATTAGCACTTAAGTAATCGAAAAATGGGCTGTTCTGAACAAGGCCTTTACAGTTCGGAGCTGTTCTTACCAGGATTCATCCTGATTAAAGCAAAACATCATGACTAAGTGGTTGTAAAGAAGGAATGAAAGGAGAAAAGGTATTAATTAGTTAGCAAGAAGTATACAAGAGTGCATCAGTGATCTATTGCTTAAGTGTTTGACAACCGAATTAAAAATGGAATAAAAATTTGCTGATTACTGAATTTTATGTCTGTAACAAAAGAAGTAAAAACTGAAAATTTCTTAAATATATCTGTGGAGATTTAAATAACAGTTACCAGTTCCAGGAGCCCCATACAAAATGACTCCTTTTGGTGGCTTGATGCCCATTTCTTCATAGTATTCTGGGTGAGTTAAAGGCAACTCCACAGATTCCTAAAACACAACAAGTATGATACTACATATTTCATAGCAACTTGATTATTTATTTGAGGCAGTATAGTTTCACAATCACAAAGTATTAGAACAAAGATGTCTGTATTAATACTTAACTCTTTTCTCAATGGGATATGGCTGTAATTCCATGACGAACAGTGTAGATCCAGATCAGATGGCACTGTTTGCTCATACCAATACATAACCATTTACTTGCACCTAGACAAATTGTTTAGGTCATTTATGACACTGCTGTTGCCTTTGTTGCCCCTGGCTATTACAGCCCCATCATGGTCTATTTAATCAATAGACCCTGGCCCCATGTATGAAACATGTTGTTTTAATAGTTAAGACCTTATGGCCTTGCTTGTTAAGTCAATAAGTGTCAATGGTGCACAAGAGGATCAGCATTACTTTCTCACTTGCTGTATTTTTACTTTTCATAATGTTATTTCTGAATAAGAAGCAACCAGTGTAGATCCAGATCAGACAGCATGGATGTGCCAGATGATCTGGATCTACACTGGTGGCACATGTGATGAAGCCAGTATAGTTAAGGATTAAATACTACATTTTGTTAAAAGCTACAAATGTAAACATTTAAAGCTACCTCCACAGTCAAAATGTCTGAGCCCAACTTTAAATCAGGACTTTTTCTATGCTTCCAATGGGACCTTGTGTAGGCCCCATCCCAAATGGAAGTTGTTTTTTTTCTCAATTCAAAACAAACATTTTGCAATTCAAACATTTAACTAGAACTGCTTTTGGGAAAAGCACATGTCTCCCACAAAGTCATCATCTTTGATGATGCACAGGATAAAACTGGTTAAGTGAATATAAAGATGGCAATTTATTAAAAGGGCATACGGAAGTTCTGTGCAATATTAGTCATAAACAATGTCACAAATTTTTGGCGGATCAGGAAAAACATAAGTTTCAATTTCTGATGGGCCATAATCCTGAAGTGCCAGGGTCAATGTGGCTGGTTGTCAAACTTGTTGTCATTAACATTTTGATATATCAGTGAAGATGCACTGAAAAAAGACCATGAGAGTGAGTGTACAAGGCTATCAAGGCCAATTGTAAATAAATAAATGGGCCATAAGTCTTATGTGCCGGGGTCAAAGCGGCTGTTTTTTTTATTACACAGATAATTATAGCATTTGGTGAACATCATATAATAAAAATAGCAGAAAATGAGAGAAGAACCAAATCATGAGTATGGAACAGATATTGTAAAATGAAAACTTAAACAGTGTAAGAAATACCTTTATAGCTGCTTTAGCACAGTACTTTCTCATAATGCAATGTAGGTAATGTCATGATAGCTATAGTATAGATGAACCAGGTTAGTGACATGTTTAAAAGGCTAATTTCGGATAAATCAAAGGGCCATAAATCTGATATGCCTGGTGCAAAGTGGCTGGTTTTCGAACTTGGCCAAGATATTAAGGCCACACACATTATCATAATGTTTATTGAAAATCAGTTGATGAATATTTCAGTTACATAGCAGACAAGGCTTAAACAGCCAATTTTGGATAATTCAAGGGCCATAAATCTGACATGACTGGGGCAATACGGCTGGTTATCGAACTTGGCCGAGATATTATGGCCACAAACATTTTCATAAAGTATGGTGAAGATCAGATGATAACTGTTCAAGTTACAGAGTGGACAAGCCTCAAACAACTTATTTTTGATAATTCAAGGGCCATAATTCTGAGATTCCTTGGGCAATATGGCTGGTTATCGAACTTTATCGAGATATTATGGCCACTAACATTTTGATGAAGTTTGGTGATGATCCGATGAAAACTGTTTGACTTAGAGAGCGGACAAGCCTCAAACAACTTATTTTTGATAATTCAAGGGCCATAATTCTGAGATTCCTTGGGCAATATGGCTGGTTATCGAACTTGATCGAGATATTATGGCCACTAACATTTTGATGAAGTTTGGTGATGATGCGATGAAAACTGTTTGACTTAGAGAGCGGACAAGTGTGACAGACAGACGGACAGACAGACGGACAGACAGGAGCAAATCAAAATCAAAATCCGAACAGAAACTCCTGACAATATGCACAACTAGGCTAGGTGACAAACATGCCTGTTAAGTTTCTATGAAATCCCCCAAGCAGTTTTGGAGATCAAGCATGGACAAGATTTCAATATGGAAGTTATATAGTAAAGAAAAGGGCCCATAACTCGGCCAAAACTAATCCAAGCGGAAACTCCTGACAATATGCACAACTACGCTTGGTGACAAACACTTCTGTGAAGTTTTAATGAAATTCCCCAAGCAGTTTTGGAGAAGAAGCATGGACAAGATTTCTATATAGAAGTTATAGTAAATTCAGAATGATGCCATTCGGGCTCACTAATGCACCTTTATAGTTTCAAAATGACTAAGGGCCATAATTCTGAGATTCCTTGGGCAATATGGCTGGTTATCGAACTTGATCGAGATATTATGGCCACTAACATTTTGATGAAGTTTGGTGATGATCCGATGAAAACTGTTTGACTAAGAGAGCGGACAAGTGTGACAGACGGACAGACAGACAGACAGACAGACAGACAGACAGACAGGAGCAAATCAAAATGTCTCCCACACCACTACGTGGTGGGAGACATAACAAGAAGGTTGACAGTCTCCTTATGTTCTGCAAGACACAAAAGGTTTAAAATAAATAGAGAGATATATAGAAATTTTATGAGAAAAGTGCTCTTTTGCTAATATGATCTATCCAGCTGGGTTCAGACAGTAACAATGTAGAGGATTGCTATTTTTCTACATTGCTTCATTTTGTCCCTGCCTACACTGGTACACAAACTTGCAGATGTTAAAACATCTTCAACCAATTTCATTAAAGTGCCTGGTTATTATCTGTAAGTTTATTTTTTTACAGAGGAATATCTGATATTCCTAGTTAATATTTGTTTGTTTTTTTACTCTATTATCTAAGGGAGACAAGATGTTCAAAACTTCAACAATGTTACAGCTGGAGTTGTTTTATACCCTTTTAGTAAACCACTGTCAAATAGAGGTCATCACAACATATTTTTATCAAACTTCATAGTTGATGTTTGATATTTTGTGCAAATAAAGAATGTTTTTTTTATCTTACTAGGGCTCTCACTAGACTTGCAAATCAGGGAGAAGTTTTGTCATAATTTTACTAAATTTTGGAGAAGTTTGCGGTCAACAGCATTCTTTCCCTATATAGTCTATACAAAATGACTTCTCCTGGGGCTCAAATTAAGGAGAAGTCTGGTCACTTTTGGGAGACCACTTCTCCCAAGTCTCCCTCTAGTGAGAGCCCTGCTTACACTGGAAAAAAACAAATATCCTCTATATTGTATTAAGTAAAAGATTAACAGCACAAACAGGTTACCTTGATCTCCTGAATCTGGGTATCAAGACCACCGATATCGGCGTAGGTTTCTTGCGGAGCTTTTTCTAGTTTCATCACAGTCACCATGGGGTCTGTGTCATCCCCGAGTACACCCACCACAGCATGAACCTGATCAACAATGTTACAAACATCAGACAAACATATTCTGGCCCCATCTTCTCTACAATATTATTAAGACAACTTCTGACCAGTCCCAGAGATGGTCCTGTGGTTTCACAGTACATGGAAAATTGAATAAAATAGATTTTCATAAAAAAAGTATTCATGAAAGAATTTGAATATTTAAATCAGTAATAAAATTGATGTTCAATATTACATGATGAAAAGATTCAGTTTCAAAAAGTTTTGTGAGTATTAGGCCAGGGTTCTCATTAAAATTAGAAATACATGTAGATTAGTGACAATATGAAATGAAAAACACACTGTCAGTCCTTTTGGTGTAGAAATGTAGAAATTTTCCTGATGATAGCCAAGGGAGTTGCAGGGAAATTTACCAGCCCCCAGGTCTTCATCACACTGGTTAAAATGCATATATATGGAGTAAACATTTAAGACAAAACAGTGCATAGTAAATAGTAGCATACCTTGTGATTGAGCAGAACAGAGCAGCCTGGTTCAAGCTGGTCTTTATCTACGAAAGACAAGATGGAGACATAATGTTCACTGCCGACAGATGTGGAAACGATTGCGTGGTTGTCATCAATAATCTCCTCCAGAGTACCGACAGACATTGGAGAACCTCGCAGCTCGTCCACCTTGGTTCTCTCCTCCTGTAAAGATAAAGAACAGTTATAGACACAAATATCCTGTAACTTCTTAACAAGGGCATAGATCTTGATAACAGTTGATTGAACCCCTCCCTTCTGGGCAAAAATATTAAATTTTCTTGAGGATTTTGGGCTAAAAGTTGAAAATTATTATGTTACTACCCTAAGATTCTCCTTAACAAACCCCATTTCTGGAAATCTTGCATCTGACTCTGCTGATCAATGCAGATTGTTTAATCCAACTGCAACAATTTCTGGTTTCTACAAGTCTGAACAAGATTTTGCATTAAATCTTGAACATTGGTTAGTGGATAAATGTTAAACTTAAACCAAGGACTTCATTTTTCATTAGCATCAGCCCTACTTCTTTCCCTAGACATTTTAATACCATGTACCTCATGCTTTTCTTCTTGTGGTTTCAACCTCTCCTGATTTCTGATGAATTCTTCCTCCATTAGTAGATAGTCTTTGATTCTTTCCAGCTTCAGTAACTTCAGTCTACATCGTGTGTATGGAGTCACTGAAAAATGTTCACAGATCCTTTATCTTCAAGAGTAATACTGGTTTATTCCCTCAGTGTTATATAGCTAATCCCATGAGCAAACAAAGTAGATGTAGATCAACTTGCACATCAAGATTATTTAAAAGGTTAATACTGAGAAGCAAACAGTGTTGATCCAGATCAGCTGGCATGGACGTGCTGGCTTATCTGGATCTACACAGCTTGCCAATGTCTTAAAAGGCATATCCAAGGTGCAAAGGGTATAAAGATTATGAGAATCATACACATGCTATGGGTTTAGAAAGTTCTCATCTTCTGGGATGGATTTTTCACATGTTCCACAGTTCATGTAAGAACTTTTTTCTTGGGAAGGAGTACACCAAATATCCAAATTAACAAAATTTCAGAACAACTGCTAGGTTCATTATAAAGTAATATTTGTTTCGTATCATCACTGGTCATTTTGTGATGATTCTCTACATATGGGCTGTTTCAAAAAAAAGGCTGGTTTGGGTTTTCCTGTTATAAAAATGTGCAACAAACAGTTACTTCCATTTTCCTACTTTGCAGAGGTGTCTCATCATGCCCTTTTTAAGATTTGTGAAGTTTCATCAAAATAGCACCATCCGTTAAAAAAATATTCTAAAATAATGGGCAAAAAATGTCAGGAGTGTGACAAAAAAGTGTCACACTTTTCAAAATCACATTTGTTCAGACCATTATTTTACAAAAAGCTTAAGTAAACACTAGTTTTAGTATTGTTTTAGTAAAAGGTGCATTTATTAGGCACCAAATAATGATAAAATTAAGCATATTATACTTAAAGTTATCAAAATTTATGCTATAAAGTCAAGCGTGGTAGATTATAAAATACCTCAAGAAAATAAATACATCTTTGCTTTATAAATTTATAGGACTTCAGCTAAATTTGTCAGGAGTGTGACATTATGCACATATTGCAATATTCTGTCAGCATATCCTTTACATGAAAACAAGAGCATGCTTTTTTCTAGAAGTCTATGTCATGTTTTGTTAAATTGTGACAAACAGGAATGGCCTTGGTGAAACATTTTTGAGTACACTGCAATTATGTGGGTGTCAGGAGTGTGACACACTTTCTTAACAATATGAATTTTTTATCTTTATGCGATACACAAGTTCTAAAGCACTTATATTTGATGCTATAACATGTATTTTAACAGAAATACACATTTAAATAATAAGAAACAGTAATACTTGTATTATAAGCACATCAATTAAAATTCTTTGATTTATTTAATATTGGTCAATAAAGCTCCATAAAATTTTTATTCTGCCACATACGAGTATAACTTGATTGATTTTGATCACCGTAAAGACTGTACAAACATATGGACCAACCAGTTTGGACTTTTTATGAACTTAAATTTTCTACATTTTTTTCGCTTCACTTGCCATTTTTCAAATGACAATATCTTAGCAACCAGTTGACCGATTTCAACAATCTTTTCAGTTCTGTACACAGTTTCAATAAGCAAAAAATACGGAATAACAAGTTTGGAAATTTTATTAACTTTAATTTTTCACTATTTTTTCACTTTTCCAGCCATTTTTTTTGAAACAGCCCATATAGGTAGTTACCCCATTGCATGACCAGTATCATGAAAATCATTGAGTTGGATCTTAAACTTGACTCCGAGTGACATTTTTTGACCATACGTAACTTACTTGATATATTTAGGTTACACCAATAAGTTTTTTTTTATTATTTTAGGCTCTATATGCAGTTTTGAAAATTTGTTTTTCCATATACAGTCGAGTCGCGATTTGACGAATCGCGATTTCACGAAATAAGGGTATACTACGAATTGGGCGGCCGGTCCCGTCCGAATTCCTTCTTTATACAATGTAAAAAAGATGCGATCCAACGAAAACGCGATTTAACGAAAAATGCGATATAACGAATAATTATGACAGTCCCTTAAGCTTATTTACAGTGTAATAAACATGCAATTTAACGAATTTCGGTCCGACAGGTGATTTTCACACCTTTTCAAGCGATATCCGTGTTTTGTATTGTCGAGCAATTATCGACCCAAGCAGTTCTGACACGATATGCTCTGTAAGCAATCAGCTTAACGACATTCCACTGAGCCGCATGGCATCACTAGGTGATGGAGCTAACTTAGTAGCATACGTTAATTACAGAGAAGAACTGCCGACATCAGCCGCCGCCGCTGATGAGGAGGACATCGTCACTGAAATCCTCGACACTCGAGCACCATCCTCCAACTCCTCTAACAGCGGTGACGATATCAAAAATGCGATACTACGAAAAATGCGATTTTACGAATAATCGGCTTGGTCCGATGCCTATTCGTTAAATCGCAACTGGACTGTATATAGATGCCAAAACTACCAAAAACTGTTTGAGCAGATACTTAAATATTCGAGTTTGTGTTCAAACATATTTTCTATGATATCTGGGCAAAACTTAGTGCTATTTAAATATTTCCTAGATAAAAGGAATATTTTAATTATTTGTATCAAGTATTCCAATTTATTTTATGCTTTTCAGTGAAATATATAATTTTCCCGGTGAAATAAAAGTGGTATTTCACTGTATTCAAACAGTGGAATATTATTTTTATTTTCACTCTATTTTAAACATTGGTACCTAAACGCACGTAACATTCCGAATGAGAACGTTTAGTAATCGGACTCAAGTTTGGTAATATGACGTCACGTTGAAGACAAATGTTTTTGGTGCCATTTCATGCAATGTTTCTGTATAATTCACACAAATTATGCACTAAAAGCTTAAAATAAAAAGAAAAATTGTTTTTACCAGTGTAAGATAGAAGTATATTTCACTCGTGAACTCCGGAATTATGTATTTTCACTCGTGGTTTCGCCACTCGTGAAAATACCAATTCCGAAGCTCACTCTGTGAAATATATTTCTATCTTTCACTGGTAAAAACAAATATCCTCTATGTATATAACCTACATGTACTCAGAATTTGAATAAACAATGTAAAGTTTAAAACTGAGTTTGAGCATAAGTGTTTTTGTGACATTGGGCCAGATTTGTTGTTACTTTTCCTGCCGTGTAGGCATGTACCATTTCCAGATCAATAAAATAAAAATTTAAAGATTTTGAACCTTTTTTTTTTATTCTGAAGTAATTACAGTCGATCCTTTAACATTAGAATTTTAAGTAGCAATTTCCTGAATTCTGTTTTCAGGACACATGGCTAATTCAATAACAATAAATACCTTGTGGAAGTTTGCTGGCAGCGTCAGGTCCCTTCACCTTCTTCTTTTTCTTTCCTACTCTTGTAGGTATTGGAGGCTCATACTTCTTTTTCTTTTCCTAATCAATTGAACAAAAGTCTCTTAAATGATGCTTAACAAGATACAAATTAGCCCCATGAGCAAGGAAATTTAATGTAAATGTAGACAGAATGCTAAACACTCAGTTTTAGGGAGAAATCATGCAGATTTTCATATAAGCACTGCCAACTGAAGTCATGAGTATTTAAAATAAATTACCTTGAGCATTCATTTATAAATGGGCCTGGAGCCTGTAAAATAACCCAGTAAGAATCCTGGCTCTGCTACATTTCCTGCAGCAACAAAATTACAACTGGATTTTTGTCAAATTTAAAAATGTGTTAACATATTTGAAAATCCAAACTGATGTTTTTGAACTTGTTAAAAGTTGGTTTTCCAATATAACCAATACAATACTATTTATACAGTACTGTCATGCCCTTTAACCCCCTACAAAGCCCTTTTTCAGGTCTTTACCACCATGAACAAACTGGATGCGTACCCCCTTTAATTACCCATACTTAAACAGATATACACTGCAACTTCAAAAACTTTCTACGCCCCTGTTACCTTGTCATCTTTCTTCTCTCCTCCTCCACCAGAGCCACCCGATTGTTGCTGTCCCTGAAAATAATTATATAATCGCTGTGAAACATTGCACCATAGTTTAATAGTAAAGACATGAAATATTAATTTGGTTTTTTACATTTCTTAATGAAATTAGTGTTAACCGGAATTTTCCATCTAATCACTTAGCCAGAATTTCAAATATTATGCACCTCTTATCTGTTTAAACTAGATGCTTCAACAACTTATTTATTTAGTGTCTGTTAAGTACTGAATATTCATAATGTAATGATGTCATGTCTGATAGATGTAAGGTAAAATTGTGGTGATCACTAAGTTATTTAGTGTATAATAAGTAAAGTTTAACAAGAAACCACAATCAATTCACTACGGTCTGTTTCCTTAAGGTTTTCATAATTGTTAAAACTTCACACAAGATAGATATATATACATATAGATTTATCTGTTAGATTGTATCTGATCTGCACTAATGCAAAGACCTGTTACCATCAAACATCTTCTGCTTAACACAAATCTGGTTATGAATTTAACTGTTCAAAGAGTCACAAATGTACTAATTGCCAGATTTTGCATGCTAATTAAAGAGTTATGACAAAAAAGACATTGCATTTATAATCAATTAGTTCAATTACCAGAATTTATTCATGCTAGAGCTGGGTTAGAATATTATAGGGTTAAGAATTGAGCTATATAGCGTTATCAATGTATCGATAGTGCTGTCTCCACGTGTCGATTTACCTATGCGCAAGTATCACAAGAAAGTAAATAAAACGCTACGTCAACACGGTAAAGCCGTAACATAACGGGCGCACTCCGATGCATTTCTGTCGGTATTTAAATTAGCTGTCGAGTTGAATAGACGTTAAAAGATTTAATTTAAACATTAATTATTAAGACTGATTTCACTGTTGTTTCAATTAAGTATATTAAAATGAATCTAAGTCATCAAAATCATTTTTGTAAGTTGTTTTTCAATTTATCGTTTAACATTCGACGAACATTCATGCATTTCCAATCAAAACTAACATCATAAATTTAATCAATTTCTGTCAAGACCTTTGTTTGTTTGAACACGTGAGCTAATCATGTCAGATGGCCCCCTGTCAATTACCAGTTCCTTTGTTAGTCAATTATCCGACCTCTGTTTATTCTGTGCTGCTAATTGACACAGGACCCGTTTGCCCATCTATCTGGACCGTAAATTTCATAATTACACGTTCCTGTTTAATGTACCACAGTGTCACTTACTATATTGTTAAACAATTACTCAAAACACGGGTGGCTCAGGAAAAGAGAAATACCAAAATTCTCCAATTACAATTACAATAATTCACAAAATGTCACACAATAAGCATTAAGTTTAATAAACTTTTCCTTTTAATTATGGAACAAAATAAAACATTTCAATATTTGATGCTGGAATCTTTATTAAAATTATATACTTCTAGAGAAAAATTGAACATTTCAAATTGTTTAGCGTTTTTCATGGATATCCTTTTAAGCACTTTACTGATTACGCTGCACTGATCACTCATACGATTAAAGGTATATCCATAAACTAACTGTCGTCTTTCTCAACTTTTTCATGGGATTCGGAATAGATTGGCGTACAAGAATTCTGTGATTTATCAACTATTCCTGCGAAGCAAGTTCTGTGAAATTGGTCAAAATCAGACCAGTCATCTGCAATTAAGAAAAAATAACCAGTTTTAAATGGAATAAATCTAAAATAAATAGGTATAAAAAGGACCTATTTCAAGTTTAATTTCTATGAAGGATTTACATGTGAGGCAGTTTAAAATGATATCTTACTATAAAGAAACCATTAAATGACATGGGGACATATTTTATTAATAAGAAAACAAATCGTGAAACATATGTCCTGCTCAAACTGTCAGCATGTGTTACACATGAAACCGCCATTTTGTTACGCAAAGTAGAAATTTGACCAAATTTAAAGTCATATTTCCGAGATAATGAAATGAACATCGTACGTAAAAAGCACATCTTGCAATTAATCGATGAATTCACTTGCAAACAAACACAATTTTATCCTTATCCATTGTCTAAATAAACGTGGTCATGTATTTTAATCTACCACATAATACAACAATGGCTGACCGCCATTTATTTCTCCAGGGTTTTTTTTTCCGTCTTCCCTGGGAAAAAAATTCCCCAACGAAAATTTTTTCCCCAACGAAAATCACTTTCCCCCTTGTAAAGTGATATATTTTTAGCAAAACGTAAACAGAAGCTTAATTTATAGTTATTTTGAATCTATTTCATCCAAAATCTGCATTATTTTCACGAATATTTGTTAAACATTAGGTACGTACGCAACCTAGTATTATTTGTCGAATGTTACTAAAGTTAGATTCGCTACGTCACATACACTGTATCCTGGTCAACTTAAACATTACTTGTAATGGATTATCATAGGGTTGTGAATAAAGGCATTCTACCTGCCAGTTATAAGTGGATTTTACAACAGTTGAGTACCGTTAGCGAGCGTAACGTACGTATTACTTCTAAAATAGGATCCGTCCGCCGAATTTCTCAATAACATATGTCCCGCGGACTTCCGAAAAAGAAAATCACAACCATCAACATAGACAGTCGAAGTAAATTTAAACCCCGCCTATAATCTTTCAAGTCACACCGTTTACGATTATAGTAAAAAATGTTTTGCTAAAACAACAAGCTCCGCATACTTTAAAAACACAACCAGTCAAGTAAACACATGCGCGTGCTGGTCTAATTGTTGCCAAGGAATGTATTCTGACACCGGGCAAAAAAGAATCTGTTGTTTTGATAATTGACAATTAATTGAAGATTAACTGAGTAAATTGCTAGTTGTCGAATATTGTCTTCGTTGTGCTTTTAAACGGATGCGGCTTGTTTGCAATGTAAGGTAAAACGAATGTCGAATAATGCAAAATACGAACAACAGAATACGGCGCCATGTTCTGTCACAAAAATATGAATCGTCAGGTGAAACACACATTCAAAACTGTGAAGGGCAATCATTTTTATCCCAAGAATTTTATATCCCGTTTCTTCAGGAGTATTCATTGAAGTCCAAATTTACGATGTGACTCACAACTACAATAAAAATTAATTATTGCGACATTTAAAAGTCAAAGTACCGTGTAATTGTTCGTCCCGTGTTGTATTAGCATGTGCGTATCAGGGTGGGGTGGGGGGGGGGGTCAGTGGAATTGCTTGAACCCTCCTTTTGAGCAGCAATATTTTTTTTAACTTCAGGAATTCAGCAATTAAGTTGGAAATTATCAATAACTACCCAAGCACCGGCCTAAACAAAAGATTTCTGGAAATCTTGCATACGAATGATTTTGATTGAAAACACACAAATAATGGATACATTTTAAGCAGGCTCCGAAAGTGAGCAAGTATAAATAAACTTATTCTTGTACTGTGAACTAATAACAAAGAGATATGCCTCTGTATGCTAAATAGAATGCTTGGTAATGAAAGCTAAAGTTAAAAAGATATAGACAGAAGCATAAACTTCAGTATAAACATTCACTGTAGCTAATAAAAGTAGTGTATAATAAACTAAAATTTCCCCAATTTTGTATTTTTCACGCATTTTTCCCCTTTTGACGGATTTTTCTCCACCAATAATCGCGCACCAGAAGCTTGGTTAAAGAACATTGTTCTGATAATGTAAGATCTAGTTTAAATCGAGCAGCATAATACGAAAATAATGATTAAACAGGGACGATTCTGGAAGCAAGCTCTCATATGGCTTCCGCTAGCAAATTTGAAAAACAAGACTACATTTAAAAGGATTAAAGACTTTTGTTAATAATGTAGCCGGTACCCCACCCACGTGAATCAGCAGTTTACAAATGACAATTATCTTTTTAAGTTCGACAGTATGAAATATTAAACGACACAGTTTTAAACAGAGCAGCAACTTCTTTTAAAACATCAAAGGACGAAATGTTCAAGCAATAAACGACGCCGCAAAAAATGTATTTTTAATTTCTCGTTACCATTTTATTTGTCAATTACACCGGCAGGTAATTTAAACGTCATGCTACAAACAAAGTTATGGTTCTACACCACGATCCTGATTGTAAGCTGGACTTTGACTCTTACTCAGCGGTTACACTGAATACCGAAATACACTTTTTACCGAAAGATACCGAAATAGACTTCGATTACCGAAATACACTTGTAAAATTGCAATTAAAGCATTATTTGTTGTTTAAATAAGATAATATGTTGAAATATTAATATATGAAATAAATGCCAAAGTTTTATTTTAATTTGTTTTGTTTTTAAAAAGTTGTATTAAAATGCTATATTGCGTATTCCCTTTAAGAGACCGAAACACACTCAATACGTTGTAATTAAACCATTATTTGCTGTTTAAATAAGATATAATGTAAAAATATTAATTTATGAAATAAATGTAAAAGATTTATTTGACTTTATTGTGTTTTTGAGTGTTGTATTTGAATGTTATATTGCGTATTCCTTTTGTCTCAAAGTTATTTCCCTTTGTAGCGATGTGCCGTGATATGCTGGTTGTTGCAAATTTATGTAAGAGCTTAATATCTATGAACATTTATTGAATTAAAATATATTCAAATGATTTATTTATAATGTTGCAATGTAGATGAAATCACATCACTTACATGCAATAATTATAAAAGTTAACTATAAACAGTCTATTCAATTTTAATCAGAGATATAATTAGTTTTTTTCGCACTCACAAGCGGACAAGCGGTCATATATCACTCGTTTGCATGTTTATACATATTAATGAAATTAGCTTCGTGTCTAATTATAATTAGAGTTGATTAGTAATTATTGTTTGAAATCACAATCCCAAGCGGGACAGCAGAAACATATCACTCATTTCTTTCCAAAATGTTTAAAAACGATCTGAATTAGTATCATTCATCATTCGATACAAAACTTTATTCAACAACCTAAACAAAATGTATGCTGTATTTGGAGACAGCTATATTTCATGGCTGGACCGTTTCAATAAGGGTGGTCTACACAACTTCAATGTCAGTTGTAAACTATATGGTGTGTCGGGAATGACGACAACCAGGAAGTTCGAACCTGAATTTCAGAAAATGATGAATGACAGACCTAGGTATTGTGTATTTATATTATTCATAAGTATTTACATGTATATACCTGAATGTTGTATTGTGATTTGCCGCCATATTCCTCATCATGTGATGCTGCACGGGGAACCCCTCTCCCATGTGATATACATAATGCATGAATAATTAGTGATAACCTAATAATCAAAATTTTAAATCTTTATTATCGTTTTTATTTCAGGTATATTGTTATTACATTGTATTATTGTTTGTCACAGTTCATTATTTAACAATAACAGTCAACCCTGTCTTAAGCAACCACCCAAGGGAGTGACAAAACGTGGATGTTTAAGACAGATGGCTGCTTAAAACATTTTTGTGCATTTTTGTAACTTGTGCCTATTTTAATGCATTCATGCCTGAAATAGGAATCTTAATGCAAAGATTTTTTAATACATCATTATAATTATAATAAAAAAGAATTAGGCAACTGCACCATTGTCGGGTCCCAAGCCCCGAGTGTGAAAGCAGGAGGGACTATTTTGTATACATTTACATAATCACAAACAACAAATAATGCTTTAATTACCATTTAATACGTGTATTTTATAAATCATAAGTGTATTTCGGTTGAATGGTAATGTAACAGCATTCTCAAAAAATGTCCAATAACCATCCAAATCCTGTTTCTATTAAAATAAAACTTTGACATTTATTTCATTTACTATTACTTTGATATATTACTATATTTAAACAACAAATAATGCTTTAATTATCATTTATTACGTGTTTTTCAGTAATAAAAAGTCTATTTCGGTTCTATGGTATTTATCACGTTTGTGCTGTTCTCACGGCATTTTTAAAAATGTCAAATAACGATCAAAATCCTGTTTCTATTAAAATAAAACTTTGGCATTTATTTCATATATTAATATTTCAACATAATATCTTATTTAAACAACAAATAATGCTTTAATAGCAATTTTATAAGTGTATTTCGGTAATCGAAGTCTATTTCGGTATCTTTCGGTAAAAAGTGTATTTCGGTATTCAGTGTAACCCCTTACTCAGTCGTTATCAATAAATAAACGATTGTCTGCTGAAACAGGGACATGTGCGGTGAAACAGTCAAAAATGGAATAAAATGGTTCTAAATACCAATCAGAACAACAAAGAAATGTATATTTAGCTAATATTAAATGTGTGGCATTTCTTTTATTGCTGATTTAAAAAGAAATTTATTCAATATGAAATTAAAACATTTATGCCAATACATTAATATCTACATTGTAACCATAGGTCAAAATACTGTAGACACATTTAACAGTACTTACACATATGAAAAGCAACAGGCCTAACTATTGACATTGTTTTTTTTTAATAAATTTAAAATATATGTTTACTGCACCAATTTACCTTAGTTCAGGACCTTGGACAAGGGTATATACAATGCTAAAATATGGTATTGCAAAATATGAAATGTATTACTTACTGTAATTAATTACATTTTTACAAAGTAATTAAATGTAATGTGTAATGTTGGTATTAATTATAATTACATGTAGGCATAATTTAATGCATAACAAGACCGAAAAATATAAAATATAATTGTATTCATTTTACTGCATTACATACATAAGTGTTGCATGTATTTCATTGGCATTTGGTCATTTTTTTACTTAATGTGGACGTGATGTTTAAAATTAACTTCATTGATGATGTTTAGGTGTAATATTCAAAGATCCAAATGTATACGTATGGACAAAAGTCTTGTCAGGAATGGTTTTCCATAATATCATTATAACATGTGGAGTTATGACTTTGAAAGTTTGCCTACTTTATATTGCCTGTATTTAAAACAGGTTTCTGAATATCGATTGTCGTCTGAATGCGTACAAATGACCTTTTTTCCATCGTTATTAAATTAACTTTTTTGTGATAAAAACAACAAACATATTGTAGTTTTTGTAGACCAGACAAGACCTTTGTCCATTTGCATACATGCATATGTTACAAAATCTCTCATGTCTACATTGCATTTTATTATATGAGTTTAATGTTTTATTGTGAAATATTTTAATTAAAAGTGTAATGTAAATTGAAATACATGTAAAATACATCACTTTCACAAATGTAATCGAAATGTAATGTATTACATTTGTGAAATGAGTGTACCTCAAATAGTGTAATTTAATGCTTTTTATTATCAAATCATTTGTCATACAATGCTTTTCACATGACCCACTGCCCTGATGTAGTGAACATTTTTGGTAATTAATTTATCACAACACATAGAAAAGTAAAGTGCTCTGCTCTTTAGCGCTGATGCTCTAGTAACAGACTGATGTGTTGCTCTAACACATCATCTTGGAAAACCCATATTATTTTTTTAATAATTATTATCAATTAAAGAAGTTAAGGATCAGACAAGAATATACAGGTACTTGTGTTGAAATCTTTGAGCATATCCAACTCGTAGTTTTCTGATAAAAGTGAAACAGTGCAAAGAGAAATAGAAAAAAAATCATTTTGTTGTATTTGCAGGTACTGAATGGCTACCCATCACTATAGCCAAAGTAATGGTTCATCCAAGGAATTGGCCATACAGGGAACAAATATGAACTGACTAACACACAGGTCAGATCCTGAACAGACGTTCAGGCTGATCCAAGGTTAAATTCTTCTTAAAATGTGGCAAGAATGGTGGCTAGGGCTGAACCCAAAAATTTTATTTCATGGATATGGCTTATATCCTATGTATGACCAGCCAGATCTGGATCTACTCTTTCACTTCTTAGTCAGAAATCAACTTATAAAAACCTGATCAGATTTCATGGATGTACAGAATGATCTGGATCTACACTCATCACACATGGTACAAAAGTCATATTCATAAAGTATAGGGTTAAAGGTTAAAAAGAGCAACTAGTTTTCAGATATAAAATATTTTTTATTTTTTTCCATAACCATCTGGTATAGAATGTATATAACATATTAATTTACAATAAAAGTTAGCAGGTATTTACGAGTCACTGATTTACAAAGGCCTTTTGGAGTGCTTGGAATGCTTAGAAATGACCCAGAAATAAATATACAAGACAACGTGTATGTTAGTAATTAGTGTAATTTTAAAACCTAGTATACAATCATTTGTTAATAAATTCCATGTTCTTTCAATAAGTAGAAGCAAACACTGGTCTGCCTACAGAAGAACGTCTACAGCTGTAATAATTCAAAAACTCAATCCCACTTAAAATAACGAGATGCACATCGATTAAAATACAGGTACAATGTCATCTTAACACAGGTTATAATAGGCATTAAGATCAGAATACCATTTCTTACCAAATTCGGTAAAACGATTCTTAAAAATATCAGTGATATTACCTGGGTTTGTAATTTATTATGTCTTCATGTAAACTGACCAAGCATAAGAAGAAACAGACAAGTTATCTGTTAATTTCTTACAAAAAGGGACAAATTATCTATTTATGTTGATTAATTTAAAACAGAATCTTTTTTAATGTATTCTGTGCCACTATACTGGTCCTCAACATATTAATTTTGTTTACTTCTATACCCTACAACAAATATAACGAAAAATCCATTCAGATAGTAGTAAATTTTGCGAGTCTTTTGCGTTGCATAAAGATCAATTACTTGACAACCCACAACAAACTTAATGATGTCACTTGAAATGACTGCTTATAAATCTCATTTAATATTTAGAATGTCATTAAAACCATAACTGAGATTTTACTACAACATCTCTCGGATATCATGCAAGAAAACTATTCCGACTATTGTTTATGTTTCCCCAGTTGCAACTGTTGCACATAATGTCAAAGCACAGCCTGAATACCCTTCAAAACTGTCGAAACTTCTTTACTATCTGTGTCAAACACATGGAAGAAAAATATTATGATCAATTAAAAATCTATAAAAATGTTAGTGAAATACTTATGGCTCTTACTGACAGCAAGTCATGCATAGCTTGTTTAGCAATTACATAAAAAGGCCAACCAGCTGCCATTAACCGTTTATTCTGTGGAATGTGGCTGTTTGCCCACGAATAAACAGTGTGGAACCAGATCAGCTGGCACCTCTGCACCTTCTGAACAGGATTATCCTGTTCTATTTGTGATTCACTAGGTTATTTGTGATCAAAAAGTGTAGATCCGATTAGATGGCATGAATGTCAGGCTGACCTAGATCTACACTGTTCCCTGCAGATAACAGCCATATCCCATTGAGTAAAGGGTTAACCTTGGTTGTTTATAGCATGTATCTGAATATGCCTCCGACTAGTTAAACAAGAATGTTGTGTTCCGCGGAACACATGTGTCGCCTGCATGGAAAACGTTGAAATGTGGGCCTATGTTTAATCATATATAATAAAAATATTTTATTGAAGTTGATTTCAATACTACACAACAGAACACATGTGTCATCTAAATTGCATTTAAAAGGGGAATAACTAAAATAATGGTGAAACCCGAGTTATCATTTTCAAAAAGTGGTTTGTAAATTAATGCAGATGAGTTATTCAAAGTATTAAGTGAATTAATTGAACAAGTAATTTCCATTTTACAGGCAACACTAAGTTGCATGTTAAAGTTGCATTTGAAAGGGATATCACTCATAAAATATTGAAACTGGAGTTATCATTCTTGTCATCACAGATGGCATTGTTCATGCTGATAATATATTCCAAGTATGAAGTGAATAGAACAAGTACTTTCAAAGTTATTGGCAACATTAAGTTTCAGGTTAAGGTTGCATTTGAAAGGGGCATAACTCAAAATATATTGAAACTGGAGTTATCATTCTTGTCGTCACTGATGGCATTGTTCATTCTGGTGAAATTTTCCAAGTATGAAGTGAATATGACAAGTACTTTCAAAGTTTAAAGTCAACATTAAGTTTCATGTTAAAGTTGCATTTGAAAGGGGCATAACTCAAAAAATTTTGAAATTGGTCTTATCATTCTTGTCGTCACAGATGGCATTGTTAGTGCTGATGATATATTCCAAGTATGAAGTGAATAGGACAAGTACTTTCAAAGTTATAGGCAACATTAAGTTTCAGGTTAAGTTGCATTTGAAAGGGGCATAACTCAAAATATATTGAAACTGGAGTTATCATTCTTGTCGTCACAGATGGCATTGTTCCTGCTGATGATATATTCCAAGTATGAAGTGAATAGGACAAGTACTTTCAAAGTTATAGGCAACATTAAGTTTCAGGTTAAGTTGCATTTGAAAGGGGCATAACTCAAAAAATATTCAAACTGGAGTTATCATTCTTGTCGTCACAGATGGCATTGTTCCTGCTGATGATATATTCCAAGTATGAAGTGAATAGGACAAGTACTTTCAAAGTTATAGGCAACATTAAGTTTCAGGTTAAAGTTGCATTTGAAAGGGGCATAACTCAAAAAATATTAAAACTGGAGTTATCATTCTTTTCGTCACAGATGGCATTGTTCCTGCTGATGATATATTCCAAGTGTGAAGTGAATAGAACAAGTACTTTCAAAGTTATAGGCAACATTAAGTTTCAGGTTAAGTTGCATTTGAAAGGGGCATAACTCAAAAATTTTAAATCTGGAGTTATCATTCTTGTCGTCACAGATGGCATTGTTCATGCTGATGATATATTCCAAGTATGAAGTGAATAGGACAAGTACTTTCAAAGTTATAGGCAACATTAAGTTTCAGGTTAAAGTTGGGGGACTACCGGACGCCGCCGAAGCCGCCGCCGGACAATAGGATCCCTATGTGTCTACCTGCTATCGCAGGCGACACAAAAATCATGGCTGATTATCAAAGTCTGTTTTCAATAAGTTTCTTTCATGTATTCAACAATAAAATGCACTTGTATTTAATTCACTTTCTTGATTAAAGTACCATCAATTGAAATCTTTACTGCTTGTTTCTTTTTTTTCTGTTATTCCAAAACACTTAATAAATGTTGTTAATGGGCATTCAGATCTCTTAAATATTATTATTATTATCAATAATTTACCGGTACATACTGTCAAAACTGTTTTCTCAGACTTTTTATTCCTCTAAAATAGAAAATATGTGTGCATTTCTTTTCTATCACCGATAAATTTGCTTAAATGAAAGCTGGCTTATTGAATGGAACATAAAACATTCCGACATTTAAGGTGTGAAAAAAATTCTGATTTTAATCAAAACAGGACAGGGAATATATGATATGTCAATATTTAGCTACTATTTACACAATGATTTGTTCATGCACATAAAATAAACATTTTTAACAATACTAGTACAGTAATAAAAGTGTTTAACCCTTTCCTGTATAGATACACCTTCAGTCTTAAATCCTACAAAGATGATTGGTTGAAATTGATTTCTGTCTCGAAACTGACCAATCAAAAGCTGGCTTTTCGAAACTGGTGTCCAATCAGTTTTATGATCACAGGCCTTAGTCAGCCATTTTACTTTTAGAACATTGAGTCCAGAACAAAGATTTCAATTGTTTTAAAATTCTTATATGTTATTTTCCAATTTTATCCAACAATGGAAAATGTGCGATCAAAAACTAACATATGACAAAATTATCTAATATTGTTGGACTGGAAATTAATCAAGTTCAAAAACACACGCAAAACAAAGAATGTCGAACACTTCATTAGTGGACCCTTGTTTTGAACATCATGATTAGTTAAATGTCTACAATGATAAATAACAACTTACCGGTTTGAATAAAGCAACAGTCAAAACATAAAAAACAAACACTGCACTTGCATTAACAGAACTTAGTATATTAAGAAATTAATAGAAAAGCTAATAAAAACAATACTACTGTATAAAGATAAATTTATTAACTCCATAATCCATATATATGCATTTTATCCTATGGGGAAAAGTGTAGATCCAGATTATCAATCCAGCACTTCCATGCTGTCTGATCTGGATCTGCACTAGTCACATCTTAGAAATAACCTAATAGATCAAAAAGTGAACAGTGAAGATCCTGATCAGATGGCACGAATGTGCTGGTAATTGGGATCAATACTGATCGCCCATTGATAAAGGCCATATCTGATGGAGTTAATAGTTAGCCGCTAGCATCAATATATCTGACAATAGGCAAGATCAAACTAAAGGATGTGATTCCATAAACAGATAACAAGGCATTTCTGGTAATCTACCTGCACTGAATTGTATGTATGCTTATGGTCGATTAGAGTCACTGCGAATATTAAAGGAAACAAGACGCCACCTCAATGCGACATTAGAATGTCTTTCTTCTTAAAAAGTGAAAAAGGGCATAACGATGACAAAACACAATGAAGAGTTATGAATCTTGTCCAGATAAATGCTGCTGTGATGTCTTACAACCACATTAAGTTTCAAAGCTCTACCTTGATTAGTTACTGTGAACTTAAGCAAGAACTTATTTCACCGTATAAATAAATCAACAGAATTATATGGCATAAAATTCTTTGATAGTATTTCTTCTAAAGACAAAAAACAGATAAAAAATGTATTAATAAAAGACCTAAACTTGATAATAAACTGTTAGGACAAACTGCTCTGACATAAAACATACATATAAAAGCAGGCTGTGTGTAATTATATTTTTTATGATATTTACAAATGAATAGACAGTGATGATGACAAAGCAATGGTATTAACAATGAAATACTGGTAAAATATAGTATATCAAAATAAAAATGCTATTTTCTGTACATTTTTACAGCTGACAAAATGCTTGGCAATGATAATTTACAATAACAAAAGTTAGTATAAAAAAGCGCATGCTTCGAACTTATAATGTTTTGAAAAGACTTCTAACTAAAACTAAAATATATAAAGAAAATACAGATTTAAAAAACTGTCAATTTCCATGTATTGATACATCTACTTAAATCTTAGGAAAAATATCAACATTGACCAGTAATTAAATTTGAATTTACGGGTAATATTTCCAAGTATTAAAGTGCCGAAATAGGGAGGTAGTTCAATGATTCGACCACTGTGACCAAATAACATTTGAAGTGTGATTGAAAAATATTCAAAGAAAAAGAAAAACTACAACTACACCAAGGTAGTTTAGTTTCTGGCTATTAATTCCACAGATATAAATCCTGACTTTAGTGAGTTTGCAAACCCGTGCGAATAGTCCCATGGTTCCTGTTGTCATTGTGCAAACTTCCTCAGACTTAGCCGATTGGAAAATTACATAAATTCAATTTAACACTAAACAAAATGAAATATAAATGGAATGAGAATATAGTCACAACTTAAGCACTTTTTTTTCCAAGAAAATCCATCTTGTAGACAAACATACACAACCTAGCTTTGAAAATATGACCTTGAACAACATGACCTTGAACTTGTTTCACAAATAAAAATAGACAATTTCTAAAATGTAATGAAACATTAGAAAAAGGCCAGTTTTGTTTTTTTAAGAGACGAAAAACACAACCTGTTCACACACCACTGGTCACAGTACACAACTTGAAGTGATATGTTAGCACATTTGGGAACAACCTGTGTAAGCACCTCCAATTTGCAGCTCTGTCTGCAGTAATAGAAACACCGCTCTCTTCTGAATTTCATCCCTGGCAATGTCAAATGGCTGAATGGCCTTGGTCAAAGTTAACAGAAATCTTGAGGAGTATGGTCATATCAGATTTAAGGTCTGGTCAATACCTACAACCATAAGGCATTCTTTTTCTCAAAAAGTTTGACCTTTGACCTAAACCATTTTGATTGGCTGTGTTTTCAGAAGAGTATTACATTCTGGCAACTGGAGAATTTCTGTCAGTTGCTTCTATCAGTTTGCATACTAGCATATATCATATCAGTATCTGTGTATTTCACATTATCACATGAAACCAATGTCATCAACACGGGCTGTTCCGAAAGTTTCTCATTAGAGGCACCAAGCAGCTAGGCTTATCAGCATTCTGCAAAAAGGGGTGTTGCAAAAGTTCAAATGCAGTGGCTCTTTGTGAGGCATCCCTCACCAACATTCTCTCAAGGAATCCGAGTAATCTTGCAGAGACCTGGAAGAAAAACACAAAGTTATTTTACAATGACTTGTTTTGAGGACTGGCTGCTTTAATGTTGACTTGGAGACAAGAAATCGTAGAATAAGTCAATGTCTTAAAGTTGTTTGGGAACTAACTAAGCATGAGACTAAGATTATAAAACTGAAATTGGAGACCAGTATCAAATCTCAAGGATCTGATTGGTTGAAATGGCAACCAGTCATAGTCACAATGGTGACAATTTCTCACGAGAGCATGAGCCTTGGGCCCAAGATCATAAAACTAAGTTTTGAGATCAGTCTCAAATCTCAAGGATCTGATTGGCTGAAATGGCGATCAGATGCTTGAGATTTGAGACTGATCTCCAGATTTAGTTTTATGATCTTGGGCATTGGCTATGATAAAACAACAACTGACCTTATGAGCATTTTTAATTTTGGGTGGGGGCATATCCCTGATTCTTCTCATAGCTTGTAGAGGCGGCTCGTTGAAGAATGGTGGCTCTCCGTCTACCATCTCTATCACCATAATGCCCAGTGACCAAATATCAACCTGTAACAGTCAAATGGTTTTTCTAACTATAACTCCATGAATACATATATCATCAAACCTGGTGACTAGTGTATATCCAGGTAACAAATGATACTGCCTCTAGCTGGGAGCGAACCTGCACCATCAGGGCGACAGGGCCTAGCTCTGCAATTCTGACAACACAACCAATTGAGCTAACTGGGACAACCCCCAAAAAGGTTGATCGGATAGCCCTGATATACGTTATCATCACCGCATGACTTCGGTAACTGATTATTTTACTGATAACAGTACTAACTATATATAAGGGGAGACGTTTAATGGCTGCCATTCTGCACAAATAGTGCAACTGTGAATTTCAAATGATATTGCCTCTAGCTGGGAGCTAATCCAGAAAACAAGGCACATCCACACTGTTAGCTTTTTGGTCAACAAGAACCCCGTGAATCTAAAAGTGAACAGTTTAGATCCTGATCAGATAGTACAGATGTGTCAGCTGACCTGGATCTGCAGAATAAAGCAAACTGTTGTGCTAGAAATGGTAAGAATTTCTTATTATTATAACTTAGGAATCCTGGGTAGCCAGTCAGCAGCTCAGCTGGCTGTTTACGACCATCTCTAATTTTGCTCTTTTCTCTCATTGTGAACATATAACAATCATCTTAACGGCTACTAAGCTAAAAAATGCTACACTCTAGTAAGCTACACATCGATAAAGCCACAGGAGTAATTACTATAAAACTTAAAAGAGCAACTCTCAAGTACCTCAGGTGTCTGTCTATAAACTAAAAGTTCCATACTCTAGTCCAACCCGTCTTTAAAGCCCACTCAGGGGAAACCTTAAATGTGATCTGTGAAGGCAAGTGGTTTTTGTTCACAGGTGAATTTGCTTTAAATCATTCAGAGGAAATAATAAAACAGGGTTTTTGTTTACAAGTGGTGTGCAGCACAGGTTGGACTGTATCTACAAAATGACTACAAGTGTGTGTGGTGAAAGGTTTTAAGAAAGCTGTTATATCAAACTCTCCACCCTGAACTCCAATGAGGAAATCCCAAAATCTAAATGATTTCAGTTCATCTGTTAGGAAGCACACAATTTCTTTTCAGAAAACATTTACTTCTAGATGATTTAGCATGAACTACTTTTGTACTAACCTCTGGTCCGTACGGTAACCTTGAAATGACTTCTGGCGCCATCCAGTATGGTGTGCCCACCAGTGATTTACGCTTTGGAAGCTCTTGTGATACTTGTGCACAAAACCCAAAGTCTGATAGTTTTACCTGAAATTGATTTAAGATTTTGTATGTCTCAAATCTACATGTGCTTTAACACAAATGCCTACCTCTGTCAGTTTTACCTAAAAACAATTTGCTAATATATGCTTTAGTATTAAAAATTACCATATCTAAAATTTACCTGAATTTGCAAAATCTAGGTCACCATTTCTTCACCTTAGTGCAAGCCATTTAAATGTGGACTTGTATGATTTATATACTAAATTGACATTAAGAATGCATTGTTAATTATTTATTATAGATATTTTCTTCATGCAAGAAACTTCCAAGTTCTGTGATACTATGATGTCCATTACGAACTTTTTATTTCTATAAAAAACACAGAGTAAAAATATAATGATCTTACTTTTCCATCATGTGCAAGAAGAATAGAATCAGATTTGATGTCTCGATGAATAACTCCGTTAGAATGTAGGAAGGCCAGCGCCTTGAGGCAAGCTTTACATACTGTTGCTATCTGGGTCTCGTCCATTCTGTAAGAGTAGCAAAGCTTTGTTTCTTCAAAAATATGGACTACTGCTACGTATGGCCTAACTTAAGCCACAGGGTTTAACCCTTTCCTCCATATAAATGCCTTTTATCACCCCTGTGAAAAGTGTAGATCCAGATCAGCTGGCACATCTGTTTCCTCTGATCAAGATAGGCACTTTTCACTTTTTGGTAAGAAATAATATAATAAAAAACAATGTTTTGTTGGGGAAAGAAATAAATAAAACAATGAAATATTTATGGTAAATTCAACAAAATGAGCCAGGTAATTAAATAAAAGCTAATAAAGACCAAGTAATAAAATGAAACCAATAAAGAACAAGTACTTAAATAAAAGCCAATAAAGAACAAAAAGTTTAATGATGGTCAATAAAGAACAACCGCTCTATTTGGGATTAACAGCTTTCATTTTTGTTCTAACATTGTTCACATTCATAATTTGATTTTTTCAATCTAATTAAAACACACACACCCTCCCTGAAATAAAGAATCTCAATTTTCAATTAATTTCCTTACTTGTTATGCGTGACGATGTCAGTGAGGGCGCCACCTTGCAGGAACTCCATCACTACCCAGAGTTCATCACCTACGAGGAAACTATCATACATATCTACGATGTGTGGATGATGATAGTCGCGCATTATCACAACCTGTAGGAAATTCATACAACAATTATTCTACTTCCTGCCAAAAGGTTCCCAGTATTAGATTAATGAAAGTTTTGTCCATTGATGACCTAGGTCCATATAATTGAAGCCGCTACACAACAATTGGAACTCTTATTCTTATTCTATGCCTTTTATGGGCAAAAAGTGTAGATCCTGATAAGCTTGCACATCGGTTCCATCTGATTAGGATCAAGTCTGTTCGCATCGTTGTCAGAAATAACCTAATATTTTTAAAAGTAAACAGTGAAAAAATTGCAACTAGAGTACATGACAGACAAT
This sequence comes from Corbicula japonica, assembly GCA_038501625.1. Taxonomy (NCBI): domain Eukaryota; kingdom Metazoa; phylum Mollusca; class Bivalvia; order Venerida; family Cyrenidae; genus Corbicula; species Corbicula japonica. Next base: position 209,778 of record JAZAYU010000027.1, read on the forward strand.
CAACAAAAAAAAAAAACCAGTCTCGATACTCTAGCTTGTGGTTGGTTAGTTTGAAGTCTGAGTTCAGTTTTAACCAATCAAATGTTAAAATTGGAGAATGGTTTCCCTTCTCAGTTTGATGATAACAGTGATAAAACTAAGAATAGAGACAAGTTATGCAGCTCTTACTCTGATTGGTCAGATTGGAAACTGAGCTCAGTTTTAACCAATCAAATGTTATAATTAAAGGTTGGTTTCCAGTCTCAATTCTATGATAATAATAAACTAGATGGGTGTTCAGTTGAACACTTGTGTCGCCCTCTGGTGCTATGTCGGAATAAAAATGCAAGTACAAAAAGGGACATAACTCTATCAAAGAATTTGGCATCATCATGAGCGTGTTGTCATAAGCAATATAATTTGAAAGTTTGATGTAAAAATATTAAGAAATAAAGTTATAGCCAACGTTAAGTTTTCGTGCAAAAATCCAAGTACAACAAGAGGGCCATGATGGCCCTAAAAGCGCTCACCTGAGTTTAGTCAATAGTCTCTTGCAACAGTGACCTAGTTTTTGGACCCAGATGACTCATATTCAAACTCAACTGAGATATCATTGCGACAAACATCCTGACTAAGTTTCATGACAATCTGAGCAAAAATGTGACCCCTAGTGTTAACAAGAAAAATTCTATTTTTAGTAACAATGACCTAGTTTTTGGACCCAGATGACTCATATTTGAACTTGTCAGAGAAATCATTGGGAAATACATTTTGACCAAATTTCATGACAATCGCAGCAAAAATGTGACCCCTAGAGTGTTCACAAGAAAATTCTTTTTTTAGTAACAGTGACCTAGTTTTTGGACCCAGATTACCCATATTCAAACTTGTCCGAAAAATCATTGGGACAACTATCCTGACAAAAGTTTCATGACAATAGAAGGAAAAATGTGATCCCTAGAGTGTTTACAAGAAAATTCTATTTTTAGTAACAGTGACCTTGTTTTTGGACCTAGATGACCCATATTCAAACTCGTCTGAGAAATCATTGGAGCAAACATCCTGATGAACTCTCATGACAATCAGAGCAAAAATGAGACCCTTGGAGTGTTAACAAGAAAATTATATTTTTAGTAACAGTGACCTTGTTTTTGGACCCAGATGACCCATATTCAAACTCCTCCGAGATATCATTCAGAAAAACATCCTTACCAAGTTTTATGACAATCGGAGAAAAAATGTGACAGCTAGAGTGTTCACAAGAAAATCGTATTTTTAGGTACAGTGACCTAGTTTTTGGACCCAGATGACCCATAATCGAACTCATCCGAGAAATCATTGGGACAAACATCCTCACTAAGTTTCATGACAATCGAAGCAAAATTGTGTCTGCTAGGGTGTTCACAAGAAAATTCTATTTTTAGTAACAGTGACCTAGTTTTTGGACGATCTGGATCTACACTGTTCGCCCATGCAACAAAATGTGTCCTGACTAAGTTTCATGACAATCGAAGCAAAATTGTGTCCGCTAGGGTGTTCACAAGAAAATTCTATTTTTAGTAACAGTGACCTAGTTTTTGGACGATCTGGATCTACACTGTTCGCCCATGCAACAAAATGTGTCCTGACTAAGTTTCATGACAATCGAAGCAAAATTGTGACCGCTAGGGTGTTCACAAGAAAATTCTATTTTTAGTAACAGTGACCTAGTTCTTGGACGATCTGGATCACACTGTTCGCCCATGCAAAAAATGTGTCTAATATAGTCTGAACATTTTGAGAATGTGCTACAAATATGTTTTACAAACAGTGAAAAAAATATTCAGAAAAGCCTGATTTGCAAAGAGCTATAAAGTATGAAAGTTTATTTGGTCAATATCCATAGAAAATGACAACATTTACAGTATAAAATCTTCCAGAGCAAAGTTCTAAATATTGCATAACACAGATCTAAATAGCAAAGTTCACTAGGTCATTGTCAAGCATCTAGAGCTATACTGTGGTACTGCAATATAATAACACCTTACATTGAACCTAAATATAGTTTAAGACTGGTAGAAATATTGGAATTTTGTCACTTGAAATTTTCACTCTGCTACTAAAATTTTTGTTTTTAATTTTATCACTGAACAACCAGTGTATGAATTGTTCAGGAAAAATTGAATTTTAAGATGGTATAAAGTTTGTGTCAAAATCTGGTTGATAACTGTAGAAAATCAAAGGTTAAAAACAGAATTTAAAAGAAGAAAAACGAAAAACCCCAGGGCGGGGCCAATTTTGACCCCAGGAAAATAATTTGAACAATCTTTGTAGAGTTCCACTAGAGGGTGCTAAATGCCAAATATCTAAGCTCTAGGCCTTGTGGTTTCAGAGAAGAAGATTTTTAAAGTTTTTCCTTTCGGTTGCCATGGCAACCAGAGTTCTGCATGGAATTGATTTCTTTGAACAACTTTGGAAGAGCTTCATGCAAGGAACATTTGTGGCAAGTTTCATCAAGTTTGGCCCAGGGGTTTAAGAGGAGATGTTGTTTAAAGCAAAAATTGACGACGCACGACGCACAACGGACACAGAGTGATCCTAAAAGCTCACCATGAGCACAAGTGCTCAGGTGAGCTAAAAAGGGGCATTACTCCATCAAATGTGACCTTTACCTTGAGAATTTGGCATCATCTCGAGCGTGTTGTCATTAGCAATATAATTTGAAAGTTTGATTAAGAAATATTTAGAAAGGGCAAAGTTATAGCCAACATTAAGTTTTCTTGACCGACTGACGGACGGACGGACGGACAAAGCGGTCCCTATGTATCACCATTTCTTCGAAAAAGCGACACAAAAAACAGAGACTGGATACCAGTCATGCAACTCTTGATTGATTTATTTTTGAGCCTTGCTTTAATTCAACCAATCAGGTGCTTGAGACTGGTCTTCAAACTTAGTTTTATGTTGGTGCAGACTGGTTAATCACCTCATTGAAGAGAAGCTCTCTCCTCTGCTGCCTCCTCAGATCCATCTTCTTGACGGCTACCTGCTGACCGGAGTTCACCTCGGTTGCTATGCACACTATACCTGTGGAACCTTCACCAATCTTGATGAAATTCTCCAGGTTTTCTCTCGGGTCACCAGGACTCACAACCATCTGTAATGCTGCTCGGAACTATAAATAGATAAGTATATTGTATAGTTTAAAAAAGTTCATTTTCAATCAATTGCCAGTTTCATCTTAAAAGGGGTGCATCACCGGAAAAGGTACACTTGGGCAGTTGACTTCAATTCTTGAAATGACGTCATAAAGTTGATCAGATGACATTACTTATTATGCATTTCACTGTAAAAATAAAATAAAATTATGTTGTCAAAATATGTAACAAAATTGCCAATTTATTATGAGAAAATAGTAGATAATTGTAAGATCTTTCCAAATATAGTAACAACTAAAATGTCCAAAAATATGACAGAATGCACCTTTTCCCATGACGCGCCCCAAATGAAAATCAGTACCTCAACCCAAGACAATACTCAGAGCATATCATCATCTTAGTGCAGTATATCTAATTCTCCTTATTTAAACAGTACTTATACTATTATTGCACAAAGGTGATGATATCTACTTGCTTGGAAATCATATTACCCAACAAGCTGTCGTAAATGCTCAGACTTCTTATTTTGTAAAATAAAAATCTGTACTAGTATAGGTCCATATTTGTCTCAGGAGATGCCCCTCTAAAAATGCCTCATTTTGATCTCTACGAGGGTCATTTTTACCCAAATAAGGGGTATTTGAGCTATAAGTTTGAAGAATCCATTACAACGATCAAAAAGACCCTTGAGATTTAGCAGCTAGCTACCCCTGACCTTGGTCAGTCACATTAGATTATGCTACAGTATGGTTATACACTGTTGGTCCATGTGATAGAAAATTTCTGTAATTTCAATTCTTGAGGGTTTATATACTAATTACATAAATATCTACATCATCAGCAAATTCCAAGACTTGAAAAACAGTTGAACTACCTTGGACAGCAGTAGCAGCAGCATGAACAGGATAAAATAACATTATACAAGATTAAAGGCCTTAATGGTGTATCATTTCACCGTTCTTTTAAGTTAGACATTTTTGTCATTTCCCAACCGTCACATAATTAGTATTATTTGCATATTTATGTCAGAAATATTGTAATGTTAACTTCAAAAAGGAAATTGCAATAACTGATGCAGTACACTGCACTTAAAATACCTCAATAGCATGCCAACTTTCTGAAGTATTTAACCCTTTACTCCATATAAAAGTTATAGGTCTTTTATCACTTGGGTGACCAGTTTAGATGCAGATCAGCCAGCACATCTGTGCCATTTCCTCTGGATCTGCAATGGTCACCTCCTGGTCAAATATAACCTAATAAATCTAAAAAAGAACAGTTTAGAACCTGATTAGATGGCAAGGATGTGCCAGCTGATCCGGATCTAAACTGTTCATCCATGTGATAAAAGCCTTATCTATGAAGTAATGGGTTGATATTGTAATAATTCAAAGGCAATACCTTGAATCTGTTTCTTCCTGTCTGTATAGTTATTTGATATTATGTGATTTAAAGCTGGATGTTCAAAGAAACAATCCCTCGCATCTTACTACAGCTTATTTTTTTCAAGTCAATAAGTTTATAACATAAAACTGTATAGAGTGACTTTGGGTTTTGTAGCAGTTTGGCAATTTTTCCAATCAAGTCCTGGTAAAGTGACGCAGCAAAGTGATAGTGATCAGAATCTTAACCAAAAGCATTCCATTATAAAGCAACTTAAACAACCTTTAACTCCGTAGATAAACCTTTATTGCAAGGGTTTACAGTTTAGATCCAGATCAGATGGGACATATGTACAAGCTGATCTGGATTTACACTGTTTGCTCACAAGATTAAACCAATATATTTGGAGTACATGGTTAACCACTAATCTATAACTGGTTCTTCTGTGCTGTCTGATTAGGATCTGGTCACAGTTTGGTCAGAAATAACCAAATGAATTTCAAAATGAACAGTGATGATCTTGATCAGATGGCACAGATGTGTTGGCTGATCTAGATATACACTGTGCCCATGATATAGATGTATATCAATGGAGTAAAAGGGTTTAAAACAGCATCAAAAAATTCATTCCATAACTGCATACTACTAAATGTTTTTCTTGCCAACATATGAAGCAGTTGCTTTAAATCATTGTCAGGTAATAAAATCGTGATGCACCCATCCTGTGTAAGCATCTGTATATTCAATCAGAGGTAGCAAGTTTGGTGCTTGCCTGTAATGTCAATTAGATGCAGTGTGATGTAGAGGGTCTGGTGCTAATGCAGGCTGGTTATATGATTAGGAGCAGCTGGCAATGCCAGCAATACATGCATCTTAATATATTATGCAGTTCTTGGAAGAGATATTATTATTCCTCTACTCCATTTAAATTTGTTTATACTTCATATAAGTTATATGCATTTTTTTACATGTGCAAACAGTACAGATCCAGGAAAACTGACATATTTGTGCCATCTGATTCGGATCTACACTGTTCACTTTTTGAATTCAAAGACGAACAGTGTAGAACCTGATCAGATGGTATGGATGTGCTGATCTGGATCTACACTGGTGGCACATGCGATAAAACATGTATATATGGAGTAAAGGGTTATATATTGTTGCAAAAATAGAACATCTATTCACTGCTAAAAACATATTTTCAAAATGCACAAGCGTTAAAATGAGTAAATACAATGTAAAGGGTTAAGAACACTAAGAAATAACCTTTCATTTCCTTTAATAATCTGAACCCAATAACACTGCTAATATTATGTGAGTTTCAAGAACATTCTACTAAGTTGTGACATAAACTGAAGTTTGTACTTATATGATATAATGACCGAATGCCTTGGGACTTAATGTAGTAATAAACCTCACACCATCTGTCAATCAAATAATTCTAAGTGAAGATTGATTTCAACAAAGTTTGAAATTACCAGGGCCCAAGATCATAAACTAAATCACGAGACCAGTCTCAAATCTCAAGCATCTGAATTGCTGAAATGGGGAATGGTTGCCATTTCAGCCAATCAGATGCTTGGGATTTGAGACTGGTCTTCAATCTTTGTTTTATGATCTTTGGTCCAGGGCTCCTTCTGGGCATAAAGCTTGTCTGAAGTTTGTGTTCTGGTATAAACTGGTCTCTAGTCTTCAAATCAAAGTACATTTGATAGTTCTGGACATTCCTAAGCAGCATTTTCTGCCATTTGTCTATATATTTCTGAACTTGAAAGCACAAATTCTTCCAAAAGGGAAGTCAATAATAAATCTATGTACAGAGAGAACATTAACAAAGATATATTTTTTGTTAATCAAAATAATAAATTTAAGAACCCACAAATGCTATTTATCTAAATAAATATGAAATTGCATTTCCACAAGCATGCATCTACAGTATTTTTCCTCACCTGTTCATGAGATAAACGCTGTTGTTCTGGGAAAGGTCCTGGTGAAGGCGATGGTTTAGGCTGCGGTGATTTCGGTGGAGTTTGTGGTCCCTGGCCCCGAGGACCAGGCTGTGGAACTTGCTGCTGCGGTGGAAGATACTGGTTCCCAGGTACTTGAAGATTTGAAAACTTCCCTCCGGGGCTGTGTTGTGGTCCCTAAAAATCAATGAGAACATAACTTAAATGCACAAACAAAGAATGTGAATGAAGCAAGCATTTTAACTTTTCATACTTGCAGTTTTCTGATAAACCAGTACACAGGGGCACCATTTGACCCCTGCACACTTACTTGAAATTTCCAAAATAGCCTCTTTTTGACCCTGATGATTTTTGTTGAAGGGACATTATTTTCCTCACATGTAAATGAACCTTGAGATTCAGCAGCTAGAGGAACCCCTGGTACACATACAAACAATTATGAAAATATCGTCAGCTTCAAATGAAAACAACAGGAACTCAGAACCACAAACTAACAGAATTCAGGGATTTCAATTACATCTGAAATTCAAGGGTACTGCTTTTACCTTATACATGAATATAAAATTTGACTTTGAGTTGAATCAAGGGTCAAAAGAGCATTTCTTGGAATTTCAAGGGTCAAAACTCAGTTTCAGCAGTCAAATGGAACCCCTAACCAAAAGACCCAATCCTTAGTAACATATATTGTCACTTTTGTGCAAAAACAGTATTATTTCCATTGAAATATGAAGGAGATACACTTTTTTGCACGAAGATGATGATATGTCATTTATGTCAAGAAAAAAATTCATAAAGGATGTACCCTAAAAAAATATTTGAAAAACAATATTTTTTATTAAAAATGAAGTAACAGCTTTTTGTACTGAATTTTGTAACAATCATTTCGACAATAGAAAATTATGGCACCATTTTAAATGCAACTCAATGCAAATTGTACATTAGCATTGATGTCAATAGTCAAACCATTGAGGACTGTGCAGAAGTATGAGGGCAGATTATGTATGAAATACAAGATAAAAGTTGTTTGAAGATGTCAACCTACCCTTTCATACTGCTGCTGTGGATTTTTTGTCATAGAATTATATCCCTGCATATTTTGATGTGGAGGCTGTCGTGGTAATGTTCCATTTGGACTTGGGTATTGCTGATTGAAGCGCTCATCCGGATAACCGGACATCTGATGTGGTGGGCTTCGACCACCAGGTGGCATCTGATTGTGCCGGGGTTGTGACATTTCATGAGGATCGCGCCTCATCGTCATGTCTCTACTATCATGAGAGTCATTATGTCTCCTATATGAATCCTCAGACCGCCTGTCTTGTTCAAAACTCTGGTCTCGACTGTTGGGGTGCGATCCCCGATAGTCATCTCGCGGTGGCTGAAGGCGGCCATCTTGGTAACCGTCTCTTACATCATATCTGTCATTAGGGTAACGATTATCTCTCATTTCGCGTTGATGATTTTTCTCCGGGTACATGTTAAAGTTTCTAGGATCTCTGGTATCGTTTCGACCATACTGGTCCTGGTATGGGTCTCTATTTTCACGGTTATATGGAGGTGGGCCTGGGTACTGTGGATGTCCATTGCCAGGTGGGCCTCGATGCTGGTTGCCCATATGACCATCTTCCGGTACTGCTGGGTAGTTCTGGTCTGGTTGATATTTCCGCCGGGCCGGTGGACTGGTGTTTCGCAATGAATTTGACCGTGCCACAGATATACCTCCCATCATGCCAGGTTGACTTGAACCATTTACTTGAGCTGCTGTATTGCCTCTTATTATCGTCTGAAATAGAAGAAAATAAGAAACTGTAATTGACAGTGAAGCAAAATGACAGTGAGACAATGTTAGATGCTGAATTAGAGGTCAGCACATTTATCTAGCTCCAAATAATATGGCTGTAAGAACTTGGGAAGGTTTGTGGCTAGTAACTTCATAAATAAGAAAGACCTCAAGCGCATACATATTAAATGATAAGCTTTAGCCTTGCATTTGGATACATCACAGAATGGTGGACAATATGTCTAGATACAAAACACACAACTACCTTAACACTAATGCATGGGATATGGCTGTTTTCTAATAGGCAAACAATGTAGATTCAAATCAGCTGGCACATCGATGTTATCTGATCTACAGTTTGCTTTCAAATTAATTAAGGACATTTATGACCAAGAAGCAACCAACGCAGATCCAGATCTGTCAACATGGATGTGCCAGCTGATCTACACTGGTCTGACTTTCTGAAATGGACATTCTTAAATTTGAATTTTATTCCGGTAAGATAACTGAGAGAACTTTCTTTTATAAGTACATGTTTAAGACTAGAAATGTGTCCATAGGACACGGATGCCCCCGCTATGCATGTTTGTCATGGTGAACATTTATACCAAGTTATTTGAAAATCCAATAAGTAATAACAAACTCACAGCCCAGACAAGAAAATTCTGGTTTTAGTAATAGTGACCTTGACCTTGGACCTACAGGCATGGGAATTGTACACAACACAACGCCTTGTCATAGTGAACATTTGTGCCAAATTATTTTGAAATCACTCTGTTAATAACGAAGTTATAGCCAATACAAGAAATTTCTATTGTTTGTAACAGTGACCTTGACCTTGGACCTACAGGCATGGGTATTGTACACAACACATTGTCTTGATATAATGAACATTTATACCAAGTTATTTTAAAATCCTTTTATAAGAAATAACAAAGTAACAGAGCAGACAAGATTTTTATAACAAAATTCTATTTTTAGTAACAGTGACCTTGACCTTTGACCTTTAGTCATGGGTGTTGTACACGACACACCGCCTTATCATGGTGAACATTTGTGCCAAGTTATTTTGAAATCCCTCCATTCATAAGGAAGTTACAGCCTGGACAAGAAAATTCTATTTTGAGTAACAGCGACCTTGACCTTGGACCTACAGGCATGGGTATTGTACGTGACACACCGTCTTGATATGGTGAACATTCATACAAAGTTATTTTAAAATCCAATAAGAAATAACAAAGTTACAGAGCGGACAAGATTTTTCCAACAAAATTCTATTTTAAGTAACAGTGACCTTGACCTTGGACCTACAGGCATGGGTGTTGTATGCGACACACCTCCTTGTCATGGTGAACATTTGTGCCAAGTTATTTTGAAATCCCTCCATTCATAAGGAAGTTACAGCCCAGACAAGAAAAATCTATTTTTAGTAACAGTGACCTTGAGCTTGGACCTACAGGCATGGGTATTGTACACGACACACCGTCTTGATATGGTAAACATTTATACCAAGTTATTTTAAAATCCAATAACGAATAACAAAGTTACAGAGCGGACAAGATTTTTCCAACAAAATTCTATTTTAAGTAACAGTGACCTTGACCTTGGACCTACAGGCATGGGTGTTGTATGCGACACACCGCCTTGTCATGGTGAACATTTGTGCCAAGTTATTTTGAAATCCCTCCATTCATAAGGAAGTTACAGCCCAGACAAGAAAAATCTATTTTTAGTAACAGTGACCTTGAGCTTGGACCTACAGGCATGGGTATTGTACGCGACACACCGTCTTGATATGGTAAACATTTATACCAAGTTATTTTAAAATCCAATAACGAATAACAAAGTTACAGAGCGGACAAGATTTTTCCAACAAAATTCTATTTTAAGTAACAGTGACCTTGACCTTGGACCTACAGGCATGGGTGTTGTATGCGACACACTGCCTTGTCATGGTGAACATTTGTGCCAAGTTATTTTGAAATCCCTCCTTTTATAAGGAAGTTACAGCCCGGACAAGAAAATTCTATTTTTAGTAACAGTGACCTTGACCTTGGACCTACAGGCATGGGTATTGTACGTGACACACCGTCTTGATATGGTGAACATTCATACAAAGTTATTTTAAAATCCAATAAGAAATAACAAAGTTACAGAGCGGACACGATTTTCGAACATACACACACACTGACACACACACACACTGACACACACACAGCCAGGGTGAACACTATATGCCCTTCCGCCATTACATGGCGGGGGCATAAAAAGCGTAGACCCAGATCAGTATGCATAAATGTGGAGGCTTATCGGCAGGGCTCTCACTAGACTTGCAAATCAGGGATAAGTTCAGTCATAAATGTACTTAATTTTGGAGAAGTTTGCAGTCAAAAGCATTCTTTCCCTATATTGTCTATACAAAATAACTTCTCCCAAAGCTCAACGAAGAGAGAAGGTCTGGTCACTTTTGGGTGACAACTTCCCTCAAGTCTTCCTCTAGTGAAGGCCCTGTATCAGGGTCTACACTGGATGCCACTGCAAGAATATCCAGATTCTTTTTGTTCTAATAAATCAGTATGTTCTCAGACATCATAAAATCAATAGTGATATAATTCATCAAGCTGATCTTCTGGAATTGACCATCAATTTTGTCATGATGACAAACCAATTCTACAATCAATATGAAGTATCAAAGGCTTAGGTTTATATTACTTCAATAGGTTGGTTTATATTACTTCAATAGGCTGAAACAAAACACCCAACCTGTTGATCATAATTAATAATAATAGATTATTGCAGCATCACATTTTAGAGTCAATTGCATTAAATATCATTATATTTCAATTACAGCAAGCAAAAACAGGTCAATTTACAGGATAAACTTTTATAAATGTAACAAATATTCAGTAATCTCACAACTTCCAGACAACAGATGCTCAGAACTTTGCAACACGGCTGTTAAATTTACCTGGTGATAAAACAGTATAAGAATTTTCAAGGTGTTCTTCACTGGATGCAAAGCTAATACCAAATGGCTTGCAGTGGAACACTTGTCACCCTCTTATAATTTTACCAAAAACGAAAAGTCTTGAAAAGTCTTAAGTTTAAAAATTGATCTCAAATGGTTTCTCAAGAAATCATTTAATCATATTTATTGTGAATTTTAAACAAGAAATTCGGTTTAAATTGTGCACTAGAGTGAATGTTGTCAGTTTTTACAATTCAAAAAGGCTGGCATTAACCCTTTCCTAATATATAAATATGTGCATTTTTATGCATGTGCGACCAGTGTTGATTCTGGTCAGAGAAACCTAATTAATCAAAAAGCGAACAGATTAGATCATGATCAGATGGCAGGGTAAACTGTTTGCCCTTGTAATAAAGGTGTATCTGTGGAAAAAAGGGTCAAATTAGTCACATCAGTGCCCAAGGTTATAAAACTGAGCATGGAAACCAGTCTCAAATCTCAAGAATCTGATTGGCTGAAATGGCGACCAGTCGCCATTTCAGCCAATCAGATGCTTGAGATTTGAGACTGGTTTCCAAACTCAGCTTTATAACCTTGGCACCAGAAATCCTGTAAAATTTACTCATTAAGACCAGCCTAAAATTATTAAAATCTAGATAATAAGACCATTATTTCAATCTTCCTTTTTGTTTAAACTTCTTCAATATTGTGCAGAGAATTATAGAAATTTTTTTTCTAGAAATCTTGCGTTTCAAATTCCGCTTACTTTTAAAGGTTGAATTTCTACTGGTGTGATACTAGATGGATCAATCATAGGCCTTCTTCTGTCTGTGACATCCGAGCTGACGATACCCTGCCACTGGGAGGGCAGCCCTGTGAAGCGGCCATGTTGCTGGTCAAACCCAGTGTGAACACGGTGCTCGAAGTTGCTTGGACCAGATATTGCCGGCTTCTTTTTCTTCTTGAACATGACTTAACAACCTGAAATTAAATGTAATCATATGATATTGTGAAGTCAAAATATAATTGTCATATAGTCATATAATTGAGTTTTATTTTGTAAGAACAATAGGTCTACATATGCCAGAGAAATGCAGTCTTATTGAGGTCTTGGAAAATTTCTGGAAAAAAAATTAACAAACTTACATTTTGGCAAAGTGTTACACAACATTAAGTTATTGTGATGGACATATGGACTGACTGACACCCATTGTGATCCCTATGTATTGCCTTTTCTTGGAAAGGGCAATGACAAAATACTAGTTCATTACACAAAAGAAAAGTATTTTAGCATTTCTGTCTGTCTCAATCTCACAGATGTTTCACATGTTTGCTTATCTCGTCAGTATCAATTAACTTTCTGCATAATATGAAATAAACAGCATTTTCAAGAAACAACAGCAGATATTTGAGAAATACCAAAATCACTTGAAGTGATGAAAACCGTTTAACAAGAGAGTAAGCAAAATCTTCATAATTATTCAGGCTCGGTGAAAACTGAATCACAGGCCCTGTTATTTGCATATTGCAGTATAATTAATACTGCAGTCAGCTGTCTTCCAAATTCTCTTTCAAACTCTTCAACTAATGACTAGGCCACATGTTTGCTGTTCCATTTTAAAGCACTTTTAAGCATCATCTCAGAAATATGGCAGACCAATAATTTATATTATTTTACTTCGAGTGCTACCACATGATAAACTAACCCAGTCATAAAACAAACAGTGTAGAACCAGATCAACCTACACATCCTCACAGGGTCTACACTGTTCACCATATGGTCAGAGAAGCATACATTAAACATTCAATAAGCCAAATTCTGTCATATAAAGTTCATATAATTATAAGGAAAAGCTAGGGTCACAGAATGACCAGCTTAACCTCTGTGTTCCTGAACAAGGGAGGACGAATAAGGGTCTTCATGTCAGCAATCTTTAAGGGGCCATTGTAAGAAATATATGGGTCATGTTTTATCCATTTATATTAACCACTTAAAATTTGAGTTTCTTCATAAATTTATTTGCAAACTTAGTTGAATATATATTATCTCTATTATTTAATGCAGTAAATATAAATGTTTTATGTTTATTTTAAGGGGCAATTGTCAAAAAACCATAGGGCATCGTTTCATTATTGAGAAATTTTATTATTTGAGTATCATCATTCATTTATTTGCAAGTGTGGAATAAATATTATCTTTCAGTATTTTATGCAATATTTAACAAACAAAATTTAATGTTTTACAGTTTCCTACAAATTGCAACTACTTTTCCTATATTTCTCTTGCATTAAAATGACTCCAGGTACAGAATTTGGTGAGGTCTTGAGTGAAAAAATTCAAACTAGCCTGCATCAAAAACGCAAGAATCTACAATCAAATGAAATCACTGGAAATCAGGTTACAAATATAACTATAGTATAAAAATTTATTACCAAATTACAGAAAAAGTTTCTTTCATGAATTTGAGTTGAGTATCAAATGATTTGTCAAATTATTTTTATTTTCCAACTTATTAATTTTTTTATTTTCTTCAACGGTATCACTGAATTCAGCGAAAGTTACTTAAGTTAGTTATAAAAGAACATCAAACAAATTTTCAGCTTTACCCCAGGGATATGGCTGTTACTCGATCGGAGAACTGAGTAGATCCATGCTGACTGATAAGATCTACATTGTTCAGTGTTTGATTCATTAGGTTATTTCTGATCAAGTTAAGGATTGAAATGTTTTTCAACAATGCGACAAAGTGAATAACGACACGCTTTTTCGCAGCAACTCGTGGCAAAACGTGCGTGCTTTTCGACATCACACGTCAAAATATTGCGCAACATCCAATAAATTGTGAACGGTTCTACTATAGCCACGCCTTTAAAATTATTACGTCACACTGTTTACCATTGAAAATTATGATTCCTTAAATGAATATATGCAAATATAAGCAAATGGTGTAGATCCTGATCAGAATGCTGATCTGTATCTGCACTGTTCCCACATGGGATAAAACACTAACATAATAAGTAAAAAGTTTAAACTGCAGTTTTGGTAAATAAGTAAAATAACAACTTTAACATCCACAGTGACTTATGAACACACAAAAGTACTTATTAACAGAAATGCTTAAATTTCCCACAAAGAATACAGGTTTGCATATTATTTCCACCATAAATTACCTATTTATTTATTCATGGCAATAAACAGAGCTAAGCTGATTTTGTATTGCAACTTTTACTATTGAACTTTCTTTTCAAATGAAGCAATAGAGTGTGTGACTATTTGTTAATGTGTAGGTTAATTGGTCCTGATTATCATTGTGCATGCAATGAATGGAATGTTACTACAAGAATGTTACATCTGTCAATTCGACTTTTCTGAACCACAAAGTAGGTCATATGCCTTTTTTCGCATGCAATACTAGTTGGTACAGTTTTGCCAGCTGATCTGGAACTTCACTGGTTGCATATCCTTTTCGCTCCGGGCCCTGTTTTCCGGACGGACGTCCATAACGTATATAAACGTGACAAAATTTTGACTTCTCAAAACCCGACCCAGTTTTTCTGAAGGATGCCGGAAACATATTTAAACGTTTGCTTTTTTCACGATTTTAATACCCATAACCTAAATCTGCGTAAAATTTGTTTAATGCCCGTTGATAAGTGTATGTTTGAATAAAGCATACACTGCAACTCCATTATATCGCGATATCCAATATATCGCGCTTGATCCGTGGATCCCAATTTTTTGTACATTTACAACGTATATCATTATGTTTGTTCATTTTTCGTGGGTGGTAAAAATGATCAAATGATTAAATCAACGTTTGCGACAAATTCACGAAACGCACGCTTTTTCCGTGTCGTATTACGTCATTATCGGCGAAGGCTGTTTATTACATTTTGTATGCAGGGATTTGAGGCGATTTACACGTTCAATAGCAAGATACAATTTAACATCAAATGTATGAAAATAGATGAAAGGTTTTTATTTACAATATTGTTGCTTCTGATTTGACAAGAAACCCCCTTTGTGACGAACAATAGGTGTGAAAAACACCAAGCTGATACGGTACTGGCAGAATTTCATTATCGAGACAAACCGCAAATTAGCGACAATTAATGCAAGTTGCTAACCATAATAGACATGAGCAGGAAACGTCAAAACAGTTTGTTGTTTTGACATTACCTGCTCATCGACATATCAAGCTGGTAAACGACGGACAACGACAAACTAACATCGCCGACCATGTGCGATCAATTGATCGTCAATCTGTTGAAAGTACCGAAAACAATAATACCACCGTTGGAAATTGATGACGGCGATCTGCTTTTTGTACATCAAATAATTTCTTTTTATTAAAAATAAATCTCAATATATAAAGAAAGTTGTTTTAAAACATTTGTCCAAGACGGAACGTACTCCCTGATGTACCCGTAGAATTCACGGCGTGTTAATTACGCAACACCGCGATATACATGCATCTGACAGCAAAAACAAATGAATTCTCCTTGTTTTAACGATTATTTACTTATATCGCGCTCCGTTTATATCACGGTTGGCGGGCTTGGACCCCGAGGTCCGCGATATAATGGAGTTGCAGTGTATATGCTTTTGTCCATTACAGGTATTCTACCTTTTAATGAAATTCGGAATTTTCAACATGGTAAGAAATCCGATTAAATAACTGTAAAAGATGTAATCTAACATTACTGTCTTTCTTCTTTTAAGAAATGTGGAATATGCATATAAAGAATAGTGTGCTATAATCCCAAATCTCAACACTATTTTTTCTTACCAAAAAGCAAACAGTGCAGATCCTGATCAAGTGAGCTGGCTGATCTGGATCTACACTGTTTGCACAGGCTATAAAATAGAAATATTATATGGAGTGAAGGGATAGTTTTGCATGTACATGCCAAGCAGTCATCTGTGAAGAGCAGCCAATGTTCCTTGCAATTATAGAAATCAACTTACCGTATACCCCCGTTTTAACGCTCCCCCCCTAATAAACGCCCCCTCTCCTTTTTCATTCTAAAATTTTTCAATCAGGGGCAGGAAGACATTTAAAATTGACAAAAAAGTACAAATAATTAAATTAGATCTTACCTTTTCTGACAATAATCCAGTATTATTCCAACACAAATCAATTGAAAACTGTTAAACACTTTTTATTATCACAACTTTAACAATAACGGTAAACTTGTAAGGTATTATTTTTTTCGCATAAAATGTTACGCCCCCGGGGGCGTTAAAACGGGGGTATACGATATTCATTAACAGTTCTACCATCAAACTTTATACTAATCAGCAAGGGAGAATGTGCTTAACCATTTAATCACTGGATTAATGTACCGGTAATGAACTCGCCTTTCTATCAAAATAGGCCAGTTTACCCACTGTTCACAGGGGTCTTCTGTAGAAATTTACAAACTAAATGAATGATCTGAATAGCCAACAGTGTAGACCCTGATCAGGGCTGAAGGTTATAAAACTGATATTGCAAACCAGTCTCAAATCTCAAGGATCTGATTGGTTGAAATGGCGATTGGTTGCCATTTCAGCCAATCAGATGCTTGAGATTTGTGACTGGTTTCCATGCTCAGTTTTATAACCTTGGGCACAGATTGCATGAATGTGAAACTGATCTGGATTTACACTCATAAATGTGGGCTTACCACATAAAAGGGAAAAACAATCTTGATACTGTCTCTAAAGATAGGAACTGTTCTGTATTTTTTCACTTACTGATAACACTTCCAATTAACCAGTGATATGCCAATTACCGTTTACTGATAACCTGTATCTTGCCCTCAGATATTCTTCTTTGGGTTACTTACACCATAATATGGTAAATAAACCTGATTCAGTACATCCCACAGAATACAAAGCACATTTAATATGAAAGAAATCTAAATTTAAATTTGCACTTTGTAAAGCATGAAAGCATGAAATGATTAATGCACCCATTGAATCATTTTGTCAACTTTCCAGTGTTGAAAATCAATTTCTAACAAAGATAAACGCCTGTGAAACTTGTAATATAAATTGATGTTAAAAGATGATTTTGTTGCTAGTATCATATCTGGTTGAAAGAGATAAGATGTTAATGAACAGATTATGAAGTTAACAATCAAAACTTTTGATGGTAATCTCTCATTGCTTAGATGACAAAATATGACGACTGGACTAAATATTAGGTGTACCCTGATACAATATTATAATGCTTTAAAATGTCTTCAAAACCTTACAATAGCTCTAACCTTTCACTCCTAGAATTTATATTTTATTGCATGTGTGACAAGTGTAGATCTAGATCGGCTGGTCTTTCCTGTCATCTACTCTGGATCTACACATTCAATTGTTGGTCAGAAATAACCTAAGATACTGAGAAAATAACCTAAAGAATTGAACAGTGTGGATCCTGATCAGACAGCATGGATGTTCTGGCAGATCTGGATCTACAATATTCACCCATAGAGCGATCTATTAAAACCACATTAAATTTTGCAATCAGTGTAGATCCAGATCAGCTAGCACGTATTAGTGACTACACTAATTTTTATGAAATCAAATGAAACATCCGAAAACGTATTTCTTTTCTATGCAGGTTAAGAAAGTTTGAAAGGTTCTGAAAACTAAGTAGACTAGCTTATCTAAAATAACAGAGACACAAGTCTACAAGTCAATTATTTAACAACTTTATTAAATATAAGAAAGTAAAATTGTTCCAGTACCTGCTAAGTTCAATCCTTTTCAAGTTGTCTCAGATAAAAACATTACAAGAACATAAACAAAGAATTACTACGAACATCAGTTTATCTTTTAAAAATGCATCCAATTAGCCACAAATAATTACCTCACACAAATTAAAATATTAAAGACTATAATATTACTTTTAACACAGGAAAAATCCAAAATCAATTAACTAATTACATAAACAAAAAAAATAATTTGCCATTTTCAAAACTAAATCACCTTTCACTATAAAAATAACAGGAATTTGATGATACCTCGAAAGCTCCTATAATCAGCTGATAACCTAACCACACCAGAAATAATCCCTGTAATGTTCCTATCTAGATGCAATCAAATGTTAACTACACAGAGGGAAATAAAATATGACAGAAAGAAAACATCCTTCTTTCCAATCCAGTTTGTAACAAGCACTCCTAGTGAGACAACAGGTGGAGTACAGTTTCCTTATTGTTGTTTCATTTCAAATTAACAATTTATTTCATGGGATATGGCTGTTATCCCATGGGCGAACAGGTAAGATATTGATCAGCAGGCCCATCTATGCTGTCTGATCAGGATCTGCACTGTGTGCTGTTAATTCATTATGTTATTTCTGACTAACAAGGGACCACTGTAGATCCAGATCTGATTTCATGGATGTGTCTGATGATCATGATCTACACTGGTCACACACGAGATATAACTCATAATTATATTTAGTAAAGGGTTAAGTCACTGCGATCAGATTTTTTCTTGCATACCAGATCAGGTCATCCGGTGTTTTCACCCGTGTAGGAAATTTCGATTCTACACCCCCCCATGTAGAATGAGTCACGTGAGTGACGTCATATATTCAAGTTGTTGACGTCATTTATAAAAATGGTTTGCGTTAATGTCAATATTTCAGCATAAGGAAAATAAAAAAGTATGTATACATACATAGAAATGTTATAAATAATAAAAGGTATGCAAGAAAAAGTATCATGCATGAGACAATTGGTAAAGATAGAAAAATCTGTCACCTCGGGTGAACTGTTTTGGCGGGAACTCGGCAGAGCCTCGTTCCCGCAAAACAGTTAACCCTCGGTGACAGATTTTTCCATCTTCACCTCACACTCATGCATGATACTTATAATCATCCAGGGTGCATTTATTTATCAAATTTTCCAGTTAACCCTTTCCTCCATATATAAGCATTTTTACGCATGTGCGACCAGTGTAGATCCAGATCAGGATCTGCACTGGTCACATTTTGGTCAGAAATAACCTAACGAAAAAGCAAACAGTTTAGATCCTGATCAGACCACATGGATGTGACAGCTGATCTGGATCTAAACTGTTCTCCTATGCAATAAAGGTGTATCTATGGAGGAAAGGGTTAAGCAAAAACAATATTTTTGATCACTTATATTTATAAGAAATGAGAGTCTTTACTGAAACCATTCAGTAACTGATTATTTTCTGGGATACATAGAAGGTCATGTTGATATTATATTTTCATTTATGACATATTTACAATGATAGAAAATCAAATATTTCAAATAAAAGGAAATTGTATTTAAATGATTTGTTTACTCTTTTTCACTTTCATCCAATTTTAAAGTATCAATCAATATTAAAGAAACATTTCGAGACATGGTTCTACTTTTCTTTTTCATATTAATTTGAAATTCAATGCAAGCAGTCAGTTAAAATTTCAGTACCAGACCGGATTTTCATCAAATACATTCATTTTCCTTCGGAACCATTCTAAAGCCACTTATTGACTTTAAAGAGAAATGTATATAAACTTGATCAGTTTCTCTGGTCAGCAGGTCAGATTGTCTCTACTATTTCCTGAATTTGATTCATAGCATTATTGCATAAAGAATTTTCTTAACATGTACAGTATGATGTAGCAATTTTTAAAAACATTTGTCTTATATTTATGTTTCTATTATCAAGTAAAACACTGTTTGCTAAATGGTTAAAAATAACCTGATGAATCTAAATGTGAACAGTGTAGATCATGATAAAAGGATCATGGATGTGCCAGCTGATCTGGATCTAAACTGTTTGCCCTAGGTGGATCCATGAAGTAAAGGGTTAAAATGCATATATAAATTATTACCTAGCCTGGCACCAGCTAGATGGTTTATTAAGAAAACAATGAAATACTTATTATCTCCTTTTCTATTCATTTCATTTTCTCTTTTTACTGATTTTTTGCTGAACCATCTACACTGGTCAAAAGTTCTAAGTGCACACTTTTCAATTTTGAATATCTTAAAGTAAACTTATTCAAATTGAATGAAAGTTTGACTTACAGTTAATAATGATCAAACAACAATAATTTTTTGAAAACCGTGCATATGTTTTACGTTTTACGTCATCCACGTCGGCATACGCTTTTTATGCATTATCCCCGTGCGGCAAGCGAAATTTATTTTTTTACAATCGTTTTTGTTTTTCACATGTTCACCGACTCAAGACAAACACGAAAAACACACCAACAAATTGTAACCATGGAACGGTTGACGTCAGCAGACAACGACATTGCCGTCAAAATTCTTTTCACAGGCACAACTTCAAATTTGTTGTAAAGAAATCTTGACGGTTTTCGTAAATGCAAAAGAAATACTTTATTTTGCATATTTTATTAATTTAAGAAGAAAATCAAACGATTTTTTTTTCTAGATTGATTACGTTGCTTACGTTGAACGCTGATGTTACTCAATTACGTCATTAAATATTTACGTAAAACAACGTAAACTCGAAAAAATTAGTGTAAAATTTGTTGGATAAGTGTCCAATATTTACATTCCTATTGATTTCTTCGTTAAAAAAAAATTCGGTTCATTTTGCATGAACCGCATGACCCGTAATGACGTCAGTAACGTCATGGCTGTTACTATTGAAAACTCCCACGTATTACTCCCCTTTTTCACTTAATACTAATTTTTGAAAGCGTTCGACTTAAGTTTATTTAAAGAAAAAAATGAATAAAATGTAAATATAAGTATTCATTCTTATTTTTGTGCGGTTCATGCAGATTGGACGTGCACGCGAGAGCTGGCAAATTTACCATAAAGCGCTAGCGCGCTTTATGGATTTGCCAGCTCTCGCGTGCACGTCCAATCTGCATGAACCGCACCAAAATAAAAATCTTTCTTTAAATAAATAAAAATTTAAAACTAAAATTTATAGAAATTCAATAAACTTCAATATCGAATTATTCGAAAATGACGCTTATTCGGTCAAAAGGCGTATCCGAAAACTGGTCAATTTTACCGAAATGAATACAAAATTGTATCATCCCAAACTGCTAGACAATTCAAAAACTTTTGGCACAAAACATTGTGTGAACAAAGGAATTTTCTCCTTGAAATCCTGTAAAAACTTTATGGATAAAATAAAGTTGAGTATGTTGGCGCATCGTGCCCAGCAGACCATTACAAAGCTACAGAAAGCTATTTCAGTGCAATGGAATGGCAAACTACAGTATTTCCTTTAAATCTGCGTGTAATTTAAATTATACAGAGATGAGAAAACGATCACAAATGATAGCCGATGCAATGATAATTAACTTGAGAATTTCTTTCTGAGAACAAGTGAGCTAAAATATTATTATTTTTTAATCTGGTTAAGCAGACTTAAAATTTTTGGTGTGCTTTAATAGAATATTGATTCTTCTTCATTGTTATTTACACTATTTGAAAGATTCAATCAAATTATTGGAAAAATTAACATTTATCAAGTGTGCACTTAGAACTTTTGACTAGTGTATGTTCTGGGAGATAAGGGAAGCAAAATGCATGTCAGTAAGGTACCTGCAGGAGTTGCTTTTCTTGGAGGTATTGATGATTATTGTATAATTGACATGAGAATATAAAACAGAACATAGGGACCGGAGCCAGTCTAATTATTACCTCTAACCTCACATTTTGGAAAACAAGTGGCAGCGACTCATCAACACCCATGCAGATTATTTTACTCTATAACAATGACCACAACTCTGACAGATATGTTTATACCAACATAAAGTACTCTGATTCAAGTACCAAATAAACATATGAACTACATTTTTAATCAGTCAAGTGCCATTCTTTATAGTTCTTTATCAAATATGTATCTTTTTTTCTTAACAACAGTGTTTTGAATGAAATGTACACTGTATCTAACATGTTTATTGTAAGCATATACCAGTCAAAATGACAATACATATAACCATTGATGCCTTTTCCAGCTCTGTACAATGACATCAGGGCTGAAGGTTATAAAACTGAGATTGGAAACCAGTCTCAAATCTCAAGCATCTGATTGGCTGAAATGGTGACTGGTCGCCATTTCAGCCAATCAGATGCTTGAGATTTGAGACTGGTTTCCTTGCTCAGTTTTATTACCTTGGGCACAGGGAAAAGCTCAGGGGAGAAATAGTCTTCCAACTGTCGAGAATTGTCCTTCCTCTCAACCATGAGAAGTTTTTCCCAATATATTTCATACAGAAAGCCAAAATTTAAGTTGACTTCTCCCTAAAACTGGAAAAACTTCTCCTGGTTCTGACAACCTAAGCCAATATAGACAAACTGCTGAGAGGACCAAACAGAATGATGTCAAATCAAAAACCACTACTTTGATCAGGGATAGAGCTAACCAAATATCCACCATCCTTTGTAAATTTATCTTTGATCACTTAATTGACCAACTGCTTTGGTCTGTTTCACCTTGCTCAAGTTATAAAGGATAATAAATAAAAGTATAATATAAACATAAATACAGAGCAATACTTTTGTTTGAAGTAGTTCCAGATGCCCCACTTCAGAAAGTAGACAGCTGCCTGGCAAACAGGCTACTTAAAACATGAAACAGTCATAGATAGCACACAATACAGGTATTTGCAAGTAGCCAACATTTAGGACATCATTTTGTTTTATAGCCCTTTACTTCATAAGAAAATACCGGTTTTATCACATGTGCAAACAGTGTAGAGCAAGATCAGTGCCCAAGGTTATAAAACTGAGCATGGAAACCAGTCTCAAATCTCAAGCATCTGATTGGCTGAAATGGCGACCAGTCGCCATTTCAGCCAATCAGATGCTTGAGATTTGAGACTGGTTTCCATGCTCAGTTTTATAACCTTTAGCCCAGCTGACACATCTGTGCAGACTGATCATGAACTACACAGTTGGTGACTTGGTCAGAAAATAACCTAATGAATCAAAATGCTTAAAGTGTAGAGCCTGAACAGACAGCATGAATGTGCCATCTGATCTGGATCTACATTGTTTTCACATAAACAACAGATATATACATGGAGTAAAGGGTTAATTAGCTCTCATAACACTAAAATATTTAGAGTGGATTCATCTTTCTGGCAGTTAGTCAGTCCATTCACTCTTAGCTATGTTTACAGAAACATTTTGACTATGTGGACCATGAAAACATGCATAGGCTGATCCGACACCACACTGGCTGCAATGCTTCGTACTTAATAAGCCAAGTGTTCAAACGATTCAGAAATGCAGCAAATCTAGTTCTGTAATTATTTTGATGTTTCATATCTTAATTAGCAGCATTTAGGACAGTAAAATACATATACCACAACAGCCGACTATGATTGTGATCACTGCTGAAGCCGAGTAGTAGCAATTTCAAACATAATTGCAATAATAAATTCTGATTGCATTATGTAATCAATGTTTAATCAGAGAAGATCATTCACAAACATGATGAAATATGACAAGGCCAGAATAAACACAACAAATGCTAACATTGGTTACAGGATCCCTGATACAGCTTTGAAATAATCTGATCTGTAATTACCCTTTATAATAATCAATTAAAATGTCAATGATAAAGGCATATCACTGAATATGACAGACACATACAAAACTAATTAGGCAAATTTTGAGGTCTCAAGCTCCAGAAAAAAAAATAAGGCAACAAAATGGTAACTTTGAAAAATTAAAAAAAGTGTCTTAACCATTTACTCTATAATACATGTTTTACGGCATTTGCATCCAATATAGATCCAGATCATCCATTACATCCTTGCCATCTGATCTTGATCTACACTTGTAGCTTCTTGATCAGACACAACCAAATGAATCTAAAAGTGAACAAGGTAGATCCTGATCAGACGACACTGTTTGCCATGGTATAACAGCCATATTCCATAAATGGTTAATACACTTGTTCTGCAATCTCACTAAAGTCAGATCTAACAAAATGTTAGATCTGATGACGGCCCGTAGATACCGTACATAAGCTTTAGCGGTTTTCCCCGATTACTATTTTTAGAAATTATCAACACAGGAAGCATGATATACAGCGCTCGCAAAATGATCTGAAGATGTTATTACATTAGAAATTATTGCAATACTACATAAACACCAAAAATTCAGCAAAATATGTTTTACGCAGGCTCTCAACACGTTTTATGGTTTAATATAGAATGTTTACTTTCACTTTCGCGATTTTGTAGGCGACAATCTGGTTGGTTCAAAAGGTTTGTGATAAAAGCACGTTTTAGTTACTCGTCGTCAGATCCTGATAGCGTAGCGGTTTTCAGGATATGATTTTAATCAGATTGCTTGTTCTGCAGAATATCATCATCAGGCCTAAAAAACAAATACGTCTGTTTCCTGTAACATCATTAAAAAAATGAGGGTCGCTAGGTAGGGTTTTTATTTTTTTTATTATTATTTTTTTTCATGCTTCAGGACTGTTAAGTAGGGGATGCACTGACAACTCTACAGTCAGTTTTTGGGGCAGTAGAATAAAGGGGTTTTCATCGGAAAATTGGGAAGAGGCATAGAAATAAGTATTTTCAGAATTTGTGATATTTGACAATCTTGCTGATATTTTTATGATCGCGAAAATGTGTTATGATGGACTTACTGTGACACTGTTTCCGGTTTTGTTCTCGTCAAAACTTACTGGAAATGTGGCTGTATATGTTTGGCAGTATGGTTCACAATGAACCACTTTATCAATTTCATCAATTGTCTGCGAGTTCTTTGCTGATACGACATGTTTCTGTTTGTTTTTGTTCACACACACCAGCTTCGTGGCGAGTAAAGATGCCGCCATCTTAATAAATACTGGATATGGTCGTATCTAAGCAACAATGCGGTGCTCAATAAAAAATACACACCGCGAAGGTCACGCACCACTATTTTTTACGGGCGTCGTACAAAATGATTTTCAACCACCGGCGAATTGAAAGTCGTAAAAAAAAATCGGTCGGGGGTAAAAACGGAGGGTTGGTCGGGTTACAGGAAACAGACATATTTTTTTTAGGCCTCATCTTTATCAGCATAATCTTCATCAACATAATCATCACCTTTGTACATGTAGAATCTAACCTAACTCCACATACAATGAAATTTCTAATTATATTATCACACGTAATCTGCAAAGTGTACAAATGTAAATTAATTTTTAAAATAATAACACAAACACTGGAATGTATTCCATCAATCAAAACTTATGCTAGCATCATAATTCAGGCTTCACCAGGAATATTAGGAGATTCGAGAATCAAATCTTCAATCTGAGCTTTTAACCCAACAAGTAATATTTATAAAGTTACAATCCATTAAATAAGAAGGTTGCTGCCTTAATAATGGTTTTAAATGTATTTTAATTATTAAAGCATCCAACAGATGCTACAGATGTTTAGGGATACTTCTGTAGTAGATTTTGTACCAGCTGCCTCGGCAGCACAATAGGTAGAGCGACGGCACAGTAAGCCAAAGGTCTGAGGTTCGAATTCTGGTGGAGGCTACTCTTTCCAATCCAAATCTGCCACATTGGCGTTGTCGGCAGGGGGATTACCCTTGGAGCTCTTTAGAGCGAAGCATGTTAGGCTGGGGTATTCGACTCGAACTTGGGCAGAAACATGCACATTTCCAAGTAAGTTGGAAATGTCTTGTATAAGTGGGGAGCAAATGTAGTAGATTTTGTACCAGCGGCCTCGGTAGCTCAATTGGTAGAGCGACAGCACTGTAAGCCGGAGGTCCGAATCCTGGTCGAGGCTACTCTTTCCAACCCTAATCGTCACATTCACCTGATTGAAGTATGAAGACAAACGCATACATCTTTGGTTTTTAAGGCAATGAAAAATCTGTATCACAAAGTCAATTTGTTTAATATAAGTTGTTTATCTAACATGTGTCAGACCAAAAAAGGTGAACCTGATGAATCAAGGGAACAAACCTGTTGTGAAGTTGATTCGCCCATAATGTGTAAAATGTCTAGATAACATTCAAACTGCCAAATAATATTTTTTCATAGCACAACCAAACGGTTGCAGGTTGTGAACTATTCTATATAATAAAGACAAAACATACATCAATTCTATACAGTATTTTCAGGTCAACATGACCCAAATGGCCAAAATGAAGATCACATGCACATGAAATTCATGACATTTCCATTAATTGCATTATTGCAATATTCTTGAAATAACTTCGGTCAAATAGTTTTATCATTTATTTCTGTGTAAAATTACAGTGGTGACAAATTTGACAAAATACCTGTCACAACCAACCAATTTTCAACAGGTAAACCTGGCACAGGTAAATAGTAAATCAAAGGTAAATTGCATCCGTTCTACAGGTAAACACATTTTCTGCTAAATATTTCTAATGTTTAATGGTTGTAGTTTATTGGAATTACCTTGTAACGTGTATAAAAATATATATTTTGACCCAATTTCCTGTCAAATAAACGCCATATTTGTGATTTACATCCGGGCGTTAGTGTCAACCTGTACCGCCAGGTGGCGAATTAAACGCAGGTTAATATTGACGAATGTAATTTCTTACGCTGATCGTCTCTACACGGTTGTTAAGTTACTCTGATTTTTATTTCAAGTATACGTGTCCAGACATTTTTTTGATGAAGAGAACGGCTTCTAATGATAAATTTCTCGCTTCATTTAATTTAAGTATCACAGTAACGTTGTTTGTGCAGTGTGGCGGCTGTAAAAAGTCTCCCCGTAGGGGCCTACATACAATCAGTGTTGTTATCATTTTCGACATTTGAAGTTCGTTTAGCACGATACTTGTGTATGTTTATGGTACATCTAAAATTACTTAAAATTGTATTAGTATTGCGGTTAGTTTCCAGATGGATGGTTTCAATATCCCGGCCAGTATATATTTGGATATTGTTCAATCACCCAAGGTAATACTTCCTGCTTTATAATTTTTACCTTGGCGATGTCTGTGCTATGTAGGATTTATATTCTCAGACCCCCTGTCAAAATCATATCCTGTTTAGTTCCGCCCATCGTTTTCACGTTTAGGGCAAACCTATTCTTTTATTTGGGAACCATAAGCTACTGAACATGGGATGGTATTTATCTGAAAATACCATCGTTTGGGATGAATCGAAATTGCACTGTTTATTGGTGTAAATATTGAGTTGCGCTCAACCCGAGCTAGGCGGCGTTGGCAGTAATATGCATTTCCAGCCCATGAACAAGTACAATCAAACCGAGCCTGCAATATTTTCATTATTGTCGAGTTCGGTGACAAAAAGTTATATTTTTATCTACATTGTATTTCAACATCACAGTAGCGTTGTTTGTTCCGTGTGGCGGCTGTTCGAAGACTCCCCGTTCAATTAACCAGAGTTGTTATCGATTACGTCCTTTGAAGGTCGTAAAGCAGGATAATTTTGATACAACTAGGATAATACTTCTTAAATTACTTTTGTTTAATATCTCGGCTATTTTAAAGATGGGAGGTTTGAGAGATGTCACAGCATTGAGCAAAACGTTTACTACGAAATCTTTGTCTGGACATGGACCAAATATTTTTTCGCCTTTTGAAAACAAGCCGTTCCAATCTCCATTATATTGCAATGGCTCGAACTAAGGTAAGTTCTAGCAAGCCACTTATTCGGGGCACACGACCCATTCTTTCATTCGACTCGGTGCAAAACATAGTCTCGTATATCGTATCTGGAAGTTCGAGCATCAGCAGACGTCTGTGATTAAGAATGTGCAACGTTTTGAAAGACTCTTGGGTTCCAGACATTTCTGAGGTCGAAAACTCCGGTTATGAGCTCGAGAGGTGATTTGCCACTAACCATACAAGAGATATCGGAGCATCGAGCAAAAAGATAAGTCGGAAGACTATATCGGGACAGACTTTTTCGCTACTGGGATCATTCATATTACCGGACAAAAATTGATGATTTTTCTTCCTAACTTTTGTATTTTGCATCATAATCATGAAAACTTGCATGGAGTAATCTTCAGTTCTTCTTTCTAACCTAACCACAGCACATAGCAATAAACAACATAAACAAAAGGACATGTAGTAAAATACCATTATTATACATGAAACTTAACCAACTGCGACGTGTTGTTATTAATATGGAAGCAATAGGGGTCTACATGATTTGTTTCCGAATCCGATCAAAATTAGAGTGTTAATTCGACTGATATAAATTTTGTCCGGTAAATTGAATGTCCGGTAAATACGAAATATCCAAGTATGTAGCGTTTTGACCGACCTGGGGTTTCTTGCATCCAGGGATTTCTGAGACCGCAGTCTGGTCTTGAGGGGTCATTTCCCTCAAACCCTCCAAGGGGGCATTGAGCAATTGAGTTTACTCCGGAGGCTATGTCTGAACTTAGCTATATGCATTCCATAGTTTGGGATGGATCAAACTGTACTGTTTATTCGTTTTAATATTGAATTGAGCTCAACCCAGGGCTAGGCGGCGTGGGTAGTTAAATGCATTTCCATTACAGCCCATGAAAAAGCACAATCAAATCGAGCCTGTAATATTTTCATATTTGTCGTGTTCGGTGGCTTTCATAGTTCCCTTTTATTTATTAAAATACAAATACCTAGTCCAAACAATAACTTTAAACTGGCTTTTGAAAGAGAAAATAAAACATTGAGCTGATCGGTGGGCTGGGGTTATTTCCTCAAGAAAACTTGAACTTGTTTGTTCATATCAGTTCATTTGTTGGGGCAAGTGTGAGGTTGGTGCACCCAAGAACCTGGTTTAAACCCCCCCCACCCCCAGTGGCAAATTGTTTTGCCACTGACCGTTAATATGGTGGTAACCCCTCGGGTTCTCACTTTCGTTAGGCGTCTATTTTGTAATAGATGAAAAAGGGAACTTTGAAGACCCTCGACCACGACAAATATGAAAATATTTATAATTCTATAACCACGTTGTCTTCTCTACACCTTTTGGCTGTGTATGTAGGCTTGTCTATCTGGTATGCATATTTCCCTTTTTCATTAAACCATGCTCCTTTTTAACCCCCGCCGCATAGCGGTAAAGGAATGGTATTCATGCGTCCGTGTGTTTGTGCTTGTATACATGTGCGCGTACGCGCGCGCGTGTGTGTGTGTGCAGATTCCGTGTCCGCTCCATAACTTCTACATCCCTGGAAGTAATTCCAGGAATTCAAGTCTTCACTTAGTCAAGCCGATGTGCAGAAACTACATGTACGTTCCAACCTGGTCGGCTCAATAACAATGTCAGCAGTGGTGTTTACAGGTTTGAACCGTGTATTTCGTGCCCGCTCAATAACTTCAAAACCCCTTGAAGGAATTTCATGAAACTTTGGTCAAGTGTTCACACAATCCTGGTCGGCTCAAGGTAAAAGACACCAGTGGTGTTAAAAGCCCTAGAATAAATTTCATGAATCTTTCATCAATTGTTCGCCTAATCAAGACGATGGGCAGAACCTATGGTCCAACCTGGCCGGCTCAACAAGGTCACAATCGGTGTTCAAAGGTTTGAAGCTTGAATTTTTCCGCTCCAGGAAATTTCATGAAACTTGGATCAAATGTTCACCCCATCAAGACAAAGTATAGAACCCATATTCCAACCTTGTCGGCTCAATGTTGAGGTCATCAGTGGTGTTTGTACCCGAACTGTATTTCGTGCCTGCTCCATAACTTTTAAACCCCTTTTAAGTTCTTGTAAAAGAACCTAAAATCTCGATTTGTTTCTTTTATCCCTGTCATCATGTTCTTGCTGATTTGACTCCATGTACTCTGGTCTCGATAAGATCATTGAGTACCAGCCCCTTTGACTTTAAAATTTTATTAGCTTTTTATGTGTTCTGTGCTTTTGCATCCAGCATTGTTGAGCTGATGGGTGGGTTGGAGCTATTTCACAAAGACAACTTGTACTTGTTTTGTGATACGATCGAGAACCTGTTGGGGCAAGTGCAGACCTGGGTCCAATTACAATTATAATTTAATTAATTATAATTAATTACCTTTTTTCAAGTAATTGAAAATAATTAATAATTGAAACAAAAATCAATTATTTTAATTATAATTAATTAATTAAAATCCAAAAAATGCAATATAATTTTCAATTAAATTCAATTACTCTTCAAATACATGTAGAAGACAGTAACACATGGCAAAACACAGGTTTTTGTGCAGTGGCTATTGTCACCTGAAGTTATAAATTTCACACTTGCTGGTTATTTAAAGATCATCGAGGTGTTAATTTTGATATGAACTTGAAAGACAATGGCTGAATATGAAGCCATAAAATTACTAGTACAATAACTGGTATAAGTAGCCTAAAGGAATCAATTTCATCGAAAGTTGGTACCTTTTTTTCCCTTCCAAATATTATTCCTCTTTGACTTTGCTTTCTTATTATATTTTTGTTGCCATTGCAGACATATTATACACTACACTAGTCAAAAGTTCTAAGTGCACACTTGTTAAATGTTGATTTTTCAAATTATTTGATTCAATCTTTCAAAAAAGTGTAAATTACAATGAAGAAGAATCAATATTCTGTTAAAGCACACCAAAAAATTATGTCTGCTTAACCAGATTAAAAAATAATAACATTTTAGCTCACTAATACTCAGAAAGCAATTCTCAAGTTAATTATCACTGCATCGGCCATCATTTTTGATCGTTTTCTCATCTCTGTATAATTTAAAGTTCATGCAAATTTAAAGGAAATACTGTAGTTTGCCATTCCATTGCACTAAAATAGCTTCCTGTAGCTTTGTAATGGTCTGCTGGGCACGATGAGCCAACGCACTCTTCTCTATTTTATCCATAACGTTTTTACAGGATTTCAAGGAGGAAATTCCATGTTTTAAACAATGTTTTGTGCCAAAAGTTTTTAAATTGTCTAGCAGTTTGGGCTGATGCAATTCTCTATGATATATGTGTAACAGCCTTTGCAAGTGAAAAAATGTATTCATTTTGATAAAACTGACCAGTTTTCGGACACGCTTTTTGACCAAATGAACGTCATTTTCGAATCATTCGATTTTAAAGTTTGTTGAATTTCTATAAATTTTAATTTTAAATTTTTATTTATTATACACTTATCCAACAAATGCTACACTAATATTTTCGAGTTTACGTTGTTTTACACAAATATTGAATGACGTAATTGAGTAGCGTCAGCGTTCAACGTAAGCAACGTTATCAATCTAGAAAATAATATCGTTTGATTTTCTTCTAAAATTAAATATGCAAAAATATGGTATTTCTTTTGCATTTACAAAAAACCGTCAATTTTTTTTAGAACAAATTTGAATTTGTGCCAGTGAAAAGAACTTTGACGACAATGTCGTTGTCTGCTGACGTCAACCGTTCCATGGTTACAATTTGTTGGTGTGTTTTTCGTGTTTGTGTGGAGTCGGTGAACATGTGAAAAACAAAAACGATTGTAAAAAAATAATTTTTTATTGCCGCAAGGGGAATACGCATAAATAGCGTATGCCGACGTGGATGACGTAATACGTAAACCATGCGAACGGTTTTCAAACAAATATTACTGTTTGATCATAATTAACATTGTGTCAAACTTTCATTCAATTAGAATAAGCTTACTTTGAGATATTCAAAATTGAAAAGTGGGCACTTAGAACTTTTGACCAGTGTAGAAACCACAAAGCAATTGTTAATACTTTTTTTTATTGATGTAGTTCTGTATGTAAATACCTAGGTGAAATAAATGTTATGTTCTTTTCTGTTCATTGATTGTACCAACGGGGTACGTTTTGATTAAAACCTTCTTCAATACTGGTCTATGCCCGGTAAACACTGCCTCCTTCACCAAAAAGTGATGTTAAGAAACTGAGGCATGTTCACTTCCGTGCTGGAGGCATCGTGATATTTTTGTCAACAAAGGTGAGTACAATATTTTTTTTAATTACATTTCCTTTAGAAAACATTAGCAGTATCAAAATTCTAAGAATGTCATTCCATGTAAATATGATTGAACCTCATATTCGACACCATTTTTTCGTAAGATATTACAAACTGGCTTGTCTACAACATTTACAATGCGAGAGAAACTTGCATATTTTAATTAAGTCTATCAAAATGTTTGATTCTGGGGCCTGTTATTATTGATATTGACATTTTATTCATGGATATATAATAAATGTAGTCCCCAAATGGTCTCTGAACAAAGCAGATATGGCTAAAGGTCACATTTAGCGAACTAAGCCCATTTTAAAGGAAGTGCTGGAGGCATAGGGGTGGTGCAGGCGGCATCGACGAGGTGCTGGAGCCAGAGCCATCATTGTTTTTACTATTGAATGCAATACAGATATGGTTCATACAATATTAATTATAAATGAAAGAAGCTTAGAACGGGACGAACTGCAACGGCAACCACATACATCCGAGCATTCTAATTTAGCTGGGACTTTGGCGTCATTATTATGAATTGATTATATTCCATTCTATTTAGGCAATAAAGAATACTCGCACTTTCGACAAAATTGATGCTAATTATCACATTATTTAACAATCGATTCGTGCGCTGCTTACATTTAAAGCACAAATAAATCGAAGATGAGGATCAATTCGTGTCTTGCTTACATTTGAACAGGAATCTATACCTGGTAGACGAAACGTAACTCAATTACGTAAAATCTTCCAAAATGGAAGTCAGTTATATAATTTATAAATAATATACACTCTTTATTTTCGAATTTTCGAACACTTGTTCTTTATCAAGAAAAATACAGAAATTATTTTAAAATTGTTATATAAATATAAATATATAAAATAAATATATAAAATATAAATACATGTAATTAAATTAAATATTATACAAAATATAAATAATATATATTTATATAAAATTATATTTATTATAAACGCAATAATTTCTGTATTTTTCTTGATAAAGAACAAGTGTTCGAAAATTCGAAAATAAAGTGTGAATATTATTTATAAATTATGAAACGTAACTGATGATCAATCGTTTGCATTTCAATGCCAACTCATTTTACGATCCAATTGATAATGTGTTGATTATATTGTTCATAACTTTAACAAATTTATCGAATATATTTTTATTTTTATATTCAGCAACCACGTTTTCAACACACAAGCAAGAGCTAAAGTTTACAAAAGGAGAAAAAAAATGTATAAACCTTAGCACAGCATAGGGAGAACTACGGGGAGAACAACCCAGAAGTCAATACGGGTATAAAATAAACAGGCCAAGGTTATTGCACTCGACAAGACTAAGTTTTGCAAAGGCATTATATCAGTGATACATAAATACATTTATAAACTTTTGGCAAGCAGAGAAGATTCAATCTGGACAGTGTTTTCATTTTCTGTCTAGGGAGGAATGGAAATAAACGTTTAAAGATTTATTTTATGTATTTATTTTCCTTTGAAACTGAGATCATCAGAAAACATGACTATTAGTTGGTCTACATATTAACAACGTCAAACTAAAATAATAACTAACAATGTAATACTAAACTTACATCGTACTTGATTAAGAAAAATAATGAAATCCTCCGGTTTTCCTAGAATACAGTCTCATATTGTAATTAAGTTTCAAAAGCAGGCAAAATGCAAAAACCGACAAACACACTGCCACAATTAAATGTATTTTGAATCATCCAACCAAACGTTTTGGTCATAAAGCATCAAGAACTACTCTAAATCCAGAGCTTTGGTATTTAATTTAGATTTATTTACTTTAAATATAGTTTTTAAAACAAAGAAAGCATATCATTCATTCTAATAAAATGACAGCGACCTATAAATGAATACTATAGTTTAGTTTTGAAGTGTGACATTATAAAAATATAAAGAACATTTAGCTTATTAGCAGTATTTGGTGAAATACTTGTATGTAAGAGTTCACAAACATGAATCATTGATGTTGAGTGTTTTCTGAAGTATACTGTTTAAGTAATGGTTTGGAAGAAAATGTTTTGGACACAAATCACACTATAAAGTTTTCGTCATCGACATACCACTACTCAACTTGTGCATTTCGTAATTTCTGTGGTAAACAAACGTACCACTACAATTTTCATATTGATATTTAACACGACCATGTTCCTTTCTAAGATAACCATGTAAATATCTGATATTGTTTAATCTTTTCTCACAGATCGTACGTTGTAGTCTTTTAGCTTGCACGTGAACCCTTTGAGTATAGCTCTGCAGTGCGCTAGTGGAGGCAACCCGTCTTTGGCAGATAGAATACATTGTATTGACTGCAGCCTTCTGGTGCATTATTTACATGAAAGCTCCTTATCCAATTTGAACTATACAGAATCCGCAGATTTCGCAAGGAGATCGTTTTTCTTGTACCAGAATTCATGGCAAATCTGAAATGGATTAACAATAAATAAGAAACTGTTGAATGATTATAAAATACTAAGCATGTAAAATGTGCAATAGTTATGCTACTTAAATTTTAGAATGCCTTACAAGTAGTGGTATCTGAGAGTCATAAACATTCTCAAACGAAACTTAAAATACATGTATTTAATATATGTCGTGTTCGGTGGCTTTCAAGTTTCCCTTTTTCATCTATTTTATAAAAGAATGAATATACATGTATTTAAGTAACTTTCTAATTAAAAGTCTGATATTTTAAAGTTATAATGAAATTCTTACGTAATATTAAACATGATTTAGAATTGTTATAGCAAAAAAGGAGGCGTTTAAAAGATTGCTCTGGCTCCAGCACCTCGTCGATGCCGCCTGCACCATCCCTATGCCTCCAGCACTTCCTTTACAATGAGCTTAGTTCGCTTAATGTGACCGTTAGTCATATCTGTTTTGTTCAGGGAGCATTTGGGGGACTTTATTTTTAATATATCCACCGATAAAATGTCTATAGCAGAAAATTACAGGCCCCAGAATCAAAAATTTTGACGGACGGTACTAAATGTGCAAGTTTCGTTCACATTGTAAAAGTTGTAGACAAGCCAGTTTGTAATATCTGAAGGATAAATGGTGTCGAACATGAGGTTCAATCATATTTACATGGAATGACATTCTCCGATTTTTGAAACAAGTAATGTTTCCAAAATAATTGTAATACAAACACAAAGTACTCACCTTTGTTTACAAAAAATATCACGATGCCTCCAGCACGGAAGTGAACTAGCCTCCGTTTCTTAACATCACTTTTTGGTGAAGGAGGCAGTGTTTACCGGGCGTGTGCATGCAGAGATTCTACCAAGGTTGTCAAACAATGAGCTCTACCTGCATTATCTGCACCAGTTAAAAGGCTCTTCAATAGCTGGGAAAGCATTTAAGCCTGAATGTTGTTCATTGACTGACAGACAATTTTAAGCATAAATGTATTTGAAATGCAAAAAGGACTTATAAATCGTCATCTGAAATCTGTCTCCAATCATGATTCTGTTTGTGAATATAATTCCTTTTTGAAAATAATTAAAAATAATTAAAAAATAATCAATTATTTTCCTTAAAATAATTGTAATTAATTAATTACTTATGGAAAAAGCAAGTAATTATATTTGTAATTTAATTGAAGTATTTCTGATTTAATTGTAATTAATTAATTACTTTTCAAAGTAATTGAACCCAGGTCTGGGCAAGTGTGAGGTTAGTGCATCCTAGAACCTGGTTTAAACCCCCCAGTGGCAAAACATGCCACTGACCGTTCTAAGGCGGTAACCTCTCGGGTTCTCACTTTCGTTTATTGTTTGTGGCGCCCATATTGAAACTGATTATTTTAATACCATGCTCTCTTCTCCTCTCTTCTTTTTGAAGGCTGTTTCTGCTGGATGTGGACATTCCTCATATGCATATTTCAAATTTTTGAGATATGTATAAGGTTGTACATATCGATATATACGATCGATATCATGGGACAGGTATTTGGAAAACACTGCGACCGATTTTTAAAACCCAGATCAAGAATGTTTTGGACCGTGATCTGTGTTTTATACATTTCCATTGCGACAACAACAACAACTGCGACACACCGAGCGAAACAATAATATTTCTTGATTGTCAATTTGCATGTGTATTAGCAACAGCATTTGAATTATTGGGACCTAAAATCTAATAAGGTATCGTATGAAATATGTTGCTTGTTAGCTTTTCGGTGAAATTGCGGTTGTCGAAAACACGTGGTTAAGATGCAAATTTCGGATACCCCAGAATTTCGGATAAGCGCGTGGTCATTTGTTTGATAGATTATTTTTGTTAAGTATTTGTGTTAAGGTTGTTTTTATGCTAATAATAATCTTTCCTCATAGCAATATTTATTTTCAATAAATCTCTTGTGTTTACAATTACAGTTATTTTGTAAATTTAAACAAGCATGACCGAAATAATGCATGTATCATTCAATTTTGCTCTACTTGGCAACAGAAGGGTCAGTCAAATTATGGAAATTGCCCAAATTTTTAGAATGTGTCATAGAAAACAACATTCATGTTCATTTTATACTGATATTATTCATTGATTATTTGATAGGAAATTCAGCAAAAGCATTTTTAAATGGATTTAGATGACTCGTTTATAATTTCAGTATAAAATTATCACTCACAGGGTTTTTTTAAGGAAGAGGGGAAGACGCTGGACGCTGGTCAAAAGGGGAAAATAGCGTGAAAAATACAAAATTGGGGAAAATCTAGTTAAATATACACTCTTGCTTGTACTAGCTAGAGTGAATGTTTATACTCAAGTTTATGCTTCTGTTATTCTTTTTTTAATTTTGCTTTCATTACCAAACAGTCTATTTAGCTTACAGAGGCATGTCTCTTTGTTATCTGTTTTTAAACAGTACAAGAATAAGTTGATTTATACTTGCTCACTTGCTGAGCCTGCTTAAAATTTATCCATAATGTGTGTGCTTACTCGGTTCCGTTAGTACCTAATTTCTATCAAATATTCGTGAAAATTGTGCAGATTTTAGCTGAAATAGATTAAACATAACTATAAATTAAGCTTCTGTTTACGTTTTGATTAAAAATATCACTTTACAAGGGGGAAATTGATTTTTGTTGGGGAAAAAATTTTCTGTGGGGAATTTTTTTTCTAGGGGAAGACGCTGACTACCAGCGTCAGTTTGTTAAGGAAAAAAAACCCCTGACTCATGTCATTCTTGTATTATCATTGCAGGGATTTCAATAGCTTTTGAAAACCAGGGGTCATCTGAATACTGTTGAGAATTTTCAAGGGGTCATTATCAGATGGTTGCAAGCCATATCTTGTATTCAGTCAGGGAATGGCTTAGAGAGAGACTTGGGAAATACTCCAATAGTCTCCCAAATTTCCTAAACTTCTCCCTCTACCTGAGCTAAAAAGAAAACTGAAAACTTCTCCCTAAAATTGGAAAAACTTCTCCCTGTTCTCACAGCCTAAGCCGATCCCTGTCAGTGATCTTTATTACTTATAAAATTGCTTAAACTTCATTTTAATTTATACCCAAGGTTCAAATAAGTATTATAAATTTATATTTTAACATGCAAAAGGTATAATATTTATGTTCATTCTTACTGAATTTGACAACTATTCCTAATAAATTTACCTGATCAAAATGACTCCAAGCTCAGAATAAGGTTGGGTCAAAAGTGGAATAATTCAAATTTGCTTGCATCAAAATGCAATAATCTGCATCTATTGAAATCCCAGACATTGTGGTCTCTAATTGTCTTAGAATATAACTACAAGTTTACATGTGTCATAAAATGCATCAAGCAAGCTATGCAAATTTGGTAGCTAATTTGAAACTGAGACAAACATGGCTTAATTTGGCAAACACATTTAACATTAATTTAATGTGTAAAAGAACAAGAATACTTTAAAATAATGCAGATAAAACAGTTAACTCTTTACTCCATATACAGTGCTCACACTGGCTGTTTCACGTGTTGTTTCCACGTGCGTGGGAAATTGCATTATCATTATTTGTTTTGTTTTTTAATTTACATGATTTTATCTAAGATAACATCTCTAGTTTTGAAGAATAACTGTTGGGCAATAGAAAAAAATATTTTAGATTCTCATCCCCACCCACCCCTGTCCAAAACCACTCGCCCCAAAAAATTTATTGGTAAAAAAATAAAAACATATTCTGTTCCGGACAGAACGGGTTTTAGACCATCCCGAAATACCTTCTTAAGGTATTTCGTTAATAAAAAATAAAAATTAAAAAGTGCCCATCCGCCCCTTTTTTTCCCAAAATCCGGATGAGAATCTAATAATTTATTTTCTCTGGCCTTAATTATTATTTTATTAAGTTAACCTCAATCAAAATAATTGGCTCTATGTAAAATTACTAACGATTTTTAATAATAAGGCATTCTTTACTTCACTGATGCAGACAAAATCAGTTAGATTCACTGTTATGTAAACTTGTTATTTGTATACCAAAAAAGGTCTATACTTCAAGGCAGTCTTAACCAAACCATTTAAAATATTGCATTAAATTTTTGGGCAAAATAATTTAATTCACATCAATTTTCTGCTGAGAATGAGTTGATATGTTAATGGGTAGTTGCAAAGACGATTCGGGACTAGATTGATGATAATATTATGTCAAAAAATGATGTCTGAAAATGGATGAAAATGTAATTACTAATAAACCAGTAGAAAATTGCCATGTGTAAGACATTTCCAAAGCAAAGAATAACCAAGGCAGCTGATTAAACACATTTTATGAGAAAATAGGAAGTATTTTCTCCGTGGCCATGGTTAAAAAATCGGCAATTCGTACCGTGAATTTTCGTCCGATTCATCACTTGAGGTACAGTATCCAGCTAGGTTTTTTGCTGTGAGAATGGATTTAGAATTAGGCCCGTATTTACTGTTAGGTTAG
Organism: Corbicula japonica; assembly: GCA_038501625.1. NCBI lineage: Eukaryota > Metazoa > Mollusca > Bivalvia > Venerida > Cyrenidae > Corbicula > Corbicula japonica. Next base: position 248,803 of record JAZAYU010000027.1, read on the forward strand.
AAAAAAAACAAAATCATTTATTCTTATTCTTAAAATATTTGTCTACTTTGTTAAACATTTGATAGGGGAATCCATAATAGCTATAAATAGCAACCATAACAACCTCACAATTCCATTGTCATGACGTAGTGGAAATTCCCAGTTTACCGATTACAAACATCAATCATTGATCCGTAGGCAAGGACGCCAAGGTGATTATCTTTAGTGACACTGTTAGTTCAATAAGGGGGTTAACGACCCACAATTATCAGAAATGTGGCGGCTGCTCAGTGCAAGGTGAATACAGATTAGCTAACAATATCTTCTCTTTTTTGACAATAATTTAATTCGCCAAATTTTACTGCCATTTCTTTGAAATAATCGCCAAAACTTAAAATTATCGCAAATGGCGACAATGTCGACCAACAGCGTGAGCACTGATATATCAACATTTTAGTGCATGTACGACAGTGTATAGCCATGCCCTGGATGTGCTGGCTGATCTGGATGTACACTTCGCCCATGCAGTAAAGGTCTTTTCAATGGAGTAAAAGGTTAATTACTTTTTGTTAACAACTATATAAATAATACTTAGAGAAATTTCATTGCAGTTAAACTGATGCCTCTTGATTCACCTCCACAATATTTTCATGTCATATAAAATTCGATCCTGTAGCATCAACAGGTTTTTTCATATACCGATAATTACTTAATAATAATAAACTTGATTTCCAAGCAGAGCAAAGCTTATGTCAGTATAATGAGTATTGGCAGTCTTCATCTTTGATGTAAAACATGAACATCACTTGCAACTTAAAGGTGATGTAGTTAAATTTGTCAATAAAGAGCTGATCAAATGCAGAGGTGTATAAATTTTTTTGGACCCACTCGCCCTGCAGGTCGAGTGAATGATTAAGTGCACTAGCCCTTACACAAAGTACACTGGCCCTTATATTTTAAATAAAATTTCCAAGTTTCTTCATTTGTTTCGACATTCTGACATATAGCAGGAAAATACGTGCACTTGTGGATTTGGGAAACCCAGTGAGGATAAAAATAAATCGCTGCTGTTACCTTTACATAAGACCCAACGGATCATTTACTCGCCATGGCGAGCGGTCGAGTGGAATTCTACACCTCTGAAATGGAGAGTCTAAACCCTTAACTCCATGGGATATGGCGGTTATTCTATGACAACAGTGTTGATCCAGATCAACCGGCACATCTGTTCCCCATCTAATTCATTAAGTTGTTTCTGATCAGTATAAGACCAGTGTAGATCTGGATCAGTTAGCCAAATTATCCATCTGAACTGAATCTACACATGATAAAATATATATAATAAAGGGGAAACTGAATAATTTAATTAATGTACTACTTGTAATTACTTCAGTGGGTTTGTTGTTTTTTATATGCAGAAAATGAGTGCCTACAAAGCTGGTGATCTGTCCAAGCTGTTGGCATCAGGTAATTTACCTGGAGGAGCTACACCTGGGAGAAATAACAAGAAAAAGAACAAGCATGCCATTCTTCCTGGAGGTGCCACTCCTGGCAGGGGAGGTAATACAGGAAAGAATTCCTCTCCACTATTCAAAGGGAAGGCAGGATTGGACAAGGGCAAGCAAAGTGCAAAGAATAGCAACCTCAACCAATCCATTGGAAATCAGAAAGCTAACCAGAACAGAAAGCGTAAAATGGAAACTCCTGCTAAAGTTAATACAAAACCGGCTAAAATACCAAAATCTGGGTCTGAAGAGTCTGATGAGGAATCCAGCAGTGAATCAGAGGAGGGTGATGATATCATAGATCAGATAAAAAACAGTCTGTCCGAGAAAAAAAAGAAAATTCTAAAAACCAATAATGATGATGACGAGAGTGATGATGATGATGATGATGATGATGATGATGATGAAAGTGACGATAGTCCCTTACCTGTGTCCAAGAAACCAATCAAGTCAGTGACGGCAGATGGAGGTGATGAAAGTGATGATTCCAGTGATGATGAGGATGATGATGACGAAGAGGATGAAGTTGAAGATCAGCAAAAGAATAAACCAACTAAATTCACTGTTGTCAAGTCCTTCAAGAAGGAAGATGATGATACTGACAGCAGTGATGATAATGATGATGATGATGATGACGATGAGGGGGAGATTGCATCAAACAAGAAAAACAAGGGATCAAATATTGCTGCTATTAAGGCTCCTCAAAAAGATGATGATGATGATGATGATGATGATGAAAGCAAAAGCAGTGATGATGACCTAAGTTATAAAAAAGATGGAATTAATAAGATGTTATACGATGAGGAGGAGGATGACTCTGATTCTGATGATGATGAAGAAGAAGAAGATGATGATGATGATGAAGATGAAGAAGATGATGATGAAGAGGAGGAGATGGAGGCAGAGGAAGAAAACAAAGATTCCAAGAAAGGCAGTTCAGGATTCTCTCCACCTGCAGGAATTGTCCATGAATCACTGGTGAAAGCAGGAAACAAGAGGTATATCTTTCCGCTTGATTTTTACATATTAAACCATGAGGATTTATTTTTGTGATTTCTATAGTTGGATTGATCTATGAATTAATGTTAACAAACCTTAGAAATTTTCATTATTATGTCATTTGGCTGGTTTAAAATTGGACAATCCCCTATTTTATTCAAGGGAGGTAAAACATAGGCTTGCTTTTCAACTGGTACAGTGTATCACACTGTATACAGAGGAAGAAGTGTTCAGCTGAAAATTAATAAGCAGCTTTTAAACAAGCATAGAGAATATTAAACATTGAAAACATGTTTTTTTGGCTGTTAAGAAAATAATCTATGCTTTTTGAAAGCTTTTTACTATGAATTTTGTGTGACATTTAGGAAGGCGGAGAAGAGTAATTCAGATGACAAAAAACAAGCATCACCATCAAAGAAGATGAAGCCTGATGTAGGCGTTAAAGATGTAACCGATGTGACCCCGGGGGAGGAGGGAGATCTGAAAACGAGGCCGAGGAAAGACAGACTGGCAAAGGGTAGTAATGACAGAACTGTGTTTGTAGGAAACCTGTCTATCAAGTTAAATAAAAAGGTATCCCTTTCATAGTTTATAATGATTTGATTAACCCTTTACTCCATATATAATCTTCTTAGCAGAACAGTGTAGATCAAGTTCGGCAGGCACACCTGTGCTGTCAGATCAGAATTTGCACTGTTCGCTTATACTGTATATTCATTATTATTTCGGACCATTGGCAAACAGTGTAGATCCTAATCGGACGCATGGATTTACTGGCTGATCCAGATCTGCATTGTTGGCTTATTAATGGAGAAAATGGGTTATATATACATGTATTGTTCTGGATCACATGCTTATTTAATTAGCAAAGAATTATCCATGCCCCATATTTTTTAACCATTATAATGATTCTATTACTCTGGTATGACATTAACCCATTTAAAGTTAAGCAAAGCATATATCACATTTGCGACCAGTGTAGACCCAGATCAGCTTTCACATTGGTGCATACTGGTAAGGTTCTACTCTCTTCATTGTTCAGTTGACCTTTTCCTCCATATATATGTGTTTTTAACCCAAGTGCAACCAGTGTAGATCCAAAACAGCTGGCACATTTGTGCCATCTGATCTGGATCTTACTTGGTCGCTTTTTGGTCAGATATGACCTAATGAATCAATAGCAAACAGTGCAGATCCTGATCTGACGGCATGAATATGCCAGCTGATCTGGGTCTACACTGTTTGCCCAAGGGATAACATCCATACCCGAAGGCGTAAAGGAATATTCAATATTATATTTATGTCAAACACACCTATGACTATTGAATGGTCTGTCAGATTCGGATTGAAAGGGAGGTTCATTATGTTTACCCTTCACTTCATTTATACGACATATTGCATAGGGGAACAGTGTAGATCCAGATAAGTCAGTACATTTCTGCCATTCGATCTGGATCTTCACTGTTTGCTAATTGGTTGGAAACAACCTTATGAATCTAAATGCAAACAGTGTTGATCCTGATCCAAATCAAGCATGTGCGACTTATCTGGATCTACACTGTTTGCTTACAAGTCGTTTATATGAATTCTTTCTTTCAGGAGCTTGAGCGGCTATTCAGTGAGTTTGGAGAAATTGAATCAACACGCTTAAGATGTGTGGTAAGATTGTTTTTAAACATCAGTAATTTTCATTGGGTGGACTTCATTTGCTTATCTAAGACTTGCCCCAGTTTTGATTCGGTGTACCTCTACCATGTTATCTGGCTGTGAGAAAAGAAGTTCAGAAGTAATCAGATTGTATCAACTTCTGTTTTCATTCTTTCTACCTTTTGGCCATATTGTGACACTGCTTGCCACATGATCTTAACCAAAGGTATCAGCACAAGATGGAAAGTAGGGATGGGAACGAGTAATCGAGTACTCGGGTACTCGATTAACGTCTAAGTACCCGAGTAGTTCATAAGTATCCGAGTACCCGATTAAAAATGTAAACAAAAAAAATCAACCAATTTTTGTAAACGTTGTCTTTAAGAAATCTTACAAATTGCCGACTGACAGTTAATTGTTATCACCTCGCACCTGGTTTCGAATAAACAAGATGACACTTAGGGGCACAAATATCCGGTAATTGGCACCTAATTGACGTTATTGTTTGATGCCGTAACACAGACAAATTGCAATCATGAAAATTAGCCCCATATTTTTTTGGAATATTTTTAGCACGACGCTTCTCTCGTCGGCATTTTATTTAATTTTGTTTATTGAGTAATTATATTCAAATGTGATTGTTGATTGTAAGTTTGCAAAACTGAAATAAAATTTGATTGGAGAACATATACTATTTTCATGATGTGTACATTTTACGGTGATGTTCTAGTTTGTTACACGGGCTAATTAATGATTGTTTATTTAGTTAAATGTTTTCAAAGTTGATTACCGAAATGCATTAAATATGATTAAATATCATTAAGGTCATTTGTTTCCTTTAAATGTGTTGTGTATCTTCTTGAGTGATCGATAATGACAAGTAGTCTTGCATGATCATAACCGGTACGATCGTTAAAACTTATGGAAGCTGATATTTCCTCTTGCGTTAGAGAACAAGATCCGAGTACCCGTGTACTGATTTTGCTACTCGTTCCCATCCCTAATGGAAAGTGATTTCGGCCTATACAAATGAATGAATGAAGTGCTTTGCCATGCCCCATTTTTGAATTGCCATACGGCAGCCTAACCCTGTATAGCAAATGAAGTTCACACATTGACGGTCAATGTAAATTTAAAACAATGGAAACCACTTATGTCACGTTTAGAGATTGACAAAAGATAGAGTTTCATTTGACCTTGAAGCTCACATGCTATATTTGTTAAGATTATCCATCGTTATTTCTTATCCCCCAGGCGTGATACATAAATTAGTAAATACTAACAAACTGCGCAGGTGACCAAAGAAAAATGCAGATTACATTTGCTGAATAGCCTGTGTATTTTGGTAAATATTTAAAGATTAAATTGGCAGTAATTATTTTTCCTTTTAAAAAAATCATTGTTTGTAACAGTCTGTTTGTAACAGACATCAGCAATTTTGTTTTACAGCTGAAATTTAATTGTCTTCTTCAGCCTGTGAAAGACTTGAAAAAGCCAAAGAAGGTCAGCGCCATACTGTAAGTGGAGTAGATTAGATTGTTCTTACTGAGCAAAATACAAAGCGGTACTTATGTTATTGTTACATACTATATGCCTCTTTTAACCTATTTCTCCATAGATACACTTGTTTTGCGTGGGTGAACAGTGAAGATCCAGATCAGCCAACACATTCATGCCATCTGATAAGGATCTGCACTGATAGCCTTAAGATTCCTAAGGTTATTGTACTGCTGTGTAATAAATTGTCCAATTGCGATAACTGGAAAATCCCGAGTGCCTGGTGATTTACTTCGAGGTATTGCATATTTCGAGTGTTAGAATTTTTCATAACACTTTTAGAGTTTTTAAAAGAAAGAATGTGTAATCTAACGGCACTATATGATACTATCATATGTAACAGCTGTTTGTTGCAAAGTTAATCACTTAATAAAACAAGATAGATTTTTATGCCCCCGAAGGGAGGCATATAGTAATCGGACCGTCCGTCCGTCCTTCCGTCCGTCCGTCCGTCCTTCCGTCCGTCCGTCCGAAATAATCTTGTCCTCGCTTCTCCTCTGAAACCGCTTAAGGGATTTCTTTGAAACTTAACAGGAATGTTTGTCACCAAGCCTAGTTGTGCATATCGTCAGGAATTTCTGCTCCGATTATTTTTGGCTGAGTTATGGCCCTTTGAAGCAAAATCTTGTCCTCGCTTCTTCTCCCAAACCGCTTGAGGGATTTCATTGAAACTTCACAGGAGTGTTTGTCACCAAGCATAGATGTGCATATCCGAAGGAATTTCTGATCGGATTATTTTTGGCCGAGTTATGGACCTTTTTACCTAACCCTAACCCTAAACCCTAACCCTAACCCTAAACCCTAACCCTAACGTAAACTGAAATCGCTTGAGGGATTTCATTGAAACTTCACAGGAGTGTTTGTCACCAAGACTTGTTATGCATATCCAAAGGAATTTCTGATCGGATTATTTTTGGCTGAGTTATGGGCCTTTTTACCTAACCCTAACCCTAAACCCTAACCCTAACCCTAAGGTTAATTTTGTTAACGCAATAGAGGTAACATTTTTTTGTCCGATTGTCATGAAATTTGGTCAGGATGTTTGTCCCAATGATTTCTTGGACGAGTTTAAATATGGGTCATCAGGGTCCAAAAACTAGGTCACTGTTACTAAAAATAGAATTTTCTTGTTAACACTCTAGCGGTCACATTTTTGCTCCGATTGTCATGAAACTTGGTCTGGATGTTTGTCCCAATGAATTCTCGGACGAGTTCGAATAAGGTTCATCCTGGTCCAAAAACTAGGTCACTGTTACTATAAATAGAATTTTCTTGTTAAAACTCTAGCGGTCACATTTTTGCTCGAATTATCATGAAACTTGGTCAGGATATTTGTCCCATTTATTTCTAGGCCGAGTATGAATATGGGTTACCTGATCCCAAAAACTAGGTCACTGTTACTATAAATAGAATTTTTTTGTTAACACTCTAGCAGTCACATTTTTGCTCCAATTATCATGAAACTTGGTCAGGATATTTGTCCCATTTATTTCTAGGCCGAGTTTGAATATGGGTCACCTGGGTCCAAAAACTAGGTAACTGTTACTATAAATAGAATTTTCTTGTTTACACTCTAGCGGTCACATTTTTGTTCTGATTGTCATGACACTTGGTCAGGATGTTTGTCCCAATGATTTCTCGGACGAGTTTGAATATGGGTCATCTGGGTCCCAAAACTAGGTCACTGTTACTTAAAATAGAATTTTCTTGTTAACACTCTAGAGGTCACATTTTTGCTCCGATTGTCATGAAACTTAGTTAGGATGTTTGTCCTAATGATTTGTCAGACAAGTTCGAATATGGGTCATCTGGGTCCAAAAACTAGATCACTGTTACTAAAAATAGAATTTTCTTGTTTACACTATAGTGGTCACAATTTTACTCTCAGATTGTAAAGAAACTTGGTCAGGACATATGTCCCAGTTATTAATTGGTTGAGTTTGAATATGGGTCACCTGGGTTCAAAAACTAGGTCACTGTTACTATAAATAGATAAATCTTGTCCATGCTGTAAATTTGTTATTTCTCATTGGATTTTAAAATAACTTGGCTCAAATGTTTACCATGACAAGGTGTACCTTCGCGTACAATACCCATGCCTGTTGGTCCAAGGTCAAGGTCACTGTTACTAAAAATAACATTTTCTTGTCTTGGCTGTTATTCCTAATGAATGAAGTGATTTCAAAATAACTTTACAAAAATATTCACCATGACAAAGGGATGTGTTGCTTACAATACCCATGCCTGTAGGTCAAAGGTCAAGGTCACTGTTACGAAAAATAGCATTTTCTTTTCCAAGCTGTAGATTTGTTGTTTCTTATTGGATTTTAAAATAACTTGATGTAAATGTTCACCATATCGAGACGTTGCACTCAGGTGAGTGATAAAGGGCCATCATGGACCTCTTGTTCATATTAATATTTAACTTTATTTTACTATATATTTACTACAGACTTGAAACATAATTATGATCCTTTCATCTTTCACATTATATGCATGCAGTATGCTTCGTCTTCCACAAGCATATTTTTCATTACATATGTTTATTTATTACATATGTATACCTATTTGATTTCAAGCTGCATTTCGGGGGCATATGTCAATTCCAGTGACAGCTCTTGTTTAAAAATAATTTAATTATGGCACTATGTGATATGAGATAACAACTATTAGATAACAACTGTTTGTTGTAAAGTTTGCTTAATAAATAAAACAAGATAGAGTTTTTAAAAATAATTCTATTACTAGATTTAATTTACATGATAATATAAATGAAGATCAATGCATTAACAACTTTTTAACAAATTTCAATTAATTATTCCGATACAGACATGAGACAAACTTGTAAATGCTGATAAAGCGCAAGTCATAATCCAATTACACACTGAGGTGTTGCGGCATACTTGTATTTACATAGTAGTTACATCAAAAATGAATGATATTATATTCTAAAACCATAGTAATGTTAGTAAGTTTCAGATCCAGGAACCCTCCCCTCCCCTGGATTAACCTGTTAAGTGCTCAGCACAGCATTTGTAGCCAGGGTAGACCCAGATCAGCATGTGCATCCACTAGCCTGATCAGGGTTTACACTGTGCTATTCACGTTATGAATTTCTATTAAACACCCCTATAAACAAGAATGGACTAGATCAGCACTTTAAGGGTTATGTATCTCAAAGGGTAAACTTCTTGTTAAAGCAAATCAAACTTAAATTGCTGTTTTCTAATGAATTCACAAAAACCAGTTAGAGATGACAAGTCATTGTCTGGAAAGCACAGATGTTGATCTCAGATGTTGAATAGCTCTGTTGTAACTCTTTTACTCAAAAAGCCGAGCACTCACTGACCTTGCAATCGTGTACATAGCTGTAGTAGAAACCTTTCGCAGCTTTCTGAAAGTTGGACAATTTGAAAAAATTAGACATTTGCTAATATTTGTTACAACTGATGGTGAATAAACTTTGAAAAGTGGCTCTGATCTAATTTCTGTCAGATTTCGAAATTAATCTCTGTGACTCAAGATGCGCTTGGTTGAGCATGTCTATAGTAAAATTATCGTCTTAAATTGTAATGTAGTAGTAGATGTTGGTGGTTATGTTCTATCTGAGAGTAAATAAAGGCAGATCATTGTGAACAAAACAGAAGCTGAAAATAGCGAGCCATAATACTGTAGAACTGGATTTATTCAAATTGATTTTATTTTCGCTAATATTCGTGAATCGCTTGCTTGCAAATTCATAAATATCGCGAATATATTATGAGTTCTGTTCTGATATATCCGATAATAATTATCCGAAGAGAGGAAACTTAAAATAGTACTGTCATTTATTTGATTTGTTTAAATAATTTTTTTTAATAAATTTGGCAAATAATATAAACAATTTTTCCTTTAACTATGTTGAGTTTTGAGTAATTTATTCTGATACAGGAAACAATATAGCTATTATCAGCGCTGTTTGTTATATTTCAAACCTAAACAAAAGGCAGCTTGCCTAACAATAATATGTTTATTGCTTTATATCTCAGTAAGGACAATGGTATTTAACAGCACTGTTTGCATGTGTTTAATGATGAATTGTGATCATGATTACAAATTACACTTCAAATTTTTGGTTTCAAGTCTGACGGCGTAGCGAATTTATGAATATGCCAATAAAGAAAATTGCTGATGTTAGACGAAAATCGTGAAATTTTGACCACGCGAAATTAATGTGTTTTACAGTACTGTGGATATCCAATATAACGCGGTCCGTAGGCTCCAGACCCTCAAGGTGCGTTATTATCAGATCCACAATATTCCAGAAACAAAGAAACTTACACTAATCATAAGATTTTTACTATCATTTTATGGGAAAAAACGGGGACCGCGTTATATTGGATTTCGCGATATAGAGGATTGCAATATAGTGGAGCCCCACTGTATTCAATTCCCACCAGACAAGTCATGATGAGAGCAGTGCCTTTGACCCCAAGAGAATAATGATCTGCACTGTTTGATTTATTTGGAAATTTTAGTCTAAAAACCAAACAGTGCAGATCCTGATCAGACTGCATTGATGTGCCAGCTGATCTGGATCTACACTGTTCGCAAATTCATAGCGGTATATAAAGAGGAAAGGGTAAACGTTGTGGGTTATTATGTAATCAAATTTACAAGGAGGAAAGATTTAATGTTGCGGTTTAATATGCCTTCAAATTTGTGTTGAATGTTACCTACCCTGCTATTGATGATTGCCTTACAACAGCAGTTGGGTACAAACAGGTTACTGTCATACAGCGATTCCTCATTGTGACTAACTTGATGAACACTTAAAACACAGCTGTGCTGGCTGACATATTCTTTTCTGCCCATCACTGATTGGAGGATTATTGTGTTGGTCTGCGCCGTACAGGTGCATTGTTGTAACCTAAGATTTATAGAACCTGCTGTAGATTTCCCTTCGAGGAGTTGAATGACTGATAAAACTGTGAGAACGGCCATAGCTGGTTTCATCTGAAACAACAAAGTACTGAATCATTTACCTTGGATAAACTGTATTTTAAAAAATGTTCTTTCAAGAATTATTCAGTCAGCATTGAAGGTTGCACGCAAGACTGTCGTAATAACATTTACCCTTTTCTCCATATACATGCCTTTATGGCATTATCGAACGGTGTAGATCCAGATCAGCGTGCAAACTGTGCTGTCAGATCAGGATCTGCACTTCTTTGCTTTTTGATTTATTAGGTTATTTCTGACCAAAAAGCAAACAGTGCAGATCCTGATCAGACATCAACATTGTGCTGGCTGATCTGGATCTACACTGGTCACACATGCCCAATTAGGTGATTTATCTTCAAATGCTTTTTTCTGAAATAATAAAAAAAATTACGATGACAATATTGTACAAAGTGATCTTTTTGCACATCCTGTTCAAGATGTCGTAAGCAAAAATGCTTAAATTGACATTTTACACCTGAATATTTTAAAAATACTGTAGTATCATTTAATTTCGCGGGGACTAAATTTTGCGCAAAACCCGTAAATAACAAATTCGCGGGGGCATAAATTCGTGCAACTGTATATTCTTGTAAAGAAACACTGTTAAATGGTTTAATTTCACTGGGGTTGAATTTCGCGCTCTAGCCATAGTGCGAAATATGCCAAAATTAAACCCCCTTGAAATAAAATGATTTAACAGTATCTCAACCTTGCCACCAAAATATCAGGTAAACTTGACATGCAGTTTTAGTTTCTTAGGAGTTAACCGAGTCCAAGATGTTGATTTAACCGGTTTACTTCATGGATAAGTGCCCAAGATTAAAAAGCTGAGCATGGAAACCAGTCGCCATTTCAGCCAATCAGATGCTTGAGATTTAAGACTGGTTTCCAATCTCAGTTTTATAACATTCAGCCATGGTGTAGATACAGATCAGATTGTACATTCATGTTTTCTATTCAGATATACATGTAAACAGCTTTTAAATTTATTTATTTCTGACCATGAAGCAAACAGTTGAGATTTAGATAAGACTGCACAGATGTGTAAGCTGATCTAGATCTACACTGGTTACACATTCGATATGAAGGATCCATGGTTTAAAAGAAAGGTAAATGTTTGATTGGAATGAAATAAAATTTCATAAAAATTACAGAATTGAAAGCAAACATTTTCGGAATCATTTGCTGTAATTCCATTTAAATGAAATAAGAAAATGTTTGAAATATTTTTTTTAAGGCAAATGGACTGTTACAAAAAAAAACAACAAAAACAACAGTTATAAACTTATTGGATACTGGCATTGATAATATTAAAAATCCACCCCTTTTTGTACACAATGTCATCAGCATAATTAAAAATATAATAGAATTACAATTTATTCATCCATACATTTATTTCCACTTGCATCATTCAATAAGTTGTATCTTTAAGACTTGTAGCCCAGATTTGTACTTGCCCCAGATCAACAGTAAACTTAGACCCAGTACAGACTGCATAAATGCCCAGACTGATCTGGTTCTACGTTGTGCCTAAGATCATATAACTAAATTAGAGACCAGTCTGAAATCTCAATCATCTGATTGGCTGAAATTTTGACTGGTCACCATTTCAGCCAATCAGATACTTGAGATGTCAGACTGGTCTCCAGTCGTAGTTATGATCTAGGGTCCTGTTACAAATGTTACACAAGCTGTGCTGAGCACTTGAAAGGCTTAACCCTTTCCTCCATAGAAATATCTTTATACGTCCCTGCTGTCTGATCAGGATCTGCACTGTTCGCTTTTTGATCTGTTTGGTTATTTCTGACAAAAATGCTGGATGTGCCAGCTGATCTGGATCTACACTGGTAGGCGTAAAAACATGTTTATATGCAGGGAAGGGTTAACAATTATTACTATGAGATGTACATACCATTCCTGACTATTCCTTGTGCCTGTTAACTAAATGGAATATTGCAACTTATGGGATCAACACAAATTTTGAATTTTTTCCATTTTCTTGGGTTTTATACAGAAATCTGTTGACCATGAGTCAGCAATCAAAGTTAACTGTGGTTAAGAAACAGACAGGGTGACCTTATGATGTGAGGGGAAGGATAGTTTCTTTCAATGTGTAGTTAGTACTTCAGTGTTGAATTTCCTTCCTCCGGTTTACCCATAATTTGAATAATACTAATATATTTTTTCCTCATAATGAAATAGGTTATGGAAGGCAGAACAATCAAAATAAAGGGATTGCTGAAATATTATTCTTGAGCAGAATTAAATGTTGAATAATATTGTGCTTCCCACATGTAAGCCAATAACTGAATAATACTGATACACTCTCTCCTGATTATAAAATAGATTATGGTGAGGACTTGGCGGAAAACTGAACTATCTCAATCATAATTCTGTATGAGCAATATGTATTATGCAAAGTATTCGGATGCAATTCTGACACCAAGGAAAAAGGATTACTTTTCAAAATTATATTAGTTAAATGAATGCCCATGGTTGTCATCATTGCACCTTGCAAAACCACAAAACACTGTGGTATTACAAAGATGAATTTAACTTCTTGAGCTTTTTTTTTATTTGCTGAAAACCTGGTACCTAGTAGTGAGTAAGCTTAGTAGTGGGTGATGATTTGTTATTTTGAAAGTATGTCATATTAATTAAATTGAAATGACTTTGTTACTTCTGGTGAAAGGTGAGATCTATTTGGAATCTTGGGGTCTGTTATATAGAGATTGAGTAAAAGTAGGTTTATAAGGATTGGTTAAAAAAATCCTTTTATTATTAATTGTGTGGTCAGTTGTTTGGTTTTACTGCCTGTACACCATCAAAGAAAACAATTGTCATTGTATAACACAGACAGTACAATTCCTTTGATATTGTGAAGTTGCACTGACTGTTTTCTTCAATATATAGTCATCAAGCATGAAAAGAACTAGTTAATGGGTTAGGATTTTGTGCACCTAACTCTTTAACATTGTTGGTATTGTGCATTTCCAATACATGTACTGCCAACAAAGCTGAAGGTTATAAAACTGAGATTGGAAACCAGTCTCAAATCTCAAGTATCTGATTGGCTTAAATGGCGACTGGTCGCCATTTCAGCCAATCAGATGCTTGAGATTTGAGAGTGGTTTCCATGCAATATTTTGATAATTTGTCTTGTTTGATTGATTTCAAAGTTACTCTTCCATCGGTTAATTTGTGAACATTCAACAAAATTAGCAAAAGTCTATCTAAGAAAACCTTTATCCAGTATTCACCAGAATTTATTGTTTGATGTTTATAGCTTAAGGTCTTCGGTATGTTGAATAACAAGCGGATTGCTTCAGTCACTCTGGAGTTTCAGTTATGGCCTTTATATTACCAAAAAACGGAACAAAAATAGCAGTGTCTGCTCTCGGATGGATGTATTTGGTGAAAGTTTTTCACTCTTGTTTACTAATCTGTTTTCTCATTTTGTTTACGAATTTGTTTTCTTATTTTAGGAAAGATTTTCACCCGGAGCGTAACAACTGTGTAGGATTTGTGTGCTTCAAAGATACAGAGTCTGCCCAAAAGGCATTGTCAATGTAAGAAAACTTTGTTTTAATCCATTCCTCAATACATGTATATGTGCCTTTATTGCATTGGCAAACAGTGTAGATCCAGATCAGAAAGAATAATAAATGTAATAAATGATCAAGATATACATGTTTGCTTTTTAATTTATTAGTTTTTTTCTGACTAAAAAGCCAATTAGATAGTTAAGATTTGAGACTGGTTTCCATTCTCAGTTTTATTACCTTGGGACCTGATACGACCGTCGCTTGTTTGAACATTCTACATTGCACAAAAATTATGTGATATTAATGTCTATATGGGGCACGTCACGGGAAAAAGGTACCTTCGGTCATTTTTATACGCCTGTTTGAAAAACGGGACAGATTATGGGAACACCTGCGGTGGGCGGGCAGACGGCGTTCACAGGGTTTCTGCTCTCTAAGTCAAAGAGTTTTCATCAGGTCTTTATCAAACTTGGTGAATATGTTGGTGTGCATAATGTCTCGACCAAGTTCTATAACCAGCCAAATGCCCCCAGGCACTCCTGAATTATGGCCCTCGAATTGTCCAAAATAAGGGTTTAATACGCTCTCTAAGTCAAAGAGTTTTCATCCAGTCTTTATCAAACTTGGTGAATATGTTGGTGGGCATAATATCTCGACCAAGTTCTATAACCTGCCAAATCCCCCCAGGCACTCCTGAATTATGGCCCTTGAATTGTCCAAAAACTGAATTAGCGGTATCTGCTCTCCAAGTCGAATAATTTTCATCGGATCGTTACGCAACTTTGATGATCAGCATTTTGACGTGTGTATTTTGTGTCAGTTTGGCACTCTTGTTTGTGATATTTAAGTTTTTACTAAATTTAGAAAGAACTTACAACTATAAATCAATTTCTAATAACTAAAATGTGATTTCGTTACACATTTTGACAATAAAATGGTATTTTTACCGCGAAATGCATAATAAAAAATGTCGTCTGCTCAAATTTATGACGTCATTTAAAAGATTAACGTCAACTGTCCGAACGTATTTTTTCTCGTGACGCGCTCCATATATACAGGTTTTACTGGGTTATCAACCAGTGTAAATCCAGATCAGCCGGCACATAGTGTAGTTCACCAGCGTCATTCACCTAGTGACTGATCAGGATCTACACTGGTTGTTTCTTTGTCAGCAATAACTAGAGATGTGACCCGTTAACCGCACATTTAATGGTTAACCGAAAAGGATTTTTCGGTTAGGTTAACCATACTAAGATTAAGAAAAGTAGAAATCTAAGACTATTATTGGTATCTACTTTCATACTTCAGCATTTGTTCAAATATCAGTTTTCCCAGAAGTGAATATCAAGTTTTCAGGCAAATGCCAGAAATTCAGATTTTTATGTGTCTAAAACATGATTGATTTTCTTTATTTTCCCCTATAAAATTGACAGATTCTCAGGATTTCAGGTTTTTCAGAATTCCTATCGTTCACACTTTTTGTTTACTCCTAAATTTCTTTTCTATGAAGGAATGGAAAGGAAGTGAATGGTTTGCACATTCGTGTGGACATCGCTGACAAGGATATGAAGGTAAGTTATCCCATCTCCCATCATGGTATGATTTATAGACCAGCCTTTAACCCTTTCCTCCATATATACGCATTTTAGGCGTGTGCAACCAGTGTAGATCCAGATCAGCTGGCACATCCGTGTCATCTGATCAGGATCTGCACTGCTCGTATTTTGGTCAGAAAATAAACTAACAAATGAAAAAGCAAACAGTTTAGATCCTAATCAGATGGCACAAATGTGCCGACTGATCTGGATCTTAACTGTTCACCCTTGCAATAAATGTGTATCTATGGAGGAAAGGGTTAAATAAGTGCAATCAGATCTGGATCTATACTGTTCGCTTCTTGGTCAGAAATAACTTACTTACTCTAAAAGCAAATACAGTAGAACTTTGATTTTTACCGACAGGCTATCAAATAGAAAACTCAGTTAACTGGGTTAACCCTCCAATCCACACATATATACTTCTGGCAAACAGTGTTGATCCAGATCAGCTGGCACAACCATGTCGTCTGATCAGGTTCTACACAGTTTGTTTGCTTTTTTTATTATAAGCTCACCTGAGCACGAAGTGCTCATGGTGAGCTTTTGTGATCGCCTGATGTCCGTCGTCCGTGCGTGCGTGCGTCCGTCATCAACTTTTTCATCAAACGACTTCTTCTCCTGAACTCCTGGGCCAATCTTGCTGAAACTTGGCAGGAATGTAACTTACATGAAGCTTTACCAAAATTGTTCAAATGGTTCCAGTCCATTGCCTATCTAGGTCACAGAGGTTAAAAATAGATTTTGAACATGAAATTTTTAAAAATCTTCTTCTCTGAAACCGTAAGGCCTAGAACTTTGATATTTGCTGTGTAGCATCACCTAGTGGTCCTCTACCAAGATTGTTCAAATTATAGCCCTGGGGTCAAAATTGGCCCCACCCCAGGGGTCACTTCATTTTACATAGACTTATATAGGAAAAACTTTAAAAATCTTCTTGTCTGAAACCACAAGGCCTAGAGCTTAGATATTTGGCATTTAGCATCCTCTAGTGGAACTCTACAAAGTTTGTTCAAATTATTTCCCTGGGGTCAAAATTGGCCCCGCCCCAGGGGTCACTTCATTTTACATAGACTTATATAGGAAAAACTTTAAAAATCTTCTTGTCTGAAACCACAAGCTGAGAGTACTTTTGTACTCAGGTGAGCGATATAGGGCCATCATGGCCCTCTTGTATTAATTAATTATTAAATTCTGACCAAAGAGCAAACAGTGGCAAGGATCTACACTCCACATGTGATAAAATGTGTACATATGTAGTATTGGTTAAAGGAAGGTTGGTGAACTGCATCTGATGAACAACTGCTGGGTTCACGGGTGTCCAGACTATAACTGGAGATATTTAAAATAAGTATCCACTAAAACAGAATTATGTGCTGTTCATAACATTCATGTCTGTAGCTAAAAGGTGAAGGTCAGCTGTACTCAAAGGTAAAGGTCAGTTATACTTAAAGGTGAAGCTCACCTGTTTTCAAAGGTGAAGGTCAGCTGTATTCAACGGTTAAGGTCAGCTGTACTCTAAGATGAAGGTCAGCTGTACTCGAAGGTTAAGCTCACCTGTCCTCAAAGGTGAAGGTCAGCTGTACTCGAAAGTTAAGGTCAGCTGTACTAGAAGGTTAAGGTCAGCTGTACTCAAAGGTAAGATCGGCTGTACTTGAAGGTTAAGGTCAGCTGTACTCAAAGGTAAAGGTCAGCTGTACTCGAAGGTTAAGCTCCCTGTCCTCAAATGTGAAGGTCAGCTGTACTCAAAGGTAAAGGTCAGCTGTACTCAAAGGTAAAGGTCAGCTGTACTCAAAGGTTAAGCTCACCTGTCCTCAAAGGTGAAGGTCAGCTGTACTCATAGGTGAAGGTCACCTGTCCTCAAAAATAAAGTTCAGCTGTACTCAAAAGGGCCTTTTGTATGTCTGTACTTATGCCCCCTAAATTTTGTGGCATCAACTCCTCATTACCTATCTGGCATATTTCTTTCAAACTTGCACTGATGATCAAGCAGGATGTGTAGATATCTGATCATAAAGAAAAGATTTTTTCCTGTAACCAATTTTGCCCTTCGTTACAAATGTTTGCCATACATTTGTTGCCTTGTGATTTGGGGGAAATATTGAAATTGAATCATAAATATTTTGTCAGTATTTGCCCTGCATAACAGACAAAAGTAGACCCAGGCGACAAATGTATTGGCCACAATGGGTAGTGTTCAACTTTCCCCTTAGAATGTGCTGAATTTCGTCCAAAAATGGTGAACTAATAAAATACTTACAATGCTTAGAAGATTTGAATCATGTGGTTTTTTTTTCCCAAAATACTGAAAAATGATGTCAAAAAGCATGTGGTATGGCCACACTGCTTACTGATGGAAGCCTTTCCTCCATATATACGCATTTTTTTATACGCGACCAGTGTAGATCCAGATCAGCCAGCTCATCCCCACATATGCACTGGTCGCATTTTGGTAAAAAATAACCTAATTAATCAAAAAGCGAAAGTTTATATCCTGATCAGATGGCACGGATGTGCCGGCTTATCTGGATCTAAACTGTTAGCCAATGCAATAAAGGTGTATCTATGGAGGAATGGGTTAAGCCTGTCCATGAGATATGGCTCATATTCCATGGGCAACATCCAGGGCTTTTCATCAGTAAATTGGGAAGAGGCCCTGGCCTTTCCAGTTGGGAAATTTATGTGTGATAATTGTTTATTTTGGGAAAACAAAATTAATTGAAAGATGGGTTCTAGTTCATAAAATTGAATAGTAATATGTATTTTTAACTTAAATCTAATTTTAATTAAGCACTTTTTTTCAGACTTCAATTTTCAAAACCCGTCAGAGGAGTTTTAACCATTTTACCTAGCATTTTGGGAATCTTATCTAGCATTTTGGGAAGAGTTTCTGCCACAGTTGGGAAAAAATACTATTTTTATGCCCCCACAAAGTGGGAGGCATATAGAGTTGCACTCGTCCGTCCGTCCGTACGACCGGATAAATTGGTACTTAGGTGGCTATAGGGACAATAGGTAACTGTACATTTTCTTTGATGTCATTCATTCCGTAATGGGTTTATGTGGCTATTTCGGTTTATGTGGCTAAAAAGAACAATGGGGAGAACAAAAGGATAGCCACTTAAGTACCGATTTGTCAGGACGTCCGTCCGTCTGTACGTCCGTACGTCCATACGTCCCCAAATCTTGTGGCATCAACTCCTCCTAAACTATAAGGAGGATTTCTTTCAAACTTGCACAGATGATCAAGCAGGATGTGTAGATGATCGTAAAGAAAGGATTTTTTCCTGCGACCATTTTTACCAGAGTTATGGCCCTTTGTTAATTTCAGTTATAAAATCTTGTGGCGTCAACTCCTCCTAAACTACAAGGCAGATTTCTTGCAAACTTGCACAGATGATGAAGCAGGATGTGTAGATAATGGTGAAGAAAGAATTTCTTCCTGCGACCATTTTTACCAGAGTTATGGCCCTTTGTTAATTTCTGTTATAAAATCTTGTGGCGTCAACTCCTCCTAAACTACAAGGCAGATTTCTTGCAAACTTGCACAGATGATGAAGCAGGATGTAAAGATGATCGTGAAGAAAGGATTTCTTCCTGCGACCATTTTTACCAGAGTTATGGCCCTTTGTTAATTTCAGTAATTAAATCTTGTGGCATCAACTCCTCCTAAACTACAGGGCAGATTCCTTGCAAACATGCACAGATGATGAAGCAGGATGTGTAGATGATCGTGAAGAAAGGATTTTTTCCTGCGACTATTTTTACCAGAGTTATGGCCCTTTGTTTTTTTTTCAGTAATAATATCTTGTGGCATCAACTCCTCATTTACTTTTGGACAGATTTCTTTCTAACTTGCACACATGATCAAGATGGCTGGGTAGATGATCATAAAAAAAAAGATTTTTTCTGCTGCCATTTTTACCACAGTTATGGCCCTTTGTTTATTTCACTTACAAAATTTTGTGGCATCAACTTCACATTTTCTATTTGGCTGATTTCTTTCAAACTTGCACAGATGATTAGACATGATGTGAAGATTGTTGTCAAGGACATTGTCTTGCAACAATTTTCACCACAGTTATGGCCTTTTGTTTATGTTAGTTATTAAATTTTGTGGCACTTACTCCTCATTTACTAATCATGATCACCACATGTTGTTTATACCTGGTACATAATTTTTTAACAAATGTTATTGCAGCAGTGGGGGCATCAGTGTCCTGCGGACACAGTCTAGTTTTGGATTGGGAATAGGCCTTTTATAGGCCTCTGTTATGTAAGGATGAAAAGCCCTGACATCTCTTCTGTCTGATCAGAATAAAATCTGGACCCAAGATCATAAAACTAAGTTTTGAGCTCAGTCTCAAATCTCAAGGATCTGATTGGCTGAAATGCGACTGGTCACCATTTCAGCCAATCAGATGCTTGAGATTTGAGACTGATCTCCAGATTTAGTTTTATGATCTTGGGCACAGGTTTTTTTAGCTCACCTGAGCACGAAGTGCTCATGGCGAGCTTTTGTGATCGCCTGATGTCCGTCGTCCGTCCGTGCGTCGTCAACTTTTTCTTCAAACGACTTCTTCTCCTGAACTCCTGGGCCAATCTTGCTGAAACTTGGCAGGAATGTTACTTGCATGAAGCTTTACCAAAATTGTTCAAATGGTTCCAGTCCATTGCCTATCTAGGTCACAGAGGATAAAAATAGATTTTGAACATGAAATTTTTAAAAATCTTCTTCTCTGAAACCGTAAGGCCTAGAACTTTGATATTTGGTGTGTAGCATCACCTAGTGGTCCTCTACCAAGATTGTTCAAAATATAGCCCTGGGGTCAAAATTGGCCCCGCCCAGGTGGGGTCATGTGTTTTCCTTATAAATATATAGCAAAAACTTAAAAAATCTTCTTCTCCAAAACAGCAATGGCTAGAAGTTAGATATTTGGCATGAAACATTGTCTAATGGACCTCTAACAAAGTTGTTCAAATTATGGCCCTGGGGTCAAAATTTGCCCCGCCCCAGAGGTCATGGGTTTTCCTTATACATGTATCAATATAAAGCAAAAACTTAAAAAATCTTCTTCTCTGAAACTGTAAGGCCTAGAACTTTGATATTTGGTGTGTAGCATCACCTAGTGGTCCTCTACTAAGATTGTTAAAATTATAGCCCTGGGTTCAAAATTTGCCCCGCCCCAGAGGTCATGGGTTTTCCTTATATCAATATATAGCAAAAACTTAAAAAATCTTCTTCTCCGAAACCGCAATGGCCAGAGGTTAGATATTTGGCATGAAACATTGCCTAATGGACCTCTAACAAAGTTGTTCAAATTATGGCCCTGGGGTCAAAATTTGCCCCGCCCCAGAGGTCATGGGTTTTCCTTATATCAGTATATAGCAAAAACTTAAAACATCTTCTTTTCCGAAACCGCAATGGCTAGAGGTTAGATATTTGGCATGAAACATTGTCTAATAGACCTCTAACAAAGTTGTTCAAATTATGGCCCTGGGGTCAAAATTTGCCCCGCCCCAGAGGTCATGGGTTTTCCTTATATCAATATATTGCAAAAACTTAAAAAATCTTCTTCTCCGAAACCGCAATTGCCAGAGGTTAGATATTTGGCATGAAACATTGTCTAATGGACCTCTAACAAAGTTGTTCAAATTATGGCCCTGGGGTCAAAATTTGCCCCGCCCCAGAGGTCATGGGTTTTCCTTATATCAATATATTGCAAAAACTTAAAAAATCTTCTTCTCCGAAACCGTAATGGCCAGAGGTTAGATATTTGGCGTGAAACATTGTCTAATAGACCTCTAACAAAGTTGTTCAAATTATGGCCCTGGGGTCAAAATGTGCCCCTCCCAGAGGTCATGGGTTTTCCTTATATCAATATATAGCAAAAACTTAAAAAATCTTCTTCTCCAAAACTGCAATGGCTAGAGGTTAGATATTTGGCATGAAACATTGTCTAATGGACCTCTAACAAAGTTGTTCAAATTATGGCCCTTGGATCAAAATTGGCCCCGCCACAGGGGTCGCCCATTTTACATAGAATTATATAGGAAAAATCTTGTAAAAATCTTCTTCTCTAGAACCATAACACATAGAGCTTAGAATTTTTACATGTTACATCACTTTGTGGACCTTTACCACGTTTATACATATCATGACCCCAGGCTCGAATTGGCCCCACCCAGGGGCTTATCAATTTTTACATAGAGCTAAATAGTAAGAACTGAAGACATGTAGAATGTTTGCTAGTGTCAAACTACACCCCTTGTTCTCTGAAACTAATGCGACTAGACCTTAGATATTTCGTGTTGAGTATTGTAAAGAGACCCTTTACCAGCATTATTTAAATGTTGGCCCTGGGGTAAAGCTGAAAGTACTTTTGTACTCAGGTGAGCGATACAGGGCCATCATGGCCCTCTTGTTTAGATTTATTAGATTATTTCTGACCAAGAAACAAACAGTGTCGGGTCCAGATCAGTCAGCACAGATGTCTTCTGGATCAATACAAGGCGTATCAATGGAGTATACAGTTAACATGCACAAACTGTTACCAAAAAAACAACCCTTCATGTTATACTATACTTTTGTTGAGGAAAATTTCATTTCTATTGCGAATTGAAACAAGTACATGTTTTTATTTTCAGCATAGCAGTGATACGTCTGTATTTGTTGGAAATTTGCCATTTGGTAAGAGCTCTTTTTAAAAATTGTTTATGTTTTGACTGATTGAAACACTTTTATAAATATGTCTTATTGTTAACATATGTAAGGCAAAAGGACACATAATTATTGTTGTCAGTGTCATATTTCTCATATGGGCATTTAATGTGATGTTTTGGGATGAGAGACATTTTAAAATTTTCTGTTATCAAACATGATAAAATGTTTTTGTTTAGATACTGAGGAAGAAGCAGTCAGAAAACACTTTGAGGACTGTGGAGAAATCTCAGACGTCAGGCTTGTGAGGGATAAACGGACATGTCTTGGGAAAGGATTTGGTTTTGTTACATTTAAGGTAAATTATGCACAATACATTGTTCAGTTCTTTGCCTTGGATATCAATGCCTTTAGAATTATTGGTTTTTGACCCTAAACTTACTCCATCGTTACTACATACTGTACGGCGGGAAATATTCGCTGGGGTTTTATTTTCGCTATTTTCGCGGTTTTTGTTTGACCGCGAATTTAAGACCCCGCGATTATATTTCAACTTGGTGATGCAAAAACCAATTTAATCTAAGTGTTTCTTTCCTGTCCATAACCTGTTATGAAAATTACCTACATGTACAAATTTTCACACTTAATCCGCTGTAAACCTGTCATAAATCGACTTCAATACTCTGCTACCATGACTTCACATATCGTTAATAGCCTGCGGCAAAGATGAAACGGATGATGTACAACAGAGAAGAGAACACGGAAACAATTTTCATGAAAATTTGTATTAATCAAAAAAGTAAATAAAATGACTTTGTTTTACATAATTCAAAGTTCATCATATCCCTTGATTGCGACTTGTTTGGATCCTGTAACAAACAAACCTTTATCAAGTGGGCATACAGTCATGAAAGTGTG
Source organism: Corbicula japonica (assembly GCA_038501625.1). Taxonomy (NCBI): domain Eukaryota; kingdom Metazoa; phylum Mollusca; class Bivalvia; order Venerida; family Cyrenidae; genus Corbicula; species Corbicula japonica. Next base: position 272,192 of record JAZAYU010000027.1, read on the forward strand.
AACCGTTTTTATTCACAAGGGCACTGTTATAATAATACCTAATTGGAGATGGCAGTCAAAATCGATAATTGGCTTGGCAATCACGCATTGAACTTAACAAAAGCGTAAAAACTATTACAATTCTCTTTGGATAGGACAGGTTTCACTCATAGTGATTACATATCACATATTAATTCAAAGTCATTAAAGTGTTAATATTAAGATCGTTATCGTAAATAAGTGAATTAGGACTTAACGGGACTTTTTCGAATTGATCAATACCGCATTAGGTTATATATGTACAAAATATCACAGCAAGTAAATCACATGGCACAGGCAGTGAATCTCGTGGTAAACGGTGTTTGGGTAGAATGTATCTTGAAAGGACGAAGCGCGAATTTAAGACCCCGCGAATGACCCGGATTTCGAAAAAACGCGAAAATTTAACCCCGTGAAATTAATCCGCTGTACAGTACATAGGCATTTTTGCATCAATAGTTGATGAAAAACATTCGGATTGTTTAAAGTAAGCACAAAACATAACGCTATTTTACCCTTTCCTGTATAGATACGCATTTTTACGCATGTGCGACCAGTGTAGATCCAGATCAGCCGGCACATCCGTGCCGTCTGATCAGGATCTGCACTGGTAGCATTTTGGTCATAAATAAGATAATGAATCAAAAAGCGAACAGTTTAGATCCTGATCAGACGGCACGGATGTGCCGGCTGATTTGGATCTAAACTGTTCGCCATAGCAATAAAGGTGTATCTGTACAGGAAAGGGTTAAACAACTAAATTGATTTCCATACCATGATGAACATCAATATAATTTTTTAAATGAAGTCATAAAGTTGACAATACATATCATGCCCTATTTAGGGCGGAGAATTTCAGAAAGTTGACAACAATCCTTGAAATGATGTCATTAACCCTTTCTTCTGTACACCTTCATTGCGTGGGTGTACAGTGTAGATCCAGATCAGCTGGAACATCTGAGCCATCTGATCAGGATCTGCACCGTTCGCTTTTTTATTTATTAGGTTATTTCTGACCAAAATGCTACCAGTGCAGATTCCAGTGCAATGCATCCGTGCCGTCTGATCAAGATCTACACTGGTCGCACATGCATGAAAATGTGTATATATGGAGATCTACACTGGTCGCACATGCGTGAAAATGTGTATATATGTAGGAGATCTACACTGGTCGCACATGTGTGAAAATTTGTATATATGGAGGAGATCTACACTGGTCGCACATGCATGAAAATGTGTATATATGTAGGAGATCTACACTGGTCGCACATGCGTGAAAATGTGTATATATGGAGGAAAGGGTTAAGTTGAGCAGATGATATGCTTATGATGCATTTTGTGGTAAAATAACATTTTATGATCGAAGTAATCCAATAAATTATCAATAAGTTGTGAGAAAATAATAGATAAATGTACAGTAAAACCCTGCTTATAAGACCACCTTTGGGACTGGACAAAAGTGGTCTTTACGTCATTTGTGGCTAATTATGCTTAGCTGAAAAACAGGGACATTGTAATTGTGGTCTTATTATTGAGGTCTAGGTTGAAGGTTATAAAACTGAGTTTGGAAACCAGTCTCAAATCTCAAGCATCTGATTGGCTGAAATGGCGACCAGTCACCATTTCAGCCAATCAGATGCTTGAGATTTGAGACTGGTTTCCATGCTCAGTTTTATAATCTTGGGCACTGAAATTCGGGGTGGTCTTTGTAAGGGGCTTAACTGTAAGTTCTTTTCAAAGATGGTTACAACACTGAAGTGTCAAAAAATATTATTAAAGAAATTTTCATATGCCCGTTGAAGGTGGGAACACCCATGGCAGGCGGGGGTCTGGGCGGCATCCACAGCGATGTCCGTTCAAAAACTCAAAACAGTTGTTGACATATCTTCATAAAACTTTTGGAAAATGTTTGTGGGCATAATATCTCAGTTAAGTTTTATAACCAGCCAAATCGCTTCAGCCACTTCAGAGTTATGGCCCTTAATTTATACAAAGAAATGGCAAATTCTTCAATGGGCGTATTTTGTGGCACTTTGGCAGTTGTTTTTCCATTATGTGCCCCATTCAAGATTTAAAACCAGTCCCTGACCTCAGCAGTCTGATTAGTTGAAATAAAGCACATTGTAATAACTCGCTAATGCATAGATATTAAAGATATTCAGGGGTTCCATTTGACCCGGGAGATGACCCTTTGACTCTCGAAATTTAAAAAAAACAAACCATTTTGACCCCCATGAATTGTAGCTGAAGGGTCATTTTTTCCCTAAAAAAGGGGATATTTTGGCCTTAAATTGCCTAAATCCAGTAAAAAGTTACCAAAATGACCCTTGGGATTTGGTAGCTAGTGGAACCCCTGGATATTGCATATAACCATGCCTGAAGGTTGGAAACCAGTCTCAAATCTCAAGCATCTGATTGGCTGAAATGGCGACCAGTCGCCATTTCAGCCAATCAGATTCTTGAGATTTGAGACTGGTTTCCGTGCTCAGCTTTATAACCTTGGACACATGTTGCATATTGTAGGAGTCAGACAGTGTAGATTTTGCTCTGAAACTGTCCTTCACTAAATTGAATGAGCGTAAGTTACGAGTGGAGAAATGTGACACTAGTAAGAAGCCAGCAAGACAAGCTCCCTCTGGAAAGACTGGTAGACGAGCTGGCGGACAGGGAAAGAATGCGCCAGGTGGCCAGAAACCTGGGCAGATCAATACAACTAATATATCCTTTACTATCGTTTTCATTGGCCCAAGGTTATAAAACTATGCATGGAAACCAGTCTAAAATCTAAAGCATCTGATTGGCTGACTTGTTGCCATTTCAGCCAATCAGATGCTTGAGGTTTGAGACTGGTTTCCATGCTCCGTTTTGTAACCTTGGACAATTGTGTTTTTATTTGAAAATTGTCTGATGAGTGATGGGTCCTACATTGTAAATGTTCCTTATAAACTAAGAGTAGTTTACAAATTTATATTATTGTTGAAATGTGCAGATAAAGGCAGTGACCACTAACATTTATCTCTCTGAGTGTCTGCTATAGTTAGCCAGCTTTCAGTTGTCCAGTCTTCTGCATTACTTATCCAGTCTTCTGCACTTGTTGTTTAGTCTACTTTCGTCTGTAATTCAGGGCAAATACAGTCCACACTTGTTTTGTCGAATTCGTTGGGCCCACAGATTTTATTTCGATATATCTGAAGTTTGACACATCCAAGTTGGCGTCATTTCACGAATAATGCAACAATTTATTATTTTAAAATACATGCAAAGTAATTTTTTTGTCTCGGTCTGTATCTTTTAAATGGTTATATATATCTTTTAAATGGTTATAGGTTGGACACTAGGTCACCACTAACAGGAGTCCACCCCAGAGTAAGGGGCAAATCTTCAAACAGCTCAATTGAAAACTTAGTAAAATCTTAAGGCTTTACTACAACAAAGTTTCGTTATGTGTGTTATGTTAATTACCTCTGCATATGTGTTAATACGATAAATTCATTACCGAATTAAATCATGTCTAACTATAGATTTTAAAAAATAAAAAAACTCCACAATTTAATGAAAATTGCCCTCAGTAGCCTGGGTTTATGATTGTAGCCATAGGAATATAGCATGTTTTTTAATGCTTTAAAACTAGTGCCTAACACAGCTTGAAGTTTGTTGGTCATAACTCATCTGAGCCTCTGATTGGCTGAAATGGCGACCAGTCACAACAAGTCTCAAGCATCTGATAGAATGAAATGGTGACTGGTTGCCGTTTCAGCCAATTAGATTCTTGAGATTTGAGACTGGTCTCCAATCATAGTTTTATGATCTTGGGCCCTTGCTTACTTTAAGGGGAAAAAACTTCTGAATTATTTTATATAAAATGCTGCGTGTATTATCCTTAACTGTATGTAAATGGATGAACAGAAAGGAAAGAAAAAAAGGAAGAAGAAACAGCGGAAGCCGAGTAACGTCGGCAGTAATCCTTTCCAGGAGGAGAAGCATCGGGCGGACAAGGAGAAACAGAAAGCCAGGGACCAGAAGAAGGCCGACAATGCTGATAAAGACAGGAAGCTGAAAACCGACATCGAGAAAGTTCTCACGGAGGGAAAAGCCGAGATGGATCAGAGCAAGAAAGAGGTGAACAAGACTGGTGAACCTAAAAAAGGCAATATGAAAGGACAAAATCAGAATAAGATGAACAATGCGAAAGGACCAAACCAGAATAAAGACAGTACGAAAGGAGTGAATCAGAGTACCGGTACACCAAAAGGGGATGGACCGAAGAAGTTTGGAAATCAGGCTGGTGGCATTGGTACACCAAAAGGGGATGGACCAAAGAAATTTGGAAATCAGGCTGGTGGCATTGGTACACTGAAAGGAGATGGACCTAAGAAGTTTGGAAATCAGGCTGGGGGCTTTGGTACACCAAAAGGAGATGGGCCTAAGAAATTTGGAAATCAGGCTGGTGGGTTCAAGAATAATGCTGAAAAGGGAAAACCTTTCTCTGGAAAAAATGCAAATTTTGAAAAAGTAAGTCCTAATTCAAAGAACTTTGGGAACAAGAATGGAAATTTCGGACCTGGAAAGAATAAAGGTCCTGGTCAAGGGTTTGACAGAAATTCTGGGAATAAATCATTTGAGAAAGGGAAGAAAGACTTTGGTAAGAAGCCAGGTTTTCAACAGAAGGGAGAAAGTAGTCCAAAGAAAACTGGTATGGGTGTAGATCTTTCTGGGGGAAAGGGGAAGCATATCACATTTGACTGAATGAACATGATTTTGATGTAGAAGGTCAAATATCAGAGTCATGATGTGTATTTCAACTCTCCAGATATTGGTCTGTTATATGTTTTTAATAAAAATTGATGTTGAACTCTGCATAGATTATATAAAGATGTAATGAATGATGTTCTTCCCTTTGCAAGACCTTTATTTGAAGCAAGTCTATGGATCTAACGTTGACCCTTGGTTCTATATACATGCATTTTATCACATATGCGAATGGTGTAGATCCAGATAAACCGGCACATTTGTGGCATCTGACCACGATCTACACTGTGCACATCTTAGTTAGAAATAACTTAACCCTTTCCTTGATATATACACATTTTTACGCATGTGCGACCAGTGTAGATCCAGATCAGCCGGCACATCCGTGCCATCTGATCAGGATCTGCACTGGTCGCATTTTGGTCAGAAATAACCTAATGAATAAAAAAGTTAACAGTTAAGGTCCTGATCAGATGGCACCGATGTGCTGGCTGATCTGGATCTAAACTGTTTGCCGAAGCAATAAAGGTGTATCTATACAGGAAAGGGTTGAAATGTTAACAGTGCAGATTCTGATCAGACTACATGAAGGTCTGATGTAAGGCATATATAAGGAGTAAAGGTAAAACATAAGTGCAGCTTATTTTAGTTGAATCTTGGTAAAGGAAGGATGGGAGTGGGGTGTTTATGTATTACCTTTTCTTCCTTTTGACCAGAACCTAGGGAAAGTATTGCCATGTTATGAACATTAGCTTGTTGGTAGTTTTTGTTAATGATTGATCATTAAAATTGCTTCTGTTTATGAATTTTGAATGTAAAACAATATAAGTCTCATGAAAAGCATATATATTCTGTTATGACCAGCTGTAACCAGTACAGATTGTTATTTTAACCCTTTCCTCCGTAGACACACCTTTATTGTGTGGGCAAACAGTGTAGATCGAGAGTAGCCGGCACATCTGTGCCGTCTGATCAGGATCAGCACTGGTCGCTTTATGATTTGGATTATAACTTTTTCATTTCTTAATATTTCTTGATCAACCTTTCAAATTATATTGCTTATGAAAACAAGGTCTTGATGAAGTCAGAATCTTTAGGTCAAGGTCACATTTGAAGAAGTTAAGTATTTGTTTTTTTTATTCTGACAAAGTACACAATGGCAACAATAATGTTCAACTGACCCTATCTGGTATTATATTGGGCTGCTGTAAATTTGTTTTATTTTGTATTAATGGATTTTGTGTTCGTCATAGTTACGAATAATTCAGCATCATAATTAAATGAATAAATCAAGATTTTATTGTTCAGCTGTTTAGTCTTACGTTTAGTTCCATATGGCTAGAGTACAGAATCTGACATGTATTCCTACATTCTGCGAACTTGCTAAGAAAAATCTCCATACCTTTGCTTGATGACATGAAGTCTAACCAGATATTTAAATTGGAAATATAAAATTATTGAAAAACCAGGCTGGACAAATATTTATTTGTGTCCCTTCTCCAAGGCTAGGTGGGCCAAAATTTCAGCTAGTCCCACTTTCTTGCACGTATCTGATCATTATTAGGTACATCTTTTATATTTACATATGGGGATCAATCAAGTGAGATCTTTTTATTACCAAAACAGATGCCTCAATATAAACTTGTAGGTGTCATTCTGTGCTGCTACACTGTACTTGAGATAATGATCAAGATCATGCTGGTTGAATTTTATCTTGCCCGTTATGGAAATATGAGCTAGCACATGGACAAGGATTCAGAAAAGTATGACTTGTCCAATCTGATTTTCAACTAGTCCTGGGCGTCGGGATAGTAGGTTTGTCCAGCCCTGAAAACAGTGTGGCAAGCATTAAAAATCTTACTAAGTCTGAAGGCCATTTGTTTAGAAAATCTCCAATTTTTGATCTAAAACCTATTTTCAATTTAAAGTTTTCATTTTGACATCAATATTTGACATAAAACAAAACATCAACTGAGTATAAGCCACACATTGTTGGTGCCAGTAGGTCAAAACATTCTAAAGTAATTGTTCGGAAACTAATTTCCTATTAAAGATCACAATGATAATGATCTTTTGATGGTAGGGGTTATCTGTTGACATATCATGTTTGGTAACTATATTGTGTTTATTTATCACCAGTTAGATATTAAGTACTCACCTTTTCTGCTTGACAATTCTTTTAGCTTGTTATGTTTTATGTGTGTGTGACTGTATGCATGTATTGTCAAGTTGATAGATGAGTTGGAGCTACTAGTAATTTTCCAAAGACAACTTGTACTTCTTTGTTCATATGAGAACCTGTTTGGAGGGGGGGAATATGACGTTTGGGCACCCTAGAACCTGGTATAAATCCCTTTGGGGCAAAATTGTTTTGCCACTGATCGTTCTTAGGCGGTGTTCACATTTTTTTTATACGCCCGTTTGAAAAACGGGATGTATTATGGGAACACATGCCGCGGGCGGGCGGGCGGCGTCCACAGGGATTCCGCTCTCTAAGTCAAAGAGTTTTCATCAGGTCTTTATCAAACTTGGTGAATTTGTTGGTGTGCATAATGCCTCGACCAAGTTCTATAACCAGCCAAATCCCCCCAGGCACTCCTGAATTATGGCCCTTAAATTGTCCAAAATTTGGGTTTCCGCTCTCTAAGTCAAAGAGTTTTTGTCCTGTCTTTATCAAACTTGGTGAATATGTTGGTGGGCATAATATCTGGACCAAGTTCTATAACCAATACCGAGTACGCTGTCAATATCCCGAACAGCGTAAACATGCGGAAGCAACGTTGGAATTCAAACCCGCACGTAGCAATAACGTAACGTCTTGTGATAAAACATCGTCTTGTTGTAAACTGCTAGATGCTAGAATACATCCAAAGTTGGAGAATAGATAGGGCTGCAATAAGCGACAGACACATTTTGCAATGTTACTTTCTTGGTAGGGAACTCCAGCTAATATTTTAAATATGGTTTCCCAACTCGTTCTTTCAGATGACAAAGCACGAAGAAATTCGTAATGGATATTACTAACACCTGCGGACAATAGAAACATTAAGTTACCGGAAATATACCAGGAGATCTGTTCCGGATATGGGGTGTTGTGAACAATGACATTGAAGAGATTTAATTTTGATTGTAGTCTTCGACCTAAATCGTCTGTTATTTCAATTAAGGCTTGGCCATTTGAATGGATGATGCCTTGAGCCTTTTTCAGCAACCATAAACGTACAGCATGCGAAAATGCCATACCCATCAAATTATTTCTACGCTCGATAAAATGTGGGCATTGTTTATAATTTATGCACTTTTGTAGCTCAACAAGACAATATGTAACCATTTTAAAAGATTTGAAGCGCACCAGGATTCCGGTGGCGTCCTTTTAATGCACAATATAAGGATATTTTTGCACATAAAACTTGAAAGTCCCTTTTCGTGTGGGTGTTTCAGAATTGATTTCAGCATCATTTTCATCATAACGTTACAGCGTATCTGAGTGATGTTCAAGTTAAAAATGATACTAGTACATCTTTCGGCATAAGAGGTTGATATCCTCCACTCGACACATTCATGTGAACTGCCTTGTTTTATTTGGGGAACATTTTTTTTTATTTTATCGATACTTTACAGAATGTTTATTTTTTATAACAACAAATGAACATAGCAGTGCTGAAATTTTCAAGTGGCAGTGAAAAAAATGGGAATTTATAGCAGTGCAATTTCCACCACAGTTTTGTTCCTAACTGTTTGAGACGTAAAGGGCAGACATCTGTAAAAAGTCAGTGTGTAAAATGGGTCTGTACTTGGAGTCAAATTATTGACACTTATCGTGTCCTAGCCCCTTTCCGCCCATCGTCATCAATTCGTATCTGCGAATGCACGATAACATGATGCGAAGAAAAATTGACAAAATGCGAAATAGTACAAAATGTAAAACGTTGATTTACCCCGAGTGATCACGCATAAGCATCGTGTTTTATTATGCTATTGCATCATGATTTTTAGATAGCCTTATTAAATTTTCTAACAAAGATGTCCACTGATGTCGACAGAACGAAAATTTTACGATTGTCCCAACAAAACATCGTAAAAGGTCTATTTTAGTGTATTGAAACGGTAGACGAAAAGTTTATGTTACGACACTCGAGAAGCAATCGGAAGAAAATCATTAAAATATTCATTGTGTTTCTCTTTTCTGATTGAGTTTTTACAAAAAGATATATCTTGACACCTTTGTGTCAAATTTCTCGGTATGGAGGACTCATAGTGAAAAATTGCGAAAATTAACAATTTTGAAGGATTTTTATAGAAAAAAAAACACGAAAATTACTATAGAATAGACATAATTTCCGTCGATCTGGTTTTTTTTGCAATTTGGCATACAAGTTAACGTTCATGTTTTTATTAAACCTGAGAGCTAATAGAATTGCATACCCAAACGGCGTGTACTCAGATAAATTTAACTTAAATTATTTATATTTCACAAATCGATCGGGTTTTTACTAAATGGAGTTCAGGCATAAAAGACAAGTAACGCATTTGAATACTTGCATCTGGTTCTAGAAAAGAGTATTCAAAACAAGAATAGCAAAACACTAATTGTTTGCTGTCGTTTTCTGTGTTGGGCAATTGATACACAATCGGTTGTTTGGCGATAGAAAACCACTAAAGGATATGATTATATAAAGATACGATATATCGTTTGACATTTTTGTCACTAATTCTGTTTCCCGGTATGGTAACATTTCTTCGAAAACTGTTTTATAGTTCGTACTTTTGTTCCGTCTCGCACGACCTACTCCAAGTTCTGACGACACATTATTCGATAGAGAAGTCTACACATGTGAAACTGTGTAGCATTATTTCTGGGTCGGATGTTCACTACGAAATACGCGATACAGAAGTATGCACATGTGTAAGTTCGCAGCATTGTTCCTTGGCCGGATGTTGAGAGAGTTCACGTAGCACTGAAAAGCATCTACAGGTTTGTCTTCCTGCTTCAAGCATTGTCCCGCTAGATTCCACGCTGTTTCTCTATGGCCGAAATTTGCATCCACTCTCTTTGCAACTTTAATAAGATTACTTAGAGCACGCTGTTGGTCACCAGGTATACGAAGATTGCCGAAAGTCTTGTACTGAAGAAAGTACAGGTAGGGGAGAGAATCCACTACAGCCCAGTCCATCCAAAATTCGTCTTTATCTCTATGTAACAGATCATCCTGGAAAGATCTGAACAGTTCATACTGTAACTCCCGCGGTATACAGTTAATTTCACTTGGAAGAAATCGCACACAGCTAGCTGTTATATATCTAACAGAAAGTTCGTTGTGGCTGTCAGCATATACTTTAAATCTCTCCGAACGGTAATATTCTGAAAAATCATTACACTCGCACACGGCTTCTACTAACCCAATATCATAGGTCTCTTCGGTGCATCTAAGAATGTCGTATACACTGTCAATATCCCGAATAGCATAAAGTACAGAAGCCAGTTTTAACCTGCCGGTAGCAACGTCCGAATTCATACCCGCATGCAGCTGGACCATAGCGTCTGGTGATAAAACGTCGTCCTGTTGTAAACTGCTAGATGCCAGAACACATCCCAAGTTGGAGAATAAAAACGGTTGTAGCAAGCCGCACGCTTCTTGTGCAATAGTACTCTCTTGATTGGAAAGTCGTGCTAATATTTGATCTATATCTGTCCAGCTCTTGTTCCCTTGTGACAATTCACGTAGAATTAGGCTATGGGTAGAAGTAACTCTTCCTGCCAATTCAAACATCAATCCGCCAGAAATATTCCGAGCGATTTTATCCGGAGTTGCGATGCTGCCACTGTGAACCATCACATTGACGGGGTTCAATTTTAATTGTAGTCTAGGGCCTACACCGTCTATTGTTATTTTAGTTAGTGCGCGGCCGTTGGAACCGAGGATAGCTTGAACTTGTTCAGACAACTTTATACGCACATTGTGTGAAAATTTCCTGTACATCAAATTATTTCTATGCTCAATAAAGTGTGGGCATTGCTTATGAAGTATGCAGTTGTGTAGCTCAAAAAGACACAATGTAACCATATTTAAAAGATTGGAACTGCACCAAGTATCTGGTGGTGTCTTTTCAATGCACAATATAAGGATATTTTTGCACATAAAACTTGACAGTCCCTTCTCGTTCTCGTGTTTCAAAAACGATTTCAATATCATTTTCATTAAAACGTAACAATGTTTCTGGGTTATGTTTAAGTTAAACATGATACTCCTTTCGGCATGAGAGGTTGATACCCTCCACTCGAGACATTCGTGTGAACTCTCTTTATTGCCAACAGGAACTACAAAACAAGGGTTACTTTCTATATATCTCTTCATGTCTAGTGAAAGTTTACCATGAGACATCTGTGTTTGTATCCAATTGTCAACTACATGTGGCATTTTTCTACATCGCAGTCCAACAACACTATCCATTTCATTAAATCCCGTTCTTGAAGATGAGAATGAAGGACCATTTTTTCTAAAGCCTTTATGACAAAAATTGTCAAACAATGAATTTTTCAGAACCACCATGTCTTCCCTAAGCTTAACATGATGTTCATGCTGTATCTCAGTCGCAGGTCGAGGAACGTCAGGACGTAGCGCCTGTAACATACAATATCCCAGGGAGACGTTCTCATCCGTGATCATCCTAACGTTCAAAGCTCCAGGTCTCCAATCCGCCCAATCCTCTATCACATTCCAGTCGTTGTCACAGTACAGCATGTCAACGTCTGAGTGCAGTCCGAGGGTGGTAGTTCCCTCACTCTGACTACCAAAGAAATATACCGACATATTGTCTTCTTTCAGTCTCGTTGCTATTGTCTTTATATTCTCGTGCAGCAGGCAAGTCCTCCTCCTCTTCAGCACGAGCCTCTCACTGACCCCCACATCATCTAGCACACTGGACAGCTTCAATGATATATCACTATAATATTCCGGAACATGAAACATCATGAAAAAAAATATGGTATCTCTTTCTCACTCTTTTTGAATATAGCGTACTTGGGTGATAAGTTTAACGGCTAAAACTGAATTCAGTGTTCAATTATAAAAATATTCTTAAAAGTCCCCTGGAAACACGTGATTCAGAAGATATATTTGAAACCGTTTTGGCAAAAAATGCTAACAATTAAAATTCAAAACGATTACAAAATGCCCTTTGATCTTAAATATATTTAACAACTCAAGATATCTTAAGTAGAAGGTTTACAAAGACGATAATCAATGTAACATAATTGCCTTGGCATTGCCGCTTGCAGTAATATCGCGTGGTTTTGTGTTGAATGCATAAAAAGTCAAGGATTGCACGAAAAAATGTTCTAATTATATTAAAAATAAAGAATAAGTTACGTGCAACACTCGAATTATGCTAGATAGATGGAATGAGATAAGCGATACAATTGTGTTATTTCTTTGTGAAATAATAATTTAAACTATGCTTTGGTCTGGGTTAGAATATTCTAATATTCTAACCCAGCTTTGGTGCATTAATTTCTCGGTTTGCGAAAGGCAGAAATCGTACTTCGGTACAGTTTAAGTATACATCTGTAGGATGATTTTGAAAAGCAAATTAAAAAAAGGTATTCAAAAGATTTATTTGAAAACTTCATAGTATTGACAAAAATGCAAGCTATTGAAATTCGAAATGATTAGTGTAGCGTTCGGTAATGTATAGTTTGTGGCTCGAAAGACACAGTGTAATCGTATGTAAGTGTCTGTCTGTTTGTTCGTCCGTCCTGTCTCTCTCTCTGTCTCTATCTCTCTGTCTCTCTCTCCCTCTCCCGTCTATGTCCCTCTCTGTCTGTCTGTCTGTCTGTCTGTCTGTCTGTTTCTCCCTCCCCTCTCCTCTACGTCTCACTCTCCCTCTCCTCTCTATGTCTTTCTCTGTCTCTCTCTCCCTCTCCTCTCTATGTCTCACTCTCCCTCTCCTCTATATGTTTTTCTCTGTCTCTCTCTCCCTCTCCTCTATGTCTCTCTCTGTCTGTCTCTTTCTCTCCCCCCTCTCCTCTCTATGTCTCTCTGTCTGTCTGTCTCTCTCCTCCACTCCTCTCTATGTCTCTCTGTCTGTCTGTCTCTCTCCCCCTCTCCTCTCTATGTCTCTCTGTCTGTCTGTCTCTCCCTCTCCTTTATGTTTCTTTGTCTGTCTGTCTCTCTCTCCTCTCTATGTCTCTCTGTCTCTCTCCCCCTCTCCTCTATATGTCTCTCTGTCTGTCTGTCTCTTTCCCCCTCTCCTCTCTATATGTTTCTTTGTCTGTCTGTCTGTCTCTCTCTCCCTCTCCTCTCTATGTCTCTCTGTCTGTCTCTTTCTCTCTCCCCCTCTCCTCTCTATATCTCTCTGTCTCTCTCCTCACTCCTCTCTATATGTCTCTTTGTCTGTCTGTCTGTCTGTCTGTCTGTCTCTCCATCTCCTCTCTATGTCTCTTTGTCTGTCTGTCTTCCTCTCCCTCTCCTCTCTATGTCTCTCTCTGTCTCTCTCTCTCCCTCTCTTTTCTATATGTTTCTTTGTCTGTCTGTCTCTCTCTCTCCCTCTCCTCTCTATGTCTCTCTGTCTGTCTGTCTCTCTCCCCCTCTCCTCTCTATGTCTCTCTGTCTGTCTGTCTCTCTCCCCCTCGCCTCTATATATGTTTCTTTGTCTGTCTGTCTGTCTGTCTCTCTCCCTCTCCTCTCTATGTCTCTCTGTCTGTCTGTCTCTCTGCCCCTCTCCTCTCTATGTCTCTCTGTCTGTCTGTCTCTCTCCCCCTCTCCTCTCTATATGTTTCTTTGTCGGTCTGTCTGTCTGTCTGTCTGTCTGTCTCTCTCTCCCTCTCCTCTCTATGTCTCTTTGTCTGTCTCTTTCTGCCCCTCTCCTCTCTATGTCTCTCTGTCTGTCTGTCTCTCTCTCCCTCTCTTCTCTATATGTCTCTTTGTCTGTCTGTCTGTCTGTCTGTCTCTCATTCTCTCCCTCTCCTTTCTATGCCTCTCTGTCTGTCTCTGTCTCTCTCCCCCTCTCCTCTCTATGTCTCTCTGTCTGTCTGTCTCTCTCCCCCTCTCCTCTTTATGTCTCTCTGTCTGTCTGTCTCTCTCCCCCTCTCCTCTCTATGTCTCTTTGTCTGTCTGTCTCTCTCCTCCTCTCCTCTCTATGTCTCTCTGTCTGTCTGTCTCTCTCCCCCTCTCCTCTCTATATGTCTATTTGTCTGTCTCTCTGTCTCTCTCTATGTCTCTCTCCGTCTGTCTCTTTTCCCCCTCTCCTTTCTGTGTGTCTCTCTCTGTCTGTCTCTCTCCCCCTCTCCTCTCTATGTCTCTGTCTGTCTGTCTCTCTCCCCCTCTCCTCTTTATATGTCTCTTTGAATGTCTGTCTGTCTGTCTGTCTGTCTCTCTCTCCCCCTGTCCTTTCTATGTCTCTCTGTCTGTCTCTCTCCCGCTCTCATCTCTCTTTGTCTGTCTGTCTGTCTGTCTGTCTGTCTGTCTCTCTCTCCTCTCTATGTCTCTCTGTCTCTTTCTCTCCCCCCTCTCCTCTCTATGACACTCTGTCTGTCTCTCTCCCCCTCTCCTCTCTATACGTCTCTTTGTCTGTCTGTCTGTCTTTCTCTCCCTCTCCTCTCTATATGTCTCTTTTTCTGTCTGTCTCTCTCTCTTCCTCTCCTCTCTATGTCTCTGTCTGTCTGTCTGTCTCTCCCTCTCCTCTCTATGTCTCTCTCTCACTCTCTCTTTGTCTCTGTCAGTCTCTGTCTCTCTCTCCCTCCCCTATTTCTCTGTCTGTCTCTGTCTCTCTCTCCCTCTCCTCTCTATATCTCTCTCTGTCTGTCTCCTCCTCCCCTATTTCTCTGTCTGTCTGTCTCTCTCTCCCTCTCCTCTCTATATCTCTCTCTGTCTGTCTCTGTCTCTCTCTCCTTCCCCTATTTCTATGTATGTCTCTGTCTCTCTCTCCCTCTCCTCTATATGTATCTCTCTCTGTCTGTCTGTCTGTCTCTCTCTCCTCTCTATGTCTCTTTCTGTCTCTCTGTCTGTGTCGCTGTCCTCTCTATGTCTCTCTCTGTCTTTGTCACTCTCTCCCTCTCCGCTCTATGTCTCTCTCTCTCTGTCTGTCACTCTCTCCCTCTCCTCTCTATGTCTCTGTCACTCTCTCCCTCTCCTCGTTTTGTCTCTCTCTGCCTGTCTCTATCTCTCAATCTTTCTCTCTATATCTTCAAATTCAATGATTTTGGTTTATCTTGTATAGGTGATTAAGAGTATATTGACAATTTAAAATATTACAAGATGTGATATCCCTGCGTCAAATGATCTCCAGTTTTCGACCAAAACGCCTATTTTCTATTTCAATTTTCTTTTTTACATAAACACATGTATTGGACACAAAACAATAAAACATCTATTGAATATGAACAATTTATATCCCACTGTTGGTGCCAGTAGGTCAAACCATTTTTCAGTTAATGTTTAATGATAATGCCCTATTTGGCCCCACGGATGTGACCCTACAGCTGACAGGGGTTATCGCCTGACATTGAGCAAACTACGTATCATCTTTTGTTACTATGTTTTTAATAGTAAACTTTTATGCAAAAGCCTTGTTCCTTTTCTTGATTCATTTATTCTTGCCACGTGTTCTTGCTGATTTAACTCAAGGTGCTCTTGTTTCAGTAAGGTCATTGAGTACTTGCCTTTCTTTGCAAATGCTATTCGCTTCTTATGGTTTATGTCTGTGCAACATTGTGGAGATGTGGGTGGGTAGGAGCTTATACACCGAAACAGCTGGTACTTGTTTGTTCATATCCATGAGAACCTATTTGGGGCAAGTATAAGTTGATGAACCATAAAACCTGGTTTAAACCGTTCCAAGTTGGTAACCACGTGTGTTCTCATTTTCGTGAATTGTTTGTGTTTTATCGATCAATAAACAGATGCTATCTTTTCCTCTCGGCTTTTTGACTGCGGGAGGCCGTGTTTTTCTGAGTTTGCCATTCCTGATATGCATATTTCCCTTTTTGTCGAGCCTGCTTGCGGTCAACCCGACTCAACTGTCACAACGGTGGTTTGGTGTTAGTACTTGCATGCGTTTGTTTGGATTTTTTCGGCCCATGACTAAAAGCAAACGAGAGTGAATGCATTGAGCAAACGAAGCGATAGAAAATCTCTTGAGGATGATACGACTTTATAATGAAGGGTTGAATCGTTTCACAGCTGTTTAATTCATTTTTGTATTCCGGTGTAATATCATTTCTTTGATAGTATTTTACAATATTTACATCTTTCTAGTTGCTATTCCCTTTCTGACGTCCAATCCGTTTTTACTAGTTACTATGCGTTCCGACTACACATTATGCGATTCAGAAGTATGCACATGTGTAAGTTCGCAGCATTGTTCCTTGGTCGGATGTTGAGAGAGTTCACATAGCATTGAAAAGAATCTGCAGGCTTGTCTTCCTGCCTCATGCATTGTCCCTCTAATTCCAGGTCGTTTCTTTATGGCCGAAATTCACATTCTGTCTGTGTGCATCTGTAATTAGAGCGCGCTGTTGGTCACCATGTTTACGAAGATGACCGTAAGCCTTGTATTGTAAAAAGTACAAGTAAAGGACAGAATCCACTACAGCCCAGTCCATCCAATCATCTTCGTCTGCATCTCTACGTAACAGTTCATACTGTAACTCCCGCGGTATACAGTTTATTTCACTTGGTAGTAATCGCACGCAATGAGCTGTTATATCACCAACGCAGAGTTCATTGTAGCTGAGTGCTTGAATCTAAAATTTCTCCGAACTGTAAAACTCTACTGGTCTATACATACAGTTGCAAATGTCTTCCACTAAGCCAGTATCATACGTTCCCTCTGCTTCTCTGAGAATGCCGCATACACGATAGAAATCTCTAACAGCATAGAACGCAGAAGCCATTTTCAGTTTACCGGAAGCAACGTCCGAGTTCATACCAACATGCAGCCAGACCAGACCGTTTGGGGATAAAATTCCTTCCTGTTGTAAACTGTTAGATGCCAGAACACATCCAGAGTTGGCAATTCACCAACAGCAACTATAAAACAGGGACTTTGTCCTACATACTTCTGCATGTTTGGTGATAATTTACCATGAAGCATCTGTGTTTGTATCTAATTGTCAACTACTTGTGGCATTGTTTTACAACGATAGGCAACAACCCGATCCGTATCATTATATCCCTCTCTTGAATATGTGAATGAAGGACCATTTTTTATGTCGCCACTTTGACCAGCATTGTCAAAAATTTAATTCTTTAGCAACACCATGTCCTCCCTAAGTTTAACATGATGTTCATCCCTTATCTCAGTCCTAGGCTGAGGAACGTCAGGACGTAGCACCTGCAACATACAATATCCTGGTGAGACGGCCTCATCCTGGATCATCCGAAGATTTAGAGTTCCACATAATCACAAAAGTATCGGGTAGCTATAAGAAGAAAATCAATTTTAAAAGATAAATATTAAATTTGTGTCTCTTTTGATTATGAGTTTTTGCAAAAGTTTTATACCACATGAGTTACGTGACGCCTTTGTGTCATATTCCTTGGAGATTGAGGAAACCGAGTGAAAACTAAACAAATTTAAAACACGTATAATTTTCTGAGCATTGCCGCAATTTCGGCCCTATTTCTTTTGCAATTTGGAATAAAGTATAAACTTTAAGTTTTTCTACATAGTTTTACAGTAAATTCCAAAAGAAATTTCTGTTGCACTTCACTTGCTGGGATGACACTCAAAATTCAATACATAGTTGTAAAGCACAAACATACTTTTATTTATTTTAAAAGAGTGCAACTTGCATATCAGGAACAGCTAAAATAAGAAAAAGCCTATTTTCGCAATCAAAAAGTAGGGATGAAAGGAGGGAATGTGCTTATCATAGGATACTTCTAAAATATATAAAGTCTATGACTATCTACATCTATTATCTGCATCTAACACTAGAGGTTTAACATGCACACGTGAATAGGGTTCGCTCCCATGTAGAGGCAATATCATTTGAAATTCACAGTAGCTCTATTTGTGTAGAATGGCGACCGTAAAAAGTCTCCTCGTACATACAGCCAGTGCGGTTATCAGTAAAATAATCCGTTACCGATATCATGCAGTGATGATAGCGTATATCAGGGTTATCCGAACAACCTATTGCTAGCTCAGTTGGTTGCGTTGCCGCAATTGCAAGGCTTTGCGCTGTCGCCGTGACAGTGCGGGTTCGCTCCGAGGTAGAGGCAATATCATTCGAAAGCCATCGAACACGACAAATGTTAAAATATTGCAGACTCGGTTTGATTTAGCCCGTTAATACGTTGCAACAGAAACGCATATTACTGTCCACGCCGCCTAGACCGGGTTTACGAGCTTTTCAGTATTCATACAAAAATCTTTATTTTATCTAGCGAAGCGTCCTTCAAAGATGGTAATTGATAACTCCGCTGATTAAATATATGGGGAGACTTTTCATAGCCGCCAAACAGCGCTACTGTGATTTTAAATAATCTGTCTACAAAGACCACTCAGGGGACAGCCCAAAAGTGATCTTTAAAGGCAGGTGGTCTTTGTTCACAGGTAAATTTGTTCTTTAAATCAGCCAGTGGGACAAATAAAGTGTGGTCTTTGTCCTCAGGTGGTCTTTGTTTACAGGTGGTCTTTAGCACAGGTTTGACTGTAGAATTTAGGACATTCAATTGATATGTTTGTTCATTTATAACCTTTATCTAGTTCTACAATGACGGTGATTTATGAATGGATTTATATGGTTGTATAGCTTAGATAATGCTTTCAAAGTATATATTTAATATTCATCATTTTTATATCTATTCATAAAGACATGTCCGCTAGGACGTCTTTTTGTCGATAAATTCATTTACGGACCAAGATTTAACAGAGCATGCCACAAATATGCCCCAGAGGCAAAGTTTGTAAGACTACTTATAGATTGTAGTATTGGAAGGAAAACTTTTTCACAGTAGGAAAGGTCCATTGTTTAGGTGGATCTCGAAGAGTGTTTTGGATATCGCACAGCGTCCAGGTCAAGGGTTTGAAACAATTCTGGGAATTAATCATCCGAGAAAGGAAAGACAGACTTATGTAAAAGTCCAGGTTTTCGACATGATAAAAGTAGTAGTTTTTGCTATATATGGACTAGTGAGGCTGTGTTTTATGTTTATTGAGTATATTATAAATCATTGACTGGAGTATTGACACCGGTTGAATTGATATTTGGAGAAGTGGTTAACGCTCTAGTCAATAATTGATCACTGAGATAAATCAAAACCTACCTCTTCGATTATCAAATGAAAATGATATTTCACAGAATATTAAAAAAGGTGAAATATGCGTGTCAAGAATGACCACATCCAGCAGACACAGTCACCTGAAACAGCCAAAAAGTAGAGAGGAGAAGAGAGGTACAACGATCGATTTCAAAGTAGGCGCCACATAACCAGTCAGTACTGTTATCAGTAAAATAACCTGTTATACCGATGTCATGCAGTGATGAAAACGTATATCAGGGCTATCCGATCAACCTTTTTTGGGGTTGTCCCGGCTAGCTCAGTTGGTTGCGTCGTCTGAATTGCAGGGCTAGGGGCTGTCGCCGTGACGGTGCGGGTTCGCTCCCAGCTAGAGGCACTATTATTTTTAACGAAAATGAGAACCCGAGGGCTTACCACATTGGAACTGTCAGTTACAAAACAATTTGCCACTGGGGGGTTAAAACCAGGTTCAAGGGTGCACCAACCTCACAACAGGTTGTCATATGAACAACAAGTACAAGTTTCTTGATGAAATAACTCCAATCCACCCATCAGATCACCAAAGTTGTATGCAAAACCACACAAACATGTAAAACATGAGAAAGTGAGAAGCTAAGAGGATTGCAAACCCAAACGGCGAGTATTCAGATAAACTCAGTAAATGATCTAAATCGATTGGGTTTTACTAAATGGAGTTCAGGCATAAAATGCAGGTGATACATTTAAATGCTTGCATCTGGTTAGACAAAAGAGTATTCAATACAAGAAGAGCAAAGCACTATTTGTTTACTGTCGTTTTCTTTGTTTTGCCATTGGTAAACATCGCTTGTTTGGCGATAGAAAACCTCTAAAGGAAATGATTATAATTAGAAAGATGCGGTATTTTGTTTCACATCTATTTTTCACTTATTCTGTTTCCCGGCCCTTTAGCCTTTCTTCGAATATTGTTTCATAGAAAACTTTCTATTTTGCTGTTGCTTCTGTTCCGTCTCCCAGGCCTACTCCAAGTTCTGACTACACATTATGCGATAGAGAAGTCTACAGATGTGAAAGTTTGCAGCATTGTTTCTTGGTCTGATGCTGAGAGATTTCACGTAGCACTGAAAAGCATCCACATGCCTGTCTTCCTGCTCCATTCATTGCCCCGCTAGATTCCATGCTGTTTCTCTATGGCCGAAGTTCGCATTCACCCAGCGTCCACTTGTGGTAAGATTTTTAATAGCACGCTGTTGATCACCAGGTCTACGAAGATGGCCGTAAGTCTTGTACTGTAAAAAATAGAGGAAGGGGAGAGAATCCACAACTGCCCAGTCCATCCAGAAATCTTCCTCGTCTCTATGTAACAGATCATCTTGTGAAGATCGGAACAGTTCATACTGTATCTCTCTTGGTATACAATTTATTTAACTTGGTAGAAATCTCACACAAGGAGCTGTTATATCCTTAAGACAAAGTTCATTGTGACTGTCTGCATAAACAGTAAATCTTTCAGACCAGCGAAATCTAAGGTCACGATAACCTAAACTATTCATACAGTTGCACACGGCTTCTACTAAGTCTGTACTATACGCCTCCTCGGTGCTTCTGAGAATGCCGTATACACTATCGAAATCCCCAACAGCATACAGCACGGAGGCCAGTTTCAGTCTGCCGGAAGCAAAATCCGAAATTATACCCGCACGTAGCCAGATGTAGGATTCAGGTGAAACAATGTCGTTCTGCTGTAAACTGCTAGATGCCAGAACACATCCAAAGTTGGAGAATAAAAACGCCCGTAGTAAGCGACCAACTACTTGTGCACTATCACTCTCTTGGTAGGGAAGTCCAGCAAAAAGCTTATATATGCTCGGCCAGCTCGTACTCCCACTTGATAAAGCATCAAGAATTTCTCGATGGTTAACACTAACATTTCCTGCAAAAGATCCCATCAAAAAGCCAGAAATCTCACCCGAAGTTGCTTTGCTCGGAACCATCAAATTGACGAGATTCAATTTTGTTTTTAATCTAAGACCTAAATCGTCTATTGTTATTTCAAGTAGTGCGAGGCCGTTTGAAAGGATAATGTCTTGGACCTGTTTAAGCAACCATACACGTACATCATGTGAAAATTTCCTGCCCATCAAAATATTTCTACGCTCAATAAAATGTGGACATTGTTTATGAATTATGCAATTCTGAAGCTCAAAAAGACACAATGTAACCATTTTCAAAAGATTTGAAGGGCACCATAATTCCGATGGTGTCTTTTCAATGCACAAAATAAGGATATTTTTGCACATAAAACTAGAAAGTCCTTTTACATGTTGGCGTTCCAGAAATGACTTCAACATCATTTTCATCATTACGTAACAACGTATCTGAGTGATGTTTAAGTTATACATGATACACCTTTCGGCGTGAGAGGTTGATATCCTCCACTCAAGATATTCGTATGAACTAAATGTATAACCAAACGAAACAACAAAACAACGGTTTCTTTCTATGTATGTCTTCATTTCTGGTGAAAGTTTACCATAAAGCATCTGTTTGTGTATCCAGTTGTCAAGTACGCGTGGAATTGTTCTACAAGGGTATGCAATAACATTATCCATTGATTTAGAATGGTCCACTGTGAATGCAGGACCATTTCTTCTGTTACCGCTAGGACATAAATAATCAAACCATGAATTTTTCAGCACTACCATGCCCTCCCGAAGTCTAACATCATAATTACCAAGTATCTCATTCAGAGGCACAGGAACGTTATCATAAAGCTCCTGTAACATACAATACCCCGGTGAAACGTTCTCATCCTGAATCATCCTAACATTGCAAGCTCCCGCCTTCCAGTCCGCCCAATCCTCTATCACATTCCAGGCATGCATACAGTACACGACGTCAATGTCCGAGTCCAGCCCGAGGGTGGTAGTGCCCTCACTCTGACTACCAAAGTAATGCACAGACATATTGCGACCTTTTATTCTGTGTGTAACTGTCTCTATATTCTCTCTCAGCAGGGCAGCCCTCCTCCTCTTGAGCACGATCTTCTCACTGACTCCCACATCTTCCAGCACACTGGGCAGCTTCTGAGATATAGCACGATAATATCCCGGTACATGAAACATCCTGAAATAAATATAGGCATCTTTATAGAGGTAAACACATTAAACAAAAGAATTACTTGCAATTACAATAAAACTGAAAGGACTTGACTTATATAACTAAATTATATAACAATATTTATTTGTAGCTGGTCTCCATTTCAGCCAATCAGATGCTTGAGATTATAATCTCAGTTTATAATCTTGGACCCATAAGTAAATGAAGACGGTAACCAACTAAGCTGATGTAATTACATATTTGCATGGAAATACTGTAACGACAAGCACAATGCGCAAAGTATCTTTAGACTATATTGATTCTGTAGTTAATGTGACTACTGGTTGTATTTTTTATAAATATTTTTAATGCTATGTTAAATGGGAATTGTTTAGTTGAAAGTGCTGCCATATAGACACTGTCTTTTTAAGACAATTGTAACTTTATGAACTAAAGTGTAAAGGTAATGGTCTTCTTATAAACTAATTTTTTATTAAGCTTATCTTATAATCAGTGCTGTTATCAATTACGTCCTTTGAAGGTCATTAAGCACGATAAATTATGTACTATGTCAATAGTACTTCTTAAATTACTTTGTTTAAATAATTAGGCCAGTTTATACATGGGTGGTTTCAATATCCTAGGAACGATTCGGATATTGTTCAATCACCCCACGGATACACTTTCTACCTTTGGCGGTGTTTGTGATATGCAGGATTTATATTCTCAGGTCCCCTGGCAAAATTCAATTTGTGTTAGTTCAGCCGATTGTTTTCTCGTTTAGGGCAAACCCATTCTTTTATCGGGGGACCATACGCCGCTCAACAAGGTATGGTATTAATCTGAAAATACAGCAATGAAGGTTCCATGTTCACCGCCATATGCATATAATCGTTTGGGATGGGTCAAAATTGTAATGTTTATTGGTGTAGATATTGATTTGCGCTCAGATCGGTGTATTTTAAGATTACTAAGATGGACGTTTAGAAATGTGTTTAGTGTATATTAAGGTAACTATAAAATTATTCCTAAAAGTCCCCCAAGAGACAAGTGATTCAGAAAATATATTTGAAAACGTTTTGGCAAAAATGCAAAAATGCAACTAATTGAAATTCAATACACGGTTACAAAATGCCTTTTTGATCTTAAATATATTTTTCTTCTCAATTTGCTTATCTGTATAAAAGGTCACGAAAGACTGTCGTAACTATGTACATTGAAATAAATGAGTCGTGTGATAGATTGATCGATTGAGATCTGCGATACAATTATGCTATTTCTTTGTGAAATAATAATGTAAACTATTCTTTGGTAAAATAGTCTCTCAGTTTGTTAAAGGCAGAAGTCGAATTTCGGTATAGTTCAAGTATACATTTGTATGCTGATCCCTGTTGAGATTCGAACCCGCAGTCTCCGGATCTGGAGTTTCAACGCTCTTCTTCAAAACCACTTTCTAAAAAGCTAATTAGCAAGATTTATTTATATTCATTTGCTCAAAAGACATTATAATTATTTTAATTTCATCTATTGTAACTTATGTATCCCTACGAACGCTATGTACATATTGTTTTTGTTTTTTCTCGCCATGGTATTTTTTTCAAATATCTTGTTTACTTTCAGTTAAATATAAATAACTACGATGTTATATTTAAATGTATGCCTTTTAATATATGTTTTGATATAACTTGTAATAGTACAATTTCTACATTTTTACAATAATTACCTTTACTATATCCGTTTATAACCAACGAAGATTGTCATACTTCTGAAGCGCGAATCAAGCCAGAACGAGCCAGAACGAGGTAAACTTGTAACCGGCGTTTTATTCATTTTAATAAATATGCGAAGTGGTCAAGTTAAAATCGATTTTTACCGATACAGGAAGGAGTGTTTATTGTAAACACAAGGAGATTACTTACTAAGGCAACACAAATTCCAAGCTATTTACAACTCCTGACAAAAATCCAAACACCATTGAAACTCAGATCAGAGTCGATAAGATTTATACGACCCTTCTCAGCCCAAGAATCAGGTTTGAACAGTCAACCGCTGCATGAATCATAGAATCTAAAATACCGCATTAAATCAACGTCCAACCGACAACTCTCCAAATTCAATGATTTTGGTCCATCTTAAGATTAAGAGTTGGCTGACTATTTAACTATGACAAAGTGTGATATCCCTGTGTTGAAATGATCTCCAGTATTCGATCAAACCGCCGATTTTCGATTTTTATTTTCATTTTCACATCAATACATGTATTGGATAGAAAGCAATAAAATGTCAACTGAATATGAAAAATTTATATTCTGCTGTTGGTGCTAGGAGGTCAAACCATTTTTCAATTACTGTTTGGCGATAATGATCTTTTGGCCTGGTAGGAGTTATCGCTTGACATTAAGCACGCTACATATCATGTCGTTTACTATTTCTTAAATTATAAACTTAAATGTAAAAGCCTTGCTCCTTTTCTTGATTCTTTTATACTTGCCACCTGTTCTTGCTGATAAATCCATGTGCTCTGGTTTCAGCAAGGCCATTTATTTTTCATTTTATTTTGCTTGACAATGCTTGACAAGAGCTTCTTTTAGTTCCTGTGTGTGAAATATTGCGGAGTTGGTGGGTGTGTAGGAGCTTATACACCGAGACAACTAGATGTACTTCTGTGTTCATATTCATAGGAATCTGTTGGGGGCAAGTATGAAGTTGGTGAACCTTAGAATCTGGTTTTAACCGTTCCAAGCTGGTAACCACACAGGTTCTCATTTTCGTTAACTGCTTTTGGTTTATCAATGTTTAAATCCATGATTTCTTTCCTCTGTATGCATTTTGGCTGGGCGGGGAGGCTGTGCTTCTGTCCAGTGTGCCCTTCCTGTTGTGCATATTTCTTTTTTTTGTCGAGCCAGCTTGCGGTCAGCTGGACTTAGTTGTCACAACGGTTTTTGGTGTAAGTGCGTGTGTAAGTTAGTTAGTGCATGCGTGCGTCCGTCCAGCCCATAACTAAAATATTCATTAAAATAGATGAAAATGGAACTTTGAAAGCCTCTGAACACGACAAATACGAAACTATTGCAGGCTCGGTTTGATTGAGCCTGTTCATGGGCAGTAATGGAAATGCATATTACTGCCCACGACGCAAAGCCACTGATTGAGCACAACTCAATATTTACAACAATAAACAGTAGAATTTACATTCATCCCAAATGATGGAATGCATATGACGTCGAACATGGAGCCTTCAATTCGGTATTTTCAAATTAATACCATTCAATGTTCAGCGGCGTATGGTCCCCTGAAAGAAGAGTGGGTTAGCCATAAGCGAGAAAATAATTGGCGGAACTAAAACAGAACAGAATGTTGACAGGCGATCTAAGAATATAAATCTTGCATATCACAGACAGCGCTAAAGACAAAATTTAAAAAGCAGGAATTATATCCTGGGGGGATTGAACAATATTCAAATATATAATAGCTGGGATATTGAACCCTCCATCCTTAAACTGGCCGCAGTATTAAAAGATAAGTGATTTTGAGAAGTACAATTAAAAAAATTACAAAAATATAGTGCTCGACGGCTTTCAAAGGACGTGACTGATAACAGCACTGATAAACTGAGCAATCTTCTTTATATTTGGCAAAAATGTTAACCTCAATGTGACGGAGTGTCGCGCGCAAACCTCATGTTCCTTACTAAAAGGTCACAAGTCACAGTAAGGGGTCAAAGGTCATGTCCGACCTTGTCCGGCCCTTAAGAATGACATTCATTGAGCAGTCTTGTTTATATTTCACATGAATGTAAATCTCAGCGAGACGAAGTGTCACGTGCGAACTCCAGGTTCTCATCTAAAAATGAAATTGCATATCAGGAATCGCCGCAACCAGAAAAACAGCCTTCACACGCAGCCAAAAAGTAGATAGTAAAAAAGCATGAGTTTTTGAGAGAATCAGTTTCAAATTAGACACTAAAATAATTAACAAAAAAGAGAATCATTGGGGTTACCGCCTTGTAAAAAAGTAAAATATGTACATCAGGGGTTTAAACCAGGTTCTATGATGCCTCACACTTGCCATAACAGGTTCTCTATAAACAAAACTGGCTGTCAACAAGGATATCGGTATCACAAATACAGGAAAAAAACTTTTGGAAGTTTTATCGCCCATACCCAGATTTAATAAAAAATACAGGTGCAGTTTAAAATCACTATTGCATCAAGGTATTTCACAGCCAGTTTTTATGAAGATTTAATTTATAATCTTAAGAAAATAAAAAGCAACGTTAATTTCTTCCGGTTTTTGGTAGTGATATAACCATTTTAAATGGAAAGATTTAGATCAAGAACATTTGCTTGTTTTTCTGAGGTGTTAAAATTTCTGATAAATTGTTTTAACCAGTGATTGAAAATATTCCATATTTAATAAATCATCAAGGTACCTCGAGGTGTTGTAAAAGGATGTTATAAGGCCATCATTATGTTCGGTAGAAAGAGACAACATTACGTCTCTTTCATAACAGTATAAAAACAGATCAACAGCAAGGGGTGCAATTAGTATCAATTGAAATGCCTATTGCTTGTTTAGAATAGAGGTACCAAATCTAACATAAATGTTTTACGGTAAGAAAGTAAGCGACTCTATTATATCTTGACAAGTTTATAAAGTATAATTATAATAAGAACCTTGTGTAAAAATGCTGGAAATGTCACTGACAAAATTATTTTGCCACTGGTGGTTTAAAAGTTGATCTAGAGTGCACCAATCTCACACTTGCCATAAAAGATTCTCATATGAACAAACAAATACAAATTGTCTTGGTGAAATAACTCCAAACCACCCAAAGATCAAGGCCAACGTGATGGGTCGAAAGGGGCTCGAAATGTTGCCACCAGGAATCTAGTTTAACCTCAAGTTTTTTAGTTTATAAAAATATTTGATGTAGAACATATTATTAATATAATAAATCGGAAACCAGACACTAAATAAGTGCAATTAATCAATTTTTTATCATTTGGATCAACTGAAACTGAAATTGCAAGAAAAAATTAAACGAACAAATCAAACTGAGTGTAACATGTGCGATAAAAGATATTTCAGTAGAAGAATAGCAAAAGACTTATTTTTATTGTTGTTTTTTATGTGCTTAGTCATTGATAAAGAATTAGTGGTTTGGAGAGTACAATACGACTATATATTACTGAGGTGTTTCGTTTCTCATCTGTTTAATTCATTCTGTATTCCGGTGCGATATCATTTCTTCGATATTGTTTTAAAATATAGACCACTTTCTGTTTTGCTATTCCCTTTCTTAACACCATCCCGTCCTTACTATAGCGGGTTCCGACTACAAATTACGCGATACAGAAGTATGCACATGTGTAAGTTCGCAGCATTGTTCCTTGGTTGGATGTTGAGAGAGTTCACACAGCATTGAAAAGCATCTGCAGGCCTGTCTTCCTGTACCATACATTGTCCCGCTAGATCCCATGCTGTTTCCCTATGGCCGAAATTCGCATTCTGTCTGTGTGCAACTGTTATAAGATTTCTTAGAGCACGCTGTTGGTCATCAAGTCTTCGAAGATGTCCGTAATTCTTGTACTGTAAAAAGTAGAGGAAGGGAAGGGAATCTACTACAGCCCAGTCCATCCAGAAATCGTCTCCATCTCTATGTAACAGATCATCCCGGGAAGATCTGAACAGTTCATACCGTAACTCCCGCGATATACAGTTTATTTCACTTGGTAGAAATCGCACACAATGAGCTGTTATATCTATTAAAGAAAGTTCATCGTGGCTGTCTGCATATATATCTATTTTCTCCGTAAGGTTAAACCATGGGCAATCAGAACACGCGCATACGGCTAGTACTAACAAAACATCATACGACTTTTCGGTGCTTGTAAGAACATAGTATACACTGTGAATATCCCGAGCAGCATTCAGCACAGAAGCCAGTTTCAACCTGCCGGAAGCTACGTCCGAATTCATACCAGTACGAAGCAATACCAGAGCGTGTGGTGCTACGTCGTCCTGTCGTAAACTGATAGATGCCAGAACACATCCAAAGTTGGAAAATAAAAACAGCTGTAACAAGCGACATGCTTCTTCTGCAATTTTAATATTACTCGCTATGGAAGAGAATCTAGCTAATGTCTTAAATATTCTTGGCCAGCTCGAACTCCCCTGTGACAATGCTCGAAGAACTATAACAAAATTTGTTTTCCAAGTGAGTCAACTGGCCGGAAATTATCCCAGAGATCTCATCCGGAGTTGCTGTATTGTGAACCAGAACCATTAAATTGAGATTCAGTTTTGTTTGTAGTCTTCGACCTAAATTGTCTGTTGTTATTTCCAGTAGTGCTTGGCCGTTTGAACGGATGATTTTCTGGACTTTTTTAAGATACCATTTACGAAGAACACGTGAAAAATTCCTGTACATCAAATTATTACTACGCTCAATAAAATGTGGACATTGTTTATGAATGATGCAATTCTGAAGCTCACAAATACACAATGTAACCATTAGTAAAAGATTTGCAGGGCACCATAATTCAGATGGTGTCTTTTCAATGCACAATATAAGGATATTTTTGCACATAAAACTAGAAATTCCCTTGTCGTGTGGATGTTGCAGAAATGACTTCAAAATCATTTTCAGTATAATATAACAACATATCTGAGTCATGTTTAAATTTAACATCAGACATCTCTCGGCATGAGAGGTTGATATCCTCCACTCGACACATTCGTGTGAACTGCCTTTATTTCCTACAGGCACGAGAAAACACGTATTAATTTCTATGTATTTCCTCATTAGTGGTGAAAGTCTACCACGTGTCGTCTGTGTTTGTATCCAGTTGTCAAGTACATGTGGCATTTTTCTTAAACGAAATGCATAAACCATATCCTGCTTCCAATATCCCTCGAATGAACGTGAGAATGATGGACCATTTTTTATATGACCTCTATGACCAGAACTGTCAAAGAATGAATTTTTCAGCACCACCATGTCCTCCCTAAGTAACATAATATTCATCAGTTATCTCAGTCACAGGCTGAGGAACGTCATCATATAGCGCCTGTAACATACAATATCCCGGTGAGACATTCTCATCCTGTATTACCATAAGATTGAAAGCTCCAGCTTCCCAATCCGCCCAGTCCTCTATCACATTCGCGTCATCATCACAGAATAATACGTCAGTGTCTGAATCCAGTTCGAGGGTGGTAGTTCCCTCGCTTTGGCTACCAAAGAAATGCACCGATTGATTGCGACCTGCCATTTTGAATGCTATTGTTGCTATAATCTCCGTCAGCAGCCAAGCCCTCTTTCTCTTCATCACGAGCCTCTCACCCACTCCAACATCTTCCAGCACACTGGACAGCTTCAGCGATACATCACGATAGTAATCCGGAACATGAAACATTCTTAAATAATTAGAGGTTAACACATTAAACTATGAAAGATTCATGCAATTACAAACACATTGAAAGGACAAACCCTATTTATAACACAATATTTATCTGTACTCTGTAGTGTAACCATGTTTATTTAGAACAAACAGATGTCTCGTATGTATGAATTATACACAACCCAGGAAAAACACGATTCAATGCAACGAAAAGCGTTCCATTATATAAATTTACATGTATTATTGTTATATTTCTGATAAATAATTTGCAACGAACTTCGTTTTGATTATTTTATCTTGGCGTGGTTTAATTTCAGCTTTTTACATTCGATTCAATACAGGTAAATAAGATATTATATTAATTCGTTTTGTTCACCTTCAGTTCAACGTAGATAGATAATATGATAAATATAGGTGTTTATTGAATATCATATAGATATTATAACATTTTAACTATAAATACCTTAAATCAATATGTCCGGTTTTTAAATGATCGAGATCATTATTTGATCCATCATTGTTTCGTCCTGTCGATCCCTTCTTTAGTAAGGGCGATATTAAGACAACGCGATGGTTAAACCCAAGATAAAGCTACGATGGCAAGATAACAAGATGTAAAGGTCTGTTAACACGATGCGAAGCAGCGATATTCATATCGTAATATCTTATCGTGATATCGTCCTTTCGCGTTGTGTTGTTTCGTCCTCGCCCGTTCGTCTTTATGGCGTTACAAAGATGAGACGATGCAAGAAAAGAATTCGTGTGTGCTATAACACGATGCGAAGCAGCGATGTTCATATCGTGTTGTCATATCGTGATATCGTCTTTTCGCATTGTTTTGTTTTGTCATCACCCGTTCGTCTTTATTGCGCTACAAAGATGAGGCGATGCAAAAAAAGAATTCGTGTGTGCTATAGCACGATGCGAATGCACGATTACAGACCGCGAATGCGAGATATTAGTATAATATCTCCGCACCGCACTTTTGCGACCTCACATCGTACATCGTATCAAATTATATAATTTAAACTCAGTTATCTTTCGATGTTACCATCTCAAATAAAAATATCCTGCGGAAAGTATTCTCTACACTTTATAGTCCTCCATATATGTATATTACGTTGCACATGTTTAACAGGAAGACGAGATACGGAAGTGACAAATCCTAAGTTTTCGCATCGTCTAATCGTTGTTTCGCCCTCAAGATGAAGGGGCGAAGGCACGATAGCACAATGCTTTGGCAAAATAACACAATACTTTAAAACTTACGAAATGAAAATCGCTGCCTTTATTGTTGATCATCATTTTAAAACAAAGTGTGACACAAATAAGCGCAGCGTGAGACACAATTTTGAAAACCACGAATTGATTATATTAGTGGACAGGAAAATTTGTAAGTCAGTAAGGTTCATTGTTAAGTGAGAAGTAAAGGTTGAATGCAATATGATTGTAAAGATGTTTTCTCCGACTTCTTGGATGCTATTGCTGCTGAAGATGGTTATAATGATGGTGCCGATGACGTAGACTGTTTTATTCTATACCCCCATCAATGGAGAAAAAAGAAAAAGGACTATTTCAATGCAGTTTGTTGTTTGTACCATTGAAATGTTAAAGCTTTTGATACTGTGTCCCACAACAAATGTTACACAAAATATGAATATGTTATAGAGTCCAAGATCGTCCAAGATCGTCTCAGCAGGTGGCTGTCTTCCTTCTTAATGAACGAGTGATAAATGGTGTATTTGAAGGTAAACACATGAACAGCGTCAGATCGGAATCGTGAGTCCCCCAAGAGTAGTCATTGGTCCCTTGATGTTCTTTTGCCATATAAGGGATGTCTTCTCAAGATAGACTATGTCCGTCTGCTGCATAGAACTATCTAAACAATTTAAGACCACATAATAAAAAAATAATGACCTTTAAGATCTGGAAAAGCGGACAGCCAACTGGAGTATGCGGTTTAATTGAAAACGTACATTCTATCTGGAACGAGTCATCTAATTTATGATAACTTAACAATAAAATATTACAACAAGTTCGAACTATCCCATAACTGGGAGTCAGTATCTGAAGATCTCTAGTGGATCATTCATACCAACAACATATGTCGCCAAGTAAATTCAACATTTGGGTCTTGCTAAATGTATGGTAAACTTTAACTTTAGTTTTGTTAAGGCTTGTATCCATTTCATATATAGTTTTTTGCGAAGCGGCGAAGTTTTTGGTCGAAGAATTACATGGCAAAGTTTTTCATGAATTTCTCGAAACCCCTAACATTACTTCGACGAATTGGCACTAATGATTGTAGATCAGCATACACTTATTTCAGGATTGAGTTGTTTTGTTATATTGTCCATGAATTTCAGAGTTCTTATGTAAACGGTTTTTCTTTTGTTTTAGTATGTGCTTGTTATTTAGAACGTGAATTAGACTAAACTGAGCAAACATTAGTACATTTCTTCACTAAAACCTAGGTGGCAAAGAATATTTTCCCCAAAATTAATTTGTGAAATTTTAGCCTGTTTTCGCCATTTGCAATTTAGTGCAGCCTTAAACTGATGTTTAATGGTTGTAATGTTTGTTTAGATGTCAATAAAATGACGAAGATTTAATAAGGTTTTGTAATTTTTATTAGAAAAGCTATGGTCATTTAAACACAAAAGCTATTTTATTTTTTTTGCTGTTATCCAACTTATTAAAGGAATTTTCCTTTTGACAATGAATTTGTATAAACATTTAAGTAATTAAATATTTACGACACTAACTAGATATGGCTAAATAAAATGAAACAACCTGAGAAAACCTCATTTTAATTGTATATTATTTCTGCACTGTTCCTGTTTTTTATTTCAGCTGCTATTACAGACTCATGAACTAAGACACACGCACTGAACAAAGTCTCCGTTTTTTACAATGCAATATCTGAGACTTGGCCTGGACACGTGTTTTCATAGCAATATCAACTCAAACTCTTTTCTGTATATAAAAATCAATGGCATTTAAATTTTTAGCTGACGATGAGCTGATATCTTTGTGGACATGCCTGGCTGTCAAAGTTTCTGTTTGAATGACCTGGAAATATAAGGATAAATTCGATAATAAATATTGCACGAAAAACAGTGTATGAAATGTATTGATGTTTTCTCTAATAAACAATTTTCTTCTTGAAGTGTCTAAAGAAAGATTTGAATCATGTGAGTTTTTACGAGTAAGTCAAACAAGTATACACCAACGCCATCTCCTGGTGCCTGACACTAGCACAGTGGTGTTTCCAGAGGAGGTTCATTTAGGGTTGCTCGAATCCCATTCTGGGCTGCACTATTTATTTTTATGTTGATTTTGACCATAAAGTTGGAAATTATCAAGTAACGACCCTCAGAGAGAGCCACAAACTAAACACTTATCTGTAAATGCCCAACCCTGAAGCAGGTAACGATAATTAACTTAATCAAAGAATAATACAATAATAGTTTACCTTCTTTTAACCGGCACTAGAAGCCGGGAGACAGCTGCAGTCACCAATGTTACAGTGACCACCTTGTAGGTTTAACGCCTGGCAGTGAACAACACATATAGGAACACCATGTTCGTCAAGAAAATCGCACGTTATTCGTTTTTGTGCTGAAAACGTACAAATTATTTTGTTTTTGAAGTTTGTTTTACTCGTACATAACCAGCTAGTTCAGTTGCAATCTCTAGAAGGACAGGGCATAGGGCAGCGAATATAACCTTTATACTCCCCCTCCCTTAGACACGACTATCCAATAGCAATTACTTCGAGAAAAAGCAAATTCTATATATACATTTAAATGCTCTTACATCTTGGGCTGGGTTTGTACTCTTCAAACTTGATACGTAATAAGATACCAGTTTCACTTATTTTTATGAAACTGCCTTTAAAATCAGTATGATTTTATCTTTAAAGGATGAAACATAACCAAATGATATTGCCTCTATAGAGGAGCTACCCGCACCATCACGGTGACAGCGCCTAGCCATGCAATTCCGACAACGCTACCGACTGAGCTAGCCGGGACAACCCCAAAAATGGTTGATCGGGTTACACTGATAAACGTTATCATCACTGCATAATGTAGGGAGTTAAACCATAAATCACAAACATTTCTGTTGCAAAATGATCTTCATTGTCATGTATGATTATTATAATCTGAATTTTTTTAACTTTAAAATCTTGACATAGTTATTCTCTATATAAAATGTAAGTATCCCTTGCATAATGATTAGCAATAGTTGAAAAGGGAACTTTGAAAGCCACCGAACATGAAAAATATGAACACATTGCATGCTAGGTTTGATTGAGCCTTTCATGGGCAGTAATGGAAATGCATATTACTGCCCACGCTGCCTAGCCCCGGGTTGAGCGCAACTCAATATTTACACCAATAAACAGTACAATTTTGATCCATCCCAAACAATGGTAGCAAGTTCGGATTGATGAAACGAAGTTTTTCCGAATTTCAAAACAAACCGACGGAGTACAACGAAAGGTGAGAGGCCAGATGGGGTAGGGGAAATTTTTGGCACGAGCTATTTACGACCAATCCGTAAATACGAACACTTATCAATGGCAAATTATCAAATGGAATCAATAAAATATCATGCAGTATAATAAATCCTCGATACACTTAAAAGAAACTAAATTATTGAATTACATGTTTCTGTCGTATTTTTTAGCGTTCTTCATTTATAGGCCAGGAAAAAATATGGTTCACAACATTATCATGATATTCCTATTTTGCTGACATTTTGTTAAAATAAGCATTCTTACTAGGGTCCCCAACCTCATTACTCCGCGTTGTTATGGTATTTAACACAAAAAATGCGTAAAAAAGAAGGGTAGAAATAATCTTACGTGCAGGCGTCCCTTCTTTGATTGCTACCGTCAAGCACAGAAAAAATACACGTTTTGCACAACATTATAATATTTAAAAGCTGTTTAAAAAATTAGTAAAATCGGCGAATTTGACAGAAAACAAACTGTTATAATTTCATTTCATCATGACCTCATTCCTTCTCGGGACAAAGAATCAAGACATAAGTTTTTATCTTTAAAGATTGTGTAAGAGTCTAAGTAAACAACAGCTTTTGTTTTCACGGAGACGTGTTATTGGCATATGCTTTGTGAATCAATAACAATCCAGGTTGTGCTTAAGACCATTTGTAAACAAAGCTCACCTGTGAGTCAAGGCTCACCTGTGAGCCAAACACTTTTTATTTGTCCAAATGACTGATTATAAGAACAAAGACCACCTGACTTCGATCTCTTCGATCTGGTTTCTTTCCCTTTTGTGGGGTCTTGGAACACAGGTATGACTTGAAGTTATATTGACACACCTACTTGCATATAATTCTGGCGTCTTGCAAAAATATTGTGTCTTATCAACCAAATTTGGTAGACTTACACATTCTATAAAAAAAGGTGAAATATGCATACAGTAAAACGCCGATAATGTATCAGTAATCGCCACACTCACAAAACACAGCCTCTCCGCGCAGCGAAAGCGAAGAGATGAAAAAGAAGCACGTGTTTGTTATAAGTATGTCAATTCAAATAAGACGCCACAAACAATTAACGTAAAAGAGAACCCTTTGGGTTACCGCCTTGGAAAGGTAAGTGGCAAAACAAATTACCACCGGGGGTTTAAACCAGGTTCTAGATGCACCAACCTCACACTTGCCCCGACAGGTTCTCATATCACAAAACAACAACAAGTTGTCCTGGTAAAATAACTCCAACCCACCCATCAGCTCAACAATGTTGCATGCAAAAGCACACAAACATATAAAACGTAAGAAGCTAACAGCATTGCAAAGCCAAAGGGGCGGGTACTCAATGACCTTACAGAGACCATAGCACCTGGAGTCAAATCAGCAAGAACACGATTAAAGGGATAAAAGAAACAAATCGAGCTTTTAGGTTCTTTAAAAAAAAGATTTTCCTATAAACCTTCATAAACTCTTAAACCTCTGCCATATTAAAATTAAAATCATCTCTTTTATCATATATTTTAGTAGTGACGTATGTATTTTGAATAGAAAGATTAAGATCAAGATAGTGTTTGCTTTATTAAGTTGTAGTTCATTAGGATAAATTTTATTAACCAGAGATGGAAAATGGTTATTATCTGTATTCAACAAATCATCAAGGTACCGTAAGGTGTTGTTTAAGGCTGTAATAATTTCATCCTGATGTTCAGTAATACGTGTTATCAACAAAACAGTGAAATACGTACCAACTATATGGGTGTTCGGAGGAATACTTTTGTCGCCCTCGGGGACTATGTTGGAATAAAAAGGCAAGTACAAAAAGGGACATAAATCCATCTTGACATAAAGAACTTGGCATCATGTCTTGTGTCTTGAGCAATATAATTTTAAAATTTGATGAAGAAATATTTAGAAAATGGCAAAGGTATACTCAATGCGAAGGTTTTTTTATGTCAAAATCCAATTACAGAAAAGGGATTACCACCATCAAATGTGACCTTGACCTAAAATTGACCTCGTCACGAGCATCTTGTTATAAACACTGTAATTTGAAAATTTCATGAAATATTAAGAAATGGCAATGTTATAGCCAAAGTTAAGTTTTCGTGTCAAAATTGAAGAACAAAAAGGGGCATAACTTCATGAAATGTGACCTTGGCCTAAATAATGTGGCATCATCACATCCGTGTTTTCATAAGCAATATAATTTTAAAGTTTAATGAAGAAATATTTATAAATGGCAAAGGTTTGGCCAACGTAAAGTTTTCTCGTCAAAATCCAAGTAGAAAAAAGGAAATGTGACATTGACCTTAAGAATTTGACATGGTTGTCATAAGCAGTATAATTTGAAAGTTTGATGAAGAAATATTAAGAAATGGCAAAAGTATAGTCAAAGTTTTCGTGACTGTCGGATGGACGGACGGACCGAATGACGGGCGACAAAAAATGGCCACATCCAGCTGACACAGCCTCCCCACACAGCCAATAAGTAGACAGAAGAAGATAGCATGGGTGTATACAATCATTAGTTTCAAAATAGACGCCACAAACAGTTAACGAAATTGAGAACCCGAGAGGTTACCGCCTCGGAACGGACACTGGCAAATATAATTTGCTACAAGGACAATTTTCACTGAGTTTGCAATATGTTCATGTTTGTTGTGTTCGGTGGCTATCAAAGTTCCTTTTTCATCTATTCAAACCGTTTAAAAACCGAGTTTTGCGATAAAAGCCGCCGCCTTGCCCCGGCTTGAGCGCAGCTCAGTATTTACACAAATATACATAATGTATCGGACTCGGTGGATTTGAGATTATATTGAAATGAAAAGTTAATTTTATAAAATTCGAGAAAGACTCTCGCCATGTCTAATTCAAGGTTCAAGGTCAAAACATTTTGCTGTATCTTTTCGGAACTCTTTGCTAGCCTAATAAAAGTAAAGAAATAAAGCGGTCTGAAACTGTGTTTATGTTTTGATGAATATCTAGTTACATCAAAGACTGATTTATTTACGTAGCAAAGACAAACACAACAAATAAATACCCTTTGCATTTGAAATTTGATTGGCTGCACGAAACGTAAAGAAAAATGATACACTTATCTACAATAGGTTACGGTCGTAAGGGATGGGTATCGCCAGGAGAAATTATATGCGACAGATTGCGATATATTGCGATATTTTACCTAATTATTTCAATATATTACTAATGAATTAACATGCAAAAGCATTAAACTAGTTCTATTTTATTGGATGTCAGTAACATCTGTGACTATCGATACCCGAGTAGATATAAAGTTCTGGTTACTTCTGGCCATAATAACGCCGCACGGGCAACTTTTCCTTTTTTGGATTTTAACAATTGCAAAGTGCTCAACATTCGTGTTGTCTAATGCACTCCTTTTTACACCATAATATATTCAAAACAGAAAGCAGACTGTCAAAGTTCCGGTTCCGTCGATATATAACACTACAGTACGGGAGCGAAAACATTTTTTATTTACCAGTATCTTCAATTATAAATAAGAATTCTAAGGATATGATCGAAAATACTTTTCGCAGTGTTGAATGTCGCTCAATTAAAGTGTATATTGTATGTAACAAACAGTGAAAACCAGTCTGCCTATGTTCCAGAAACGGACCGGATCGATAAAATAAAATTTAAACAAATTTAATAACGAGGATTCATATATAAAACGAAAAATTTGAAATATTGCGAGGATTCTTATAAAGATTCTTACAAAGTACGGATTGTTTATGTTTAAATTGTATTTTTACGTAGATTTTTTTTATACCGCGGTATATCGCACACCCCTAAAGGAAATATAAATGAAAAATATGTAAAGCCTAAAAGTAAAGTAATAAAATCAGGTCTTATCGGTTTCTCGTTTCAGTGCTTCTCAATAGCACGTACTAAACAAAATGGTCCGTACCGACTATCTGACGAGATGACTCATTGTAATGATTACTTCCTTTATTAGGAACATTTTCGGCGATGCAACAGAAGAACAGGCAGGCAAGGAGCGAGGTCGTTTAAGCAAAGAATGACCTACAATTTGATACCCATTGTTCGTTGGTAAGTGTTTTCCATTGTTTATGTTTTTCGTCCGCCTTTGCTACAAGGTCGACTCGGTAACGCAAAAGGGGGACTTAGTACCAGATTCAAGACAGTATGTTTGCAAAACATATAAATACGACAGAAGCTTTATAATTGTGTGTGACTGCGATATTTGTACTTTTCATGAAATAATACAATTATGATTAATCTTGTTAAAATTTTAATGACGCTTCAAGCGTTTTCACAGGCGTTTGGTCAATCCTGCAATCCATTGAGCGGTCCAGCGGGATCACCAGTTTGTGTAGAGCTTCCTGACTACAATAAATATCAGTGGGCAACATGTCTGACTAGGAAATATATCGAGGTTTTCTCATGGAGGATGCATACATGCCAAGAATATTCTAAAGGGATAGAGTCTGACTTCTGCTATTACCAGTGCATGTTAGAAATCAATGGTCTGGAAAAAGGTATTCCTTTAATGAATTACTTTAAAGAAATATGCGTTGTATATTTAGACAGTTATATAATTGTTAACAGATTGGTGCTGCTTCCGCTGGTCTTTGCTTTTTTCGGAAATAAGAATATTCTGATCTGTTTTGTTATTATATTCTCAACAGTCGAAATTAACTACCTTTTGTTTGGCTGATTCTATACTGGGTTTATATAGTCATATTTTTAATTTATTTTTAACGTTGTATCAAGTTAAAAGTGGCTCTAAGATAGAAGCTTGCGTAAATGGTCTACAATACCATATGCTCAATGTTACGTTAGCGTTTTGTGTCATCCTTGCGAAGAAACATTGATAGGTGATACATTCTTTGACCGCCAGTCCGTCCGTCATGAAAATTGAATTTTGTCTATAACTATCTCATTTGTTAAGTTTCTTTATTAAACGTTCAAATTATATTGCTTTTGGCCACAGGATTGTGAAGTCAAATTTTAAAATAAAATAAATCAATTGTTCTGAGTTAGAAAATTCCACAAAATTGTTGTTTCCGGCTAACGATTTTTTATCATGATCATTATCGATACATCAGTTTCATACTTTCAACACAATTGATAAATTTCTAATTAATTTTGTCAAAATTTGTTATATTAAAAAGAGTGGTTATCCTTCTTTAATTCTAATGTGCATGTTAACTGACATTATTAATGTTTTGACAAATACAACTACAAAGCATTTATATAGCGCAAAAATGTATACAATATTCGGTTGCGCTTTACAATAACAGAACAGAACATCACATAAATACACAACAAAATTAGCAATGACATATAAGAAAAGTTATCAACAATCTGGTTTTACTGCACTTTGTATAGTCACTCTGGAATTTAGTATTTAAGTAAAGTCATTGACACAGCATTCTAAGTGTTAAACTTTAAGCTTAAAGATCTATGCCTCTTCTGATTTTACTCCAGGAGCTCTGGTCTCGGTAAGATCATTGAGTACCCGCCCTTGGCTTTGCAATGCTATTATATTCTTATGTTTTATATGTTTGTGTGCTTTTGCATGCAACATTGTTGAGCCAATAAGTGGGTTGGAGTTGTTTCACCAAGACAACTTGTATTTGTTTTGTGATATGAGAACCTGTTGGGGCAAGTGTGAGGTTGGTGCACCCTAGAACCTGGTTTAAACCCCCAGTGGCGATTTGATTTTCCAAGGCGGTAACCCCTCTGGTTTTCATTTTTGTTAATTGTTAGTGGTGTCTCTTTTGAAACTGAGCATTTTATTAACCATGCTCTCTCCCTCTCTTCTTCTTGACTGTTAGGGGAGGCTGTTTTTTCTGAATGTGGCGATTCCTGATATGCATATTTCACCTTTTTTTCAAATACTTTAAAAAATATTTTCTCTGAAAAGAGAGCCAGTCGGTTTTAATAGTAAATCTTGATTTTCCTTGCTTGTCATCCAATTGTCATTCAACATATTAAGAGCGGTAGGTTTGTAGCTTCTTTAGTCAAATACTATTTATTTAAAATTTCTTATCTATCTTTCTTATTTATCTTTTTTACTGTAGGACAATCGGTTTTCATGCAAACCAGTCAGCATCGAAACGAAAATCCATTTATTGGTTTGGTTTCTTAAAAGTCGTTAAACATCGAGTTAATGAAAAAGATTCCTGTTCATTTTAGGAGATATGACGGCAGATTTTTCATTTTAGGTGATGTGACAGCCGATTGTGCATGTGGTGTAGATGCTGTTATTACGAAAACAACACAACGTCCGACAACATCAGTGTACATACCTGTTTGGTGCGCAAGTCCTACGGGTCAGGATTGTTCATGGTATCGATCATGCCTTCGGGTATGAAATGTTTTATTATTTCTGTTGTCCCAGTAAAAATACTTTCAATGGACGTCGGATGAAAATTTGATACAAATTTTGTCAGAAATTAAAGTTTTTTTTTTCATCGTTAGCTCTCGAAGATCCCGAACAAAGTTTAACCATTTTCCGACCGAAATACCACCATTTCCAACTAAAGGCTAATATTTTTAATAAATTTCAAAATCACGCAAAAGAACGGTGTTCTAATGTCAATGATTATATTCAATTTATTCTTTGTAAATTTCCTTACCAAATGTAAAATGCGATAACTTGTGAGTTGAACAAATATTGTATCCGAAGAAATTTACAAAGATGATAGTTTTGCGAACAAGCGTAAGATAAGAACTGACCATAAAGTCTCTTAATGTTTTTGTTATTTATTACATTCAAACTCATTTCCACATTTACTAATTTAGTGCTATGTGAATTTCAGTTTAATAATAATCATAAGAACATAAACATAAGATTGTATTCAATGTAAGCATTGATTAATTAGGGAGACTTAATTGACAGGAAAGTCAAATACCGAAAATGTTTTAAAATATTGAAATGTGGCTAGCTTGTGTTGAAGCTTCGAGCTTGTAACAATGTTAAAAATTTAAATGAACGTAATATTTGTATTAAAGAAAACATTCAAAACAGCATTATCGGTACCACAAATAAAGAGTTTTATCGCCTATACCCAGATTAGTTCACAAATGTAAGTGCAGTTAAAATCACTATTGCAACAAGGTATTTATTAGCCAGTTTTAATGAAGATTTGAATAATAGATAAAGAAAAAAAAGGCAACAATCATATATCCACTTCTTCCTTAAAAACAGATCCGTAAATTCAAAAAGAATATTACATTTATGATATTCTACAGCGCCCTGCATGCTTGGTGATTAATCCATCT
Source organism: Corbicula japonica (assembly GCA_038501625.1). Lineage (NCBI taxonomy): Eukaryota > Metazoa > Mollusca > Bivalvia > Venerida > Cyrenidae > Corbicula > Corbicula japonica. The sequence continues at coordinate 313,473 of JAZAYU010000027.1, forward strand.
ACGGTTGAGTGTTATGCCTACGTCTTTGTTTGCCCGACGGCAATGGTTTATATGGAAATCTTGTTACAAAAAACAAAAAAGCTTTATTTGTTCCTTTCATCCTTGTCATCGTGTTCTTGCTGATTTGACTCCAGGGGATCTGGTCTCAGTTAGTACCAGCCCTTTTCCTTAATTAACAACGATATTAGCGTCTTATGTTTGTATGCGTTGCTTTGATGTAGCAACTAAAGGTAAAAATGTTAAAAATAATCCATAAATTTAAGGTATATAATATATGGCTTGATAAATCTCTACAATAATTTATCAAGGTGGAAGTATTGGTGTCACTACTGGCGATGCCCTTTTAAAAATTGTTTAATATAGATTTACATAGGCAGATTGCACTAAAGTTTTCAGTTTTGGTTAAATCTTGTTTGTTTGGTTTTTTTTAACTTAAAATTTTGCAGCAATATCCTTTGTATTTATTTTAAGTAAAATGCAACTATATGCAAAAAGAAGTTTCAAAATCATTCACAATTGTCCAGACGTAAGAATAACAAGGCATTTATTTTTTTTATGATCCTTTACCTACATGTTATCTATTAAGTTTATCAAGTTCGTCTTTGGCGCCACTTTTGGATGCTCCCTTATCTATGGAAACGCATAGGAACCTATGGAAACGCATAGGGTCCCCCCTGATAATCTAGATCGCGATAATTGTTTTAACGTCAAAAAGCCTTATTTTTTAAAGAATTCACGGGATATTTTTACCGTTTATCTGCAATATTTTATTGGGTAAACACAGATATTTAACAAGAGAACATGTATATGTTTGGTGAAATTTTGTGTTTTACGAAATATTTTTCGCGCAAAACTCCTTTCAATATTACGTCATCATGAACATGCTCTATAAACGTGGTGAAATGGCGGCTACATGTAGCTTTATTATTTTGAATGTTTGGACAGCCATTAGAGAGTTTTAAAAAAGCATAGTAGGTGTTCGATAATTGAAATAAGAAGAAAAAATGAAAAAGTAAACTTAAAGAAAATTGTTTTAGTCGGGAGTATAACATTTACAACTTTCCCATGAAGAAATAAAAAGTAATATAATTAAATAATGGAAGGTAATTTTTTATAGAGATGGGGGTAGTACATGTACCACCAACAACCATTTCTGAGGAAATGTTTGTCAGTCAGGTATCCACACCCTAACCTCTCCTACCCCTGAACTATTTTTATCTCGCGCATCAACACTTGTTATCATTACACAGATGCCCCTACAACCCACTTTCCGCGCCATAAGATTTGATTCACTAAGTGTACTGGCGAAGTCAAGGAGCCACTGATCACCCACCACCGAGAACCACCCAACCCTTAAGAAATGGCTACCGTTTTGACTCTAGGATATAAAAAAATGTACTTTTTGGTCGGGAAATGTTTTTCTACCTTTCACCCCACCCCAGAAAAATTGTTTGTCAGTCTGAGTGTAAAAAATTATTACAAATGGAAAATAAAAATGTGGAGGTGGGGGACATGGGGGCAGGACAGAGCAGGGTAGACATGGGTACCACCCTGCCCCAAACCTGAAGAATATTTTTGTTAGTCAGGTACCCACACCCTACCATCCCTACTCTTGAAGAATTTTTTAGTCAGCCTATCAACTTTTTATCATTATATAGATCACATGTGTCTATATAATAATTTCAGGGGAAGTAATCTTGTTACAATGATCTGACATTCTACCATCCCATGATTAGCTTGATCACCAATCAATTTAAGGGTGATATATTGATTCTGCTTTTCAATATTATCTTTGAACTGAAATCTATACGGACAGAATGACGGACGGACGGACGGACGAAGAGCAAACCTAGAGTAATCCCACCCCATCCCCTCCCGATAAACCGGTAGGGGGACTAAAAAACAACTTTGAGTCAAATCATCTAGTCATTGACATTCAATATGCTGTAAATTTGACGTTATGCAACATAAAATATTCTTCTTTTCCAAAAAGTTTTGACATGGTTGATTCATTTTGCGAATGACATGGAAAAATATCAGCACATTGTGCACAATTTTTCAAATCATACAAATATGTTTTGGGATTTTCAAGAGAAAACTGTCACGATATACGTGATAATTAAGGTGTTATCGCGCGTAAAAAATATCGCGATTTAAATTATCGAGGGGGACCCTATGCGTTTCCATAGGAACCCCCTGTTAATTTAGATCGCGATATTTTTTACGCATCATTTCACCTTAATTATCACGCATAGAGAGATATTTTTCTCTTCAAGAGCCAGAAATATTTTTGTATGACGAGAAATAACTGTGCAGACAGAACTGATATTTTTCCTGTAATTCGCGAAATGATTTAAACCATGTCAAAACTTTCTGCGAAAAATGATTTTTTTAACCTCGTATAAAGTGAAACATTGTAGAACATTAATTATTATTGGAGATTAGGTTATATTTTTACCATGTTTCCTTAAGTTTTGTAGATTAAATGAAATCATTTCCGTTACTTTTTGCCATTCAATCACGTGCCATTATGGCTTACAGCAAGGTTTATGCATGTATAATTATGTTTCCTTGGCTGAGGCTTAAATGCCGTTTAAATGTAAAAGAGTCATTCACTGTACTGTGATGAACGACCAGGTATAAAGCACATGGTTATAGGGACCGTCTCCATCCTCGAAAGGTGCTGATACATTGCGTAACATCACCGATCTCTAACTAACCAATGCATTTGCATTTTGAATTTCAGAACTCGATATACTATACGGTCCGTCCTATAACCATATGGTTTATATTTGTTTTCTGGTCGAAAAATTTACCACAGTGCAGCCTTAACAGTCAATGGCACTTATGTAAAAATGATTACCAGATGAAACATAAATATACATACCCAAAGCTTGCTGTAAGGCACGTGGTCGAATAACAAACATCTCCACCCCCACCCCCCAGTTGGTAGAGCTAGTTCATTAAGACAACTTGTACTTGTTTACATGAGAAAATGTTGGTCCAAGTGTAAGGTTGGTTACACTAAAATTTGGCTGAAACCCCCAAAGCGGTAACCCTTTGTAACCCCAGGTTCTGATTTTCCTTGTTTGAGGTGTCCTGTTTGACATTTATTATAATAAATATAAAATAAATGTAAACCCATGCTTTTTCGACTACTTTTTCACTGCGTGGTAAGGCTGTGTATTCTGAATGGAAGATTTTGGGTTAGCCCTATCTTATGGAAACGCATAGGGTCCCCCCTGGTAATCTAGATCGCGATAATTGTTTTAACGTCAAAAAGTCTTATTTTTCAACAGTTCACGAAATATTTTTACCGTTTATCTGCAATATTTAATTGGTTAAAGACAGATATTTAACAGAGAACATTGATTTTTTTGCGTAATTTTGTATTTTACGCAATTTATTTCGCTCAAACTTCTTTCGATATTACGTCATCATGAACATGCTCTCTGGCGGCTAGCTCTATTATGTTGAAAGTTTGGACAGCCAAAAGAGAGTTTTAAAAAGCATAGCCTGTTCAGTAAAGTTTTGACAAAATTCCAACTAGTACTTCGAAGATAACCTCTGGACAAGAAATTTGCAAAGGTGTAAGTGGAGGATTTTGGGTTGTCATCGTGTTCTTGTTGATTTTTAAAAACTAGAGATACTATGGAAACGCATAGGGTCCCCCCTGATAATCTAGACCGCGATAATTGTTATAACGTCAAAAAGCCTTATTTTTAAACAGTTCACGATACAGTACTGTGAACGTTTAATGTTACAAAATTTGCGTCTATCGTGCGTCCGTCTATCGCGTATCGTGCGTCCGTCACACGTGTATCGTGCGTCCGTTTAACGTGCATCGTGCGTCCGTATATCGTGTATCGTGCATAAAACGCTTTTAATTTTATCATGCAACGTGAATAAGTTACATGCTTATTAAAATTTATGTAATTTAATTTCAACCATTCATATTATATTTTGAAAACATTTTCAAATTTTTAGAAATCTCGTCCACAAATTATATGAATTGGCAATATCGTGTATCGTTCGTTTACCGTGTATAGTGCGTCCGTCTATCGCGTATCGTGCGTCCGTCTATCGTGTATCGTGCGTCCGTATATCGCGTATCGTGCGTTTCGTTTGTAACCTTAAACGTTCACAGTACTATATATTTTACCGTTTATTTGCAATATTTTATTGGTTAAAGACAGATATTTATCAAGAGAAAATGGATATGTTTGGCGTAATTTTGTGTTTTACGCAGTATTTTTTGCGCAAAACTTCTTTCAATATTACGTCATCATGAACATGCTCTATTAAAGTGTTGAAATGGCGGCTTGCTCTATTACTTTGAAAGTTTGGATAGCCAATAGAGAATTTTAAATCTCGCGCATCAATCATTACACAAATGCCCTTACAACCCCTTTTCCGCGCTTTTCCGCGAAGATTTGATTCACTAAGTTTTCTAAGGGAGTGGGTGGCCACTACCCACCCACCACCGAGAACCATCTAACCCTAACGAAATGGCTACCCGATTTGACTCACTACAATTCCTTTACCCACATTAAGATTTTATTGACACCCTTCATATATTTTGCATATGTCTATATGGAAAGCCAGAGCTGTCTTATATTGTTGTTTTCGAATGTATTCAATCGCTTTGGTATTATATCAGTTCATTTCTATAATATATAAAACCAAAACATGTATTTATTGAACCAAAACTCATTATATTAATTCATACGTACAATATATTATACGGACTCGTCGATATATGAAACCAATATACCTTTATGTAGATTCAGCCTTGCTATGTTTGTATTGGAAACTGTATTGAATGAAACCAGTATGTTCAAATATGAATTCATATTTTAATATACACAACCAACTGCCTTTGTATAGAACCAACTTGCGCATATATAAATATATTTTTGAATTGTATTTAACGAATGTGTTAATATTTAAAACCGAATTAGACATACATAAATCCAACTGTCCTTATGGGGAACGAGAGTAGCATTATATTATATCATTTTCACGATATATGAAAGTAAACTGTTCATATATAAAACCGAATAAGAAATATATATGTTCGTTTTGTAATTGTAAAATGATATAATATAATGATACTCTCATTCCACATAAGGACAGTTGGATTTATGTATGTCTAATTCGGTTTTAAATATTAATACATTCGTTAAATACAATTCAAAAATATATTTATATATGCGCAAGTTCGCAGTATACAAAGGCAGTTGGTTGTATATATTAAAATGTGAATTCATATTTGAACATACTGGTTTCATTCAATACAGTTTCCAATACAAACAAAGCAAGACTGAATCTATATAAAGGTATATTGGTTTCATATATCGACGAGTCCGTATAATATATTGTACGTGTGAATTAATATCATGAGTTTTGGTTCAATAAATACATGTTTTGGTTTTATATATTATAGAAATGAACTGATATAATACCAAAGCGGTTGAATAAATTCGAAAACAACAATATAAGACAGCTCTGGCTTTCCATATGTCTACTGTAGTCTGTATATAACAATTTCAGGGGAAGTAATCCTGTTACAATGATCTGACATTCCACCATCCCATGATTAGCTTGATCACCAATCAATTTCAGGGTGATATATTGATTCTGCTTGTCAATATTATCTCTGAACTGAAATCTATATGTGACCATGACCTTTGAAGGTAGGGTCATGGTTCACTCCTTTCTAACCAAGAAGAACATCTGTAGCAAGGCAATCTAAAATTCCCGTATAAATGACTAAAAATGGTCAGGAAAAAAGGATTCTTGTTAAAATTTTGACTTTGAAAGTCTTTTTTGTGACATTGACCTTTAAAAGTATGGTCATGGTTCATACACGCGACACTCCCTCTCACCAAAGGGAACATTTGTGGTAAGTTATTTTAATATCCGCGAATAAATGACTGAAAAATGATCCGAACAAGGAAAGTGGACGGACAGAATGACGGACGACCGGACGAAGAGCAAACCTAGAGTCTTCCCACCCCATCCCCATCCCGATAAACCGGTCGGGGAATAAAAACAATGTTGAGTCAAATCATCTAGTCATTGATATTCAATATGCTGTAAATTTGACGTTATACAACATAAAATATTCTTCTTTTCCAGAAAGTTTTGACATGGCTGAAATCATTTTGCGAATGACATGGAAAAATATCAGCTCTGTGTGCATACTTTTTCAAATCAAACTAATATGTTTTGGGATTTTCAAGAGAAAACTGTCACGACATACGTGATAATTAAGATGTTATTTCGCGTAAAAAATATCGCGATCTTTATTATCAGGGGGGACCCTATGCGTTTCCATATGTTAGTGCTCTAAACTGTCACAACATAAGATAAAGTTTTCATGTAAATAATGGAGGATTTCACGAAAACACATAACTTTTCACAAAACCTTTAAAATTTCACGAAAGATAACTTGCATCTTTCGTGAAATTTTCAAGGTTTATGAAAAGTTATCTGTTTTCGAGAAAAAAAAATCTGTTTTCGAGAAAAAAATATGTTTTCGTGAAATCCTCTATTATTTTCATGGATACTATATCTTTATGTTGAGGCAATTTAGAGCATTATCAGGAATAAATTCGTGTTAATTTCTTTCGTGTGTAATTTATCTGTTTTCGCGAAAAAAAACACACTTTTTTTGCGAAATCCTCCATTTTTTCACGTTATTTTATATGGTTAAGTTGTGGCACAAATATGCTTCCATAGTATACATATGAAAGTCTGAATACGACATTAGGAACATGATCAGAGAATTATTTTTCTGTTTCATCATATATTGTTTTGGGGATCACTTTTCAAATAACATATTGTTTAGAATTACTATTGTTTTTAACAATGGAATCGAGAAACTGAAAGTCATTGTTTACACACTCCCGGTTACTTTTAACTGAAAGCAAGTACAATTGTTGATTTATGCGACGGAAGTTTGAAAACGCCACTTGAAATACTGGATCAGCACATTTTAATGCATTGGCTACTATCAAAAATAAATATCTTCAACATTTTTGAGCTCTAGAAAAACGAACAAGTTGTAAAATATAAATCCCGTTAAATGTTGCACGTTGGACATCCTCATCTAAGAATGAAAGATTTACAATTAAAAGATTCAAAATAATCTCTTTTATTGTAAATGTCGGTAGTTACGAAAACATTTCAATAGCTAAAGTATTTTCAGGAAAGTTTGCTTGTTATTCTGAAGCATTGGCTTTAGGTTCTCTTTTTCGTTGATTGTTTGAAATTGATATTTTTAAAAACACATGCTCACTTTTCCTCTCTACTTTTTGGCTGTGTAGGTAGGCTGTGTTTTCTGGGTCTGGCAATTCCTGTTATGCATATTTGACTTTTTAAATAAGGCGGAGTTTGTTGGGATATATTTTGTTGTTTAGAGATGACAAATGGTTATTTTCAGTATTTAACAAGTCTTAATGGTTCATCGATGTCTTGCTAAAGACTGTTATAATGTCTTTTTGATGTTGGATAGAAAAAGGGATAGCAAAAAATCTCTTTCACAACAGCATAAAAACAGATCAGCATCACGATGTGTACTCGTATAAAGCCTGTTCACGTTTATAAATAGTGGTACTAAAGCTAACATAAATATTATCACCATTACACAGTTTTAATTAAAACATACAGGTTCAGATTAAAATCACTACTGCTACAAGGTATTTCTCAGCCAGTGTTTATGGAGATTTGATTTATAACTTAAAAGAAAAATATTTATTTCTCCATGTTATTCGTAAGTCTATAAATTCAAATTAGTGTAGGTTAACCGTTATTCTTACCGCTTTATGAAGTTTGATCTTGGGGAATCTTGTAAAGAACTTATAAGCTCGATCTGTTTCTTTTATCACTGATGTGGTGTTTTTGCAAATTTGAATCCATGTGGTTAAATCTCAGTAAAGTCATCGAGTACCCACCTTGTTGCTTGGCAATACTATATGCTTCTAATGTTTTATGTGTTTCTGCGCTTTTGCCTGCAGTAGTGTCAAGTTAATTGGTGGGTTGGAGTTAAATAAAAAATCAATGAATTTTAAATTACGTTGCATAATTACGTTGCCATTTTTATACCCCATAAACGAGTCAGTCCGACGTTCGTTAAAATGCCTTGTCCGGATGGTAAGTGAGCGGATTGTCAGACTTGAATGAAATTTGGTACAATGGTGTCACATAACCAAATTAGCCCGAGATCCAACTTGGTCAGAAACCAATATATTTTAATAGGTTTCGCCTTGTTTCTTTTAAAATTTGCATTTTATATTTTGTTCGGATGGTAAGTAAAGAATAGCTGGCCGATGTAAAGAATACTTTTATAAAATTTTGTACATTTCAGTAACTTGAGAAATTGCAAGTAGAATAAGGCCAGAACTAATCACACATTTTCATAAATTCTTTCCACTTTCTCGATTCTTTTATAAAACATACCATTAAGAGTTTCAGAACATGAAAAACGCCAAAAGATTGTTCAATAGAAGCGTTATTAAAATAGGTTAACTAGGCGCATTATTATTAACTTTCTGTATATGTATACCTTTGATGTTTTGCTCCAGAATTATGATGATGATCACTGATTTGCAAGATATATAACTCATTCGCTGCTCTATCAAATAACTAATAACATACAGTGCAGGAATTTTTGTTTTAGTTATGTTTTTCCCAGTTGTTTCTTTTCCTCAGTACGATTTTTAAGTATGGGGCGGACATTTGCAGTAATTCGAGCAGCCTATACATAAAAATTGGTATAAAGTCATACATTTATTTACAGAAAAAGTACGTATGTTCCACATGGAGCACGTATTCTGTCAAACTTGCCGAAAACATGTGTTACTTATATGCAAATTACGAAACAAGTACCATGAAGTACAGCGATAAAGCTTTGGCGTGGTTAGACGCGGCACGAACTTGCCTTCAAGTCAAGATTGTTCCATTAATGCGACCATTCGAGCAGAAAACATGTGATCAAGTCGAACAGGCGTCAGCGGAGACATATACCAGTTGCTTCCATAACCCTGACAAGGAAGCTCCGTCGTTGTGTGACATAACACCAAGTGATTGGTGGCAAACGTTTTGGGCTTTGAAGAACGGCTTCATAATTGACGTGCCCATAGATGCTTTACAAAACCTGATTACAATCAAGGAAATGTGCGGTAAAATGCTTGTAGCTAAAGAAAAGACCCGGGTAATAAGATTTCTTGTTAATGGCTTCATAACTTCGACTCGTTCAACAAGGAACACAATTGCAAGTGACTTGCTAAAAAAAGTAAAATCGAAAATGGATTGGACACGGAAACGGGGCCTGCTTTCGTTTGCATATCCGCTTATCTCCAGTTTCAATAACACATTCAGGTTCAGTATTAATATTCTAGTTGCCCCTAAAGGCGACAAGTACAATTATTTTGATGAGTTAGTGATTGGAAACCTTTCGCATGTAGTTCAATCTCTTTACAATGTTCTAAAAGATGGAAGACTGCAGTTACCTCTTCAAGATGGCTATCATGTTTCGACCTTCGCCGAATGCGATGGTTTACCATGCACACCTGTGAATAATACGCAACTGATACTGCCGCCGCTTAAGGTAAATATTTTAACAGAGCTAACACGGATATGTACTGGAAGACATAATTATATTCATTTTACTGCTGGCCATTATGTTGATTTAATGTTATATCCGTGTTTTGCTATTTCTGCAACATTTCTGTGCAGTAATAAAACATGATTTTATGTTTGCACACAACATTCCCACACAGTCAAAAAGCTGGAAGAAAACGATTGCATTTATATTTTTTCAAATAAGACAACGTAAACAATTAACGAAAAAGGAAACTTTAGAACTGCTTGTATCAAAACAAGCGGCATATTGCAAAAATGTAAATTAAGGGAAGGAGCTATCTTAGGAGTAAGCAGGACAATTATAGTACCTTCTGCCTTTGCACATTACATTTGAAATAAATACGACAACGGGATTTTATTGTTTTAAATTTACATTCACTGGTAAATTCATATTCTGTTACACTTACAGATTTACCAGTCGGTCCTAAATGTCAACATCTCTGATATGCTTACTTCATTTCTTTGTTTACAATCAATAAAGCACAGTATGTATGGAGACAACTATACGAAAACTCACCAGTGTATTATGTAAGACGACTTTATCAGATATTAGTTATGCAAATTCAAGTATAAAATAATGTTTGAAAATGCATAACGTATAACTTTTTTTTCAGGAAATATTTTCTTGCTCGGTAAAGAAAGAACCAGATGGACCTCTGTTTGCTGAAAACATTTGCTATTTGTATTCTTCGCACTTGGAAAAGTTCAGCACTGGAGGTCAGCGTTGGCTAGATCAGTTGAAGACATGTCTCCAGACCAATATGGCTCCAATTCTGCTCGACTTCAAGAATCAATCATGCAGCGAAATCAGAAATGCTAAATTTGATATACACCCATTGTGCTGTTTCAATACTAATAGTTTGGACAGTTCAGTGTGTAACTTGGACAGGAGAGAGTGGTGGCAGTTCTTCTGGACATTGATTGGCGCGTCCGACAACGCACCAGTTAGCATGCACGAAGAACTGATTTCAACTGCCAGCTCCTGTAGTAACCTCACTTCTGATTCAAATAAAATTAAACTTATGAAGTTCGAAATAATTTCTTCAAATCCAGTTACAGAGAGTCTTATGGATAGCGCTGCGAAAGATGTTCTAGCTGCATTGTCACAAAAAATGCAATGGTCTAAAGACGTGAATGCCATTTCTTTCCAGTCAAAATTCGATCAGAAACTTGGGAAACATAGTACATCGAGCAAGGATATGGGATTCACCGTCAATGGTCTTATTGCTCTGAGGGCAGAGTATGACTTTAACACAGGTAATGCCATGGCCGATTACAATCTAACTGTTGCTGTCGGGGATGTTCTAAAAGCAATTGAGAACAGAAAACTGAAAATAGATCTTGAAAATGGCCTAATTGTCTCCAAAGTTCAGATATGTAGCGACACAGCCTGCAGTTCTGTTGATCAACAAATTGATGTTCAAACCTCAGACGCCGTTAATAGACAACTATCACTTTTCCTCGTCGGAATGGCTGTTATTTATCAACTTATAATGGTCATATACCTTCGTACTGGAGCATTACTGGCTTGATAATAAAGCTATTCCTCTAAACCTTTCAATAAAACATGCAATTAATACCAAGAGATTTATTAGGAAAACATTATTCAAAATGGAAGACATCTGAGCGAAGAATACCGGACCTTATTCACTTAAGGGGTATAAAGGCAAACTTTTTTTTACATAAACAACCGGCTTGCAAATACGCATTCCTTTTGCCTGATGTCGCTTTGCAGAGACCATGCCAAACTGTCATTTGATATCTGTTTTTTTAATTTTATTTATAACAGATATAGCTAGAATGTGTCCTTGGACACTGATGCCCCCACTGCTGCAACACAATTTGTAGTAACAAAGGGCCAGATTTCTAGTAAAATGGTCGCATGAAAAAAATCCTTTCTTTACGATCATCTACACATCCCGCTTGATAATCTGTGCAAGTTTGAAAGAAATCCGCCTTATAATTTAGGAGTTGATGCCACAAGATTTGGAGACGTACGTACGGACGAACGAGTGCAACTCTATATACCTCCCACTTTGTGGGGGCGAACAAATTCCATCCTTGTTGCACCATTACGTATGAAAAACTTAGACCTTATGCATGTTATTGGAAGCGATTTACATGTCTTAGTGTGAATATTATGTTTTATAGTTACTGTCTTATACGATTGGTGTTGTATGATACATTCATTTTGTAAATATTAAACGTAAGATGTTTCAGAGAAATGTTTATGCAAGTTTTAAACTTGTGGCACTTTTACATTATTATTTACATTACATTTCGATTGTTTAATTATCATTGTGTTAACCATAATACACAGTCATATTCTGAATGTCAGTATCATGCTATATAGCTTTTTAAGCCCGATTTTCTCTTTGTTCATAAAATATACTGAACCAAAAAAGAAACTTTCGCAAAGTATGTGCCAGTTGTTCAAGGGTACCACTTAGATGTATACACATACATCCCATGTTGCTCGTGTCAATATACAGTATTTACAAAATCATAACGTTGATGTCATCGACGACTGGCCCTCAAAAAGTCCGGATTTGAACCCAATTGAACATCTTTGGGATAATCTGGATAGACGCGTACGTCGACGTCCGAACCCTCCAAACAACGTCAACGACCTTCGAGCAGCATTGCTTGAAGAATGGAATAATATTCCACAGGCTGACATTAACAAACTTGTGCTCTCAATGCGACGTCGCTGTCAGGCAGTCAGCATCGCACACGGCGGTCACACACGCTACTGATTGTTAACCCCTACCTTATTTTAATTTAAAATTCAACAATCAATCTGATCCTTTCCTCCAAAATGACGATTTTAAAAGAACCACAATACATTATTTTACAAAAATGTAAGCTTTCAGCCAAAAGGATTGAAACTGTACTAACATATCTACAATCAAACTAGGCGAAAGTTTCTTTTTTGGTTCAGTATGCTACACTAATGAAAAGTAGTCGGAAAGTTTTGACTAAAATATTTGACTATTTATGGTATTCTTCTAATTAATAAATAGAAAATCGATTTAATGTGATTGACATTGGAAAATAGTTAAGTTTTTACACATTATCTGATTAGAAACGTTTTATGCACATAAAGAAATAAAATTGATTCGTTCTTATTAAATTTAAAACTTGTTTAACAATATCGGGAAACATTTTAATAGAAGTGAACACTTGCAAAATTAATTAGAATTCTTATACTTTCAAACTGTCATTTAAAGGTGCAGAGACAAAATGAGGCTCTTATGTCTGTTTTTTTTGCAAATTCTATTTTCTTTATTACAAACAATATTATGTACTGTAAATATAAATCTTTAATAAAACATAAGCAGTGATTTTACGTGTTTATATCACAAGCGTATGTGAGCACAAATGGAACATGACAGTCGGTATAAAAGATATGAAACACAAGTAAGTAAGAACACTTGCTACTTACAGGGCCTTGATCGTAACTATGGTCTGTAATCTCAGGGACCTATGAATCGAAAAGGAACATTTTAAAAGGCTCGTAAAAAGTCGACACGTACATATAGTCAGTACTGTTATCAGTAAATAATCGGTTTTAGGTGTCATACAGTGATGATTACGTTTATCGTGGTTATCCGATCAATTCTTTTTTCGGCGTTAGCTGTCTAAGCTCACTTTTGACCTAGTTTTTCGACTAATCAAAGACCTATATTATACATAGTTATATATATAGGTCTCTGGACTAATGAAATGTTGTAAATAATACTCGTATTCTATTATTATGCAGCGGGAAAATGAAATAAACTATTTCAATTGGTAGCTATTTACACCAGAGAGGCATCTAGCAGGGCGGAGAGGTATCTAGTGGGATTTTTATTATTATGCATAGGGAAAATCAAATAGATTATTTCGATTGGTTTTTAGTGGGGGTATAGTTTACGATTACCGTAACGATTTTTATATTTTGTGTAAGTATTTACCTGGCACTTACATGTTCGAGCATTTTCGTTTTTAAAAGCGATAATTGTATAGGAGGAAAACATATTTACGATTTAAATACCCAGGTAAGTCAATATTGATGGCTTAAATAGAATTTTATATGGAATATTCTTGGGTGTCAGCTAAACATTTGCGTATTGCGTACAATACTAAGTGTAAAACGAAAGAAAAGTGCAGATATTTCTAGTACTTACTGGTTCCTTTCTAGTTCCTTTGATACTGATTGTTAATTTCAAGTGCGAAAGTCAAGGTCACTGTAGTGTAGTGGCTAACTCTCTTGCCTCGCAAACGGAGGCCCCGGGTTCAATACTCAGGATGGACTCTTTTTTTAAGTTAATTTACGTAAAAGTTGATAGATTTCGCTCTTGCAACAAGCTGTTATTTATATTTATTAAATTTTAAGGACATTTATTCATCTTGAGTTCTAACTCTACAAGAGGTATTTTATTGAAACTGAATAAATGTAGATCAAGACTTAATGTAAGGCATTGCTTCTGGTTTAAACCCCTGTGGCAATGTGATTTGCCATTGACCTTTTCAAGACGGTAACCCCTCGGGTTCTCATTTTCGTTAATTCTTTGTGGTGTCCTTTTTGAAACTGATCATTTTATTAACCATGCTCTCTCTCCCTCTTCTTCTTGACTGTGTGGGGAGGCTGTTTTTTCTGAATGTTGCAATTCCTGATATGCATAGTTCACCTTTTTTTAATCGACTTATTATCACCGTATGAAATTGTTGTAACAGCTTCAACATGTTTTGAAAGACATTTTCAATAATAATAATAATAATAATAATAATAATAATAATAATAATAAATTCTTTATTTATAGATGGTAACTCTTAAGTTTTGTACAAAGTAAAACAACAATAATACAAATCTTATTTTCAAGAGGCCATCATGAAATATTATAACTACACACAAATAAAATAAGATGAAATAAAAAGGTGAACAATACAAAATCACACATGTTAATTGGGCAATATTTTGAGAAGGCAAAATATTATAGTGTTATACGTATAGGTTAATAAATTTATGAGTTGTCATGATTCGGTCGCTTAATCTCTAGGTCATACTAAGAAGACAGGGAGGGTTCGTCAACAGCTATTACAAGTAAAATAAAATAACTAAACTGTGTCTGCTTTGCCTCTCTATATTTCTTTCTTTCTTATATACATGTATATATAAATCTTTTCCATCAACGCCGTTTATCTTTTTTAAAGATATTTCTTGTTAGGGTTGTCCCGTTTAGCTCAATAGATAACGTAATTGGCATTGTATTGCTAGGCGCTGTCGCGGTACGGTTTCGCTCCGAAGTGGGAGCTATACTTTTTTAATGCGTCCCGTTTTCGACAGGCTAAAATAAGTCTTTGTTTCACATGCTCTATACCATAAATGTATGCTGAATTGTTGTAATGATAAGAAGTACATGTATAATGAAACATGTATAATTATCATTTTAAGCCTAAATGGTAATGACATAACCTGCTTCCTACAACAAACAATAGTTATAAAATCACCTTTTGTTTCTAAGTAAGTTTTTTTATAACAAAACAATGAAATTCTTATAACTGTATAATATATTTCGTTTGCCAAACAGGAAGGCAATGCAATTAAAAAAACATTTTTCCTCAGTATAAAGCAAACGCAAATGTCAAAAGAAAAGCACAACTTTTTTGATCGATTTATTATCTTCAAATTATTAGTAAGTAATTCGGTAGACTCTCATTGCTTTCAGACTTGGCTTCTCTTTCTATATCATCTCTAAAGACACTGATGGCTGTACCACGTGACTTCGTCGTACACACACAAAATCACTCGTTTCATGTAGTTATTGTTTTGCTTATTTTAAGACATTTCAACCAAAATGTGTCGTTGAATGTTTGAGAAAACAACAGCTGATTGATATTGGAGGTTTAATGTTGATGACAGAAGTACGGTGCTCTTAATCTGATAGAAATTACTGAAATTACTGAGAAATGAGCAAAAAACCTACCTGAAACGAGTAATTTTGTGTGTGCCCGACATTCTAAAAGTGACGTAGGCCAAGTAAAGCCACTCTGGTAATCGGCCAGTTAATTTACATTCAGCAGAAGCTTCAGGCAATGCATTTATAAAATAGTATTATTGGTAAACTTATTTCACAAACGATCCGTTTCGATAAAAGAGGGTCATTAACCAGCAGCTTAATACGTGTGATTTTTTATATATCTTGGTTTGTAGCATTTTAGAGACTTTTGGTGAAGCAATTGGAATATATTGTTATGGAAATTCGTTGTGTTAAATAATAGTTATTTTCTTCTGCAGAAAGCGGAAACGAACTAACTGGTCTACGGTTTGTACTTATCTCACACATTATGCTATCTAACAGAGGAAACACTTGCCTTCTTAAATGAAAACTGAAGGTAAATTGAACTCAGCACATGTATATGGGATGTATGCAAGTTAACACACTTTATACATGCAAACACGCTTAAGATGTGCAAATATCTCGTAATTACTTGACTGTTCTTCAACTAAAAGGGTTTCAAACATGGGTTGATGAGCAGGTGATGTGTGTGCGGGAAATCAATGCTATGATATATTCCGGATCTAAATCAATCAGACCTATCAAAGTATGTCTTTTATCACCATCATACAGAACAAGAATGATATCAAATTTGTCCATACCTTTATGATCAAATGTCTTTCTAAGCTCATTTTTCCAAATATCGATATTTATATAATAAGTAAAAATATATGTACATTGAATATACGTATGTACTTGTTCTCAGCGATACTCTTCGTCGGGTGTATTTCTAGATTTATTTTAAGTATCATTCACGTGTGTTGAGTAAAGATCGCGTTATCCTGCCCTCGTGAAATATGCACAAAGGCGGTAACGAGGCTCTGCCGAGTTACCGCCTAAGTGCATATTTCACGAGGGCCGGATCACGCGATCTTTACCCAACATAAGTGAATGATACTTGTTCTTGCATACCGTATTTATTTTGCGCATTTTTGGGTATTTTCTTGTAAATTGTTCTTTGCACTACTTTTTATCGTAGCGGAGTGATATACGAGACATTCCACCGTTCATTCATAACTGCGTAAGACGTCGTGACGTCATATACGGCGGGTGACTCATTCTACAGGGGAGGGGGGTGTAGGATTGATATTTCCTACACGGGTGAAAACACCGGATGACTTGATCAGGTATGCAAGAATATTTCGTACGCTGATCGTGCTGCTAGTGGCTGTGTTAAATATCTTACCCTGTGCGCGCTGTTTGTATCATTTCTCCTCAGTTGGGGAATTCATATTTGCTTGAAGAAGCAAAAATGTGTGATTATCTGACGGAACTAGTCGATGTAGGTTATAGCTACACGTGTGTCGAGCCCATAACTTAAGTATCCGAATATTACGTAGCTCTTGAAAACAGGCAGTGGACAATTCTAAATGTACTTCGCCCATCTAGTTAAACTTTGCTTCAACAACTTGCACTATGCTAGTGTATTTACTAATATTGTTTGAGAAATCGCTTGATTTTTGTGTTGGGCAATAGAATATAACATTGAAAAAAAGAGTATAACTACTGAAACCAGACAAAGACCTTATGAAGTTGAAGGCCGCATGCAATTGTCCCACAGGTAATCGTGGCTGAACATAAAATACAAGGTTAGTGTTTGGTCAATCAAAAACGACGGTGTTTTCATGACGGTGAACAAAGAACTTTCAATGCGACATGTTCATATTAACGCCATTCCATGAACAGCGGCGTATGGTACCCCAGAAATACAGGTTTGATCTTAACGAAAATAACAATGAGCGGAACTGAACAGAAAAAATGACCGTCGATCTGAGAATATAATTCCTGCATATGACAGCGAACGCAAAAGGTAGAAGTTGAAAATGAAGGAAGTAAACCCTTAGGGTGTTTGAATAAAATGTCTAAATCTATTTGTTATTGAACTAAGTCTCGAAAAATATTGGTCAATGTGAAATTAAAATAAGAACCATGCAATCTTATTTCTCAATGCATAAACTTATATTCACCGTACCAATCAAAGAGTCAAATAATCATACAATCTACCTAACATATCACATTATGTTGAGTTTTTATGCACGACAACACAATGCATTGGCAAAATAACACAATAAAAACTCACGAAATGAAATCGCTTCCATAATTGTTGATCATCATTTTAAAACAAAGTGTGCCACAAATAAGCGCAGCGTGCGACACAGTTTTGAAAACCACGAATTGATTACATTAGTGGCCAGGGCAAATGTGTAAGGTCCATTGTAAAGATGGAAGTAAAGGTTGAATGCAATAATATTATGATTGTAAAGATTTTTCCTCCAATTTCTAAGTAATGTTGGATGCTTATGCTGCTGTAGACGATTATAATGATTGTGCCGATGACGAAGAATATTTTATTCTATAACCCCATCAATGGAGAACAAAGAAAGAGGACTATTTCAATGCAGTTTGTTGTTTGTACAATTGAAATGCTAAGGCTTTTGATACTGTGCCCCACAACAAACGTTACGCAAAATATGATGTTATAGAGTCCAAGATCGTCAAAGATCGTCTCAGCAGGTGGCTGTCTTCCTTCTTAAATGAACGGGTGATGGGTGTTGTATTTGAAGGTTAACACTTGGACAGCGTCTTATCGGTATCGTGTGACCCCATGGGTAGTCATTGGTCCCTAGATGTTTTCTGCCATATAAATGACATGTATGGATGTGTATCTTCCCTAACGAATAGCTCTTTCGCCGATGACCGTCTGCTGTATAGAACTATCAGAACAATTAAAGACTACATAATCGAAATCAATGACCTTAAAGAACTGGAAAAGCGGGAAGCCAAATGGAGTATGTAGTTTAACTGAAAACGTACATTCTGTCGGGAACGAGTCATCCAATTTCTATCAACTTGAAAGGAAAATGTTAAAACAAGTTCCAACTACCCCATAACTGGGAGTCACTATCTCTGATGATCTCCAGTGGATCATCCATATCAACAACATCTGTCGCCAAGTAAATACAACACTTCAGTCTTTCTAAATGCATGGTAAACTTTTATTTAAGGAAGTTTCATTTTTATTCGACATTGAATTTGAATAAATTATTTAAGTAATTAAACATTTAAGACATTAAATGTCAAAATGAAATAAAACCTGAGAATACCTATTTTTATTGAATTGTATATCTGTACTGTTTTTATTTCAGCTGCTATCACAGACTCATGAACTAAGACACACTTACTGATTCGTTTTTTTAGACAATGCAATTTCTGAGACGCGACCGGGTCCCGTTTTTTACATAGCAATATCAACTAAACTAAATGTCAGCTTTAGATATCAATTTCAATAGTCAAATTATGTCATTGATTTTCTCTATATAAAAATCAACGACATTAAAAATTCCTTCATTGAAACGCCGATGTCAGCATTAACATTGAATTTTAGCTGACGATGAAAAGCAATGCCTGATAGCTTTTTGGACATGAAGCCTGGCTTGAATGGCTTTAATTATAAGAATAAACCATGTCTTGCAAAAGCATATTATTTGCTGTTTACCGGTAAATAATGTATGTCTGCCATTAACATTCTTGTCGAACTAAACACCTGAAAATATAAGGATAAATTCGATTATAAATATTGCACGAAAAAAGTATATGACATTTATTGATGTTTTCTCGAATAAACAATTTTCCTTCCTAAAGTGTCTAACGAAAGATTTGAATCATGTAAGTTTTTACGAGTAAGTCAAACAAGCATACACCAACGTCATCTCCTGGTGCCTGACAATAGCACACGGGTGTATCCAGAGGAGGTTCATTTGGGGTTGCTCGGATCCCTTTCTGGGCAGCACTATTTATTGTTTACGTGGATTTTGACCAAAAAGTTGGAAATTATCATGTGACGACCCTAAGACAGCCACAAAGTAACACATTTTCCGTAAATCCCGAACCCTGTAGTAGGTAACGATAATTAACTTAATCAAAGAATAATACAATAACATTTTACCCTCTTTTACCCGACACTTGAAGTCGGGAGACAGCTGCAGTCACCATCGTTACAATGACCACCTTGTAGGTTCAAGGCCTGGCAGTGAACAACACATAAAGGAACACCATGTTCGTCAAGAAAGTCACACGTTATTCGCGTTTGTGCTGAAAATATACAAATTATTTTATTTAAAAAAGGGTAAAATAAGCATCTCATGAACCGCCTCACCCAGAAAACACAGCCTCCCGACGCAGCCAAAATGTAGAGCGTAAAAAGAGCGTGGGTTTATTTGAAGATCCATTTCCAAAGACATCAGATGCAATTAACCAAGAAGGGGTCAGTAGCAAAACAATTTACAAAACACCAACCTGACACTTGTTGCAAAAGGTTCTCTCATGAACAAGGAAGTACAAGTTGTCTTGGTGAAATAAATCCAACCCGCAACCTTAACAAGGTTGTATGCATAGAAATTGCATTTTAATAATATACACATAAATGATCTAGCTAAACTGATAATATATCTAGGACTTGGTTAATACTCTTCAAACTTGAAACGAAATAAGATATATCATTTTTACTTTTTAGGTTCGTTCGTAAAATCACTACGAACATCTAATAGAAATGATGAAATGTAACCAAAGTAGGCGAATATTTTCTTAATTGGCATTGAAAATAATAATCTGATTATTTTTAACTTTAAAATCTTGACATACGAGTAGTTATTCTCTATGTAAAATGTAAATATCGTGTGAATGAGGATTAGCAAGTTCGGATTGATGACACGCAGTGTTTCCGAATTTCATTAACTAAATACGGACATTTATCAATGGCAAATAATCAAATGGAATTCAAGAAAATATCTTGCAGTATAATGAATTCTCGATACTCTGTAAAGAAACTAAAAAAGAAATTATATGTTTCTGTCGTATTTTAAAGCAATCTTCATGTATAGGCCAGTTTACAACATTATCATGATCACTCCTATTTTGCTGACATTTTGTTAAAATGAGCATTCTTACGTGCGTCCCCAACCCCACTACTCCGCGTTGTTAGGTTATTTAACACAAACAATGGGTAAATAAAAGCGGTAGAAAGAATCTTACGTGCAGACGTCCCTTCTTTAATTGCTACCGTCAAGCACAGAAGAAAAATAAACGTTTTGCACAACATTATAATATTTAAAAGCTGTAAGCGAATAAACAGAAAACAAACTGTTATCACTTCATTTCATCATGACCTTCTTATTCCTTCAAGAGACACAGAATCAAGACAGTTTTTATCTTTAAACATTGTGTTAGAGTCTAAGTAAACTTTCATCGGCAAGTTTTCGCTGTATTTGCTGTTCATATAAGATCAACTTGTCCCATTATATTGAACACAGCACAACTATTTTTGTATTATACATTTTATTAGTTATGAAATTATATTAAATTGTAAAGAAGAACAAATTTATAGAGATATATATTGGAAAAATATGTTATATTATTCCTTTCTGTTTACATACTTTGTCAAATATGCCAAAGTCCTCGAAAAATTGTGCGCTTCTAAACAAGATATGGATTATAATATTTGTAATTGGTATACATAAATACTTGCACATTCTGGTGAAGAAGTCAGCGCATAGGCATTAATATTATTAAGCTCTTCAGTTTAAACATTAATATAACTTAAAGTAACACTCTTTAAAGATTCAAAGAACACAATTTTTGATTAACAGGAGAACTTTTGAAACAGGGCCATCGGTACTATAAATTAAGAAAAACGTTAACAGTTTCATCACCGATTTCGAGATTAACTTAAAAAAATACGACATTGCTGCAACACGGTATATCTCGGCCAGCATTTTATTGAGTTGACTCGATTTATAATTGAAAGAAAAAACTAGAATGTTGTGTTCCGCGGAACACATGTGTCGCCTGCTTGCAAAAAGTTGAAATGTGGGCCTAGTTAATAGGACTAGTACTTTCAAAGTTATTGGCAACATTAAGTTTCATATTAAAGTTGGGGGACAACCGGACGACGGCACTCAAAAAATATTTAATCAGAAGTTATGGTCCAAATTTCATATTAAAGTTCCATATTAAAGTCATTTGAAAGGGGCATGACTCAAAAAATACTGAAACAGGAGTTATCATTCTTGTTGTCACAGATGGCAACGTTCATGCAGATGATATATTCCAAGTATTAAGTTAAAAGGACTAGTACTTTCAAAGTTATTGACAACATTAAGTTTCATATTAAAGTTGGGGGACTACCGGATGACGGCACTCAAAAAATATTTAATCAGAAGTTATGATCCTTATTGTAACCGATGTTGTTGTTCCTAAAGATGATATATTCCAAGTTTTAAGTGAAAAGGACAAGTACTTTCAAAGTTATAAGCATCATTAAGTTTAATGTTAAAGTTTTATTTGAAAGGGGCACAACTCAAAAAATATTGAAACTGGAGTTTTCATTCTTGTTGTCACAGATGGCATTGTTCATGCTGATGATATATTCAAAGTATGAAGTGAATAGGACAAGTACTTTGAAAGTTATAGGCAACATTAAGTTTCATGTTTAAGTTGCATATTATGTAAGGGACATAACTCATAAAATAGTCAAACAGGAGTTATGATTCTTGTTGTAACCGATGGTGTTGTTCACGCAGATGATATATTCCAAGGTTTCAGTGAAAAGGACAAGTACTTTCAAAGTTATAGGCAACATTAAGTTTCATGTTAAAGTTTTATTTGAAAGGGGCATAACTAATAATTGAAACTGGAGTTATCATTCTTGTTGTCAGAGATGGCGTTGTTATTGCAGATGATATATTTCAAGTATTAAGTTAATAGGACAAGTACTTTTAAAATTATAGGCAACATTAAGTTTCATATTAAAGTTCCATATTAAAGTCATTTGAAAGGGGCATAACTAAAAAAATACTGAAACAGGAATTATCATTCTTGTTGTCACAGATGGCGTTGTTCATGCAGATGATATATTCGAATTATTAAGTTAATAGGACAAGTTCTTTCAAAGTTAAAGGCAACATTAAGTTTCATATTAAAGTTTATTAAAGTCATTTGAAAGGGGCATACTAAGTAACTCAAAAAATACTGAAACAGGAGTTATCATTCTTGTTGTCACAGATGGCAATGTTTATGCAGATGATATATTCCAAGTATTAAGTTAAGGCATCGCCACACTCCTCCCAATTCTATTCATCGATAAAATAAAAATCATCAAATCTCAGTAATGACAAAATGCAATTCAATGAAACTTTGCACAAATGAAGGTTACTAATGTATCTTTATTTCGCATACAGTAAGACAACTTAGAAAAGTAAAGAAACAAAGATAGACCTAAAAATTCCTTGAATTCTATTTACATAAATTCACAAAAACTAGGCGATGCAGAACATAACTTTAAATTCCCTCGTGAGCGCAATGATACTGACAAGAAAATGTTGTGTACTTTGTAAAAAACGTTCAACTATTAAAAGAGAAATCAGGGATTGTCATCCGTTTACGCGACCAGGAAATTGAAGGTCAAACACACTTTTACTAATATCTCGTAAAGTTTACATAAGTAAATCATGAGGACACAATAAATTGTTGTCAGTATCATATTACTCATGTGGGCATTTAAAATGATGTTTTGTGTTGTTTAGTTTTTGTGAATTTATGTAAATAGAAGTTGAGGGAATTTTTAGATCCTGCTATTTTTCTTTACTTTTCTAATATGTCTTACCATCTGTAAAATAAAGATACATTAATAACATACACTTGTGCAAAGTTTCATTTAACAGCATTTTGCCGTTATTGAGATTTTGATAATTTTCTTTTTATCGTTGAATAGAATTGGGAGGAGTGTGGAAGGCCGTTAATAGGACTAGTACTTTCAAAGTTATTGGCAACATTAAGTTTCATATTAAAGTTGGGGGACCGATGAATGATTGAAATTTTGCCTCGTCGTCCGACCAGTTTTTCGCGACCAGAATTTGAAAGTTAATGCTGCTTAAAATTCAACTGATATGTTTTGAATATAATTTTGCTTTGTTTTCATAAACTGAATGTCATTGTGATGCCAGTATTGTGCCCTTTCTGTTTCAAGTGTGCTAGAAGGGAGCAAGTGGACTTGTCGTGTCGGCTGTGATTCTTCGGTTTTACGATATATTAGAAAACCGTCTACTGCCGCCTAAAGCTACGATGGCAAAATAACAAGATGTAAAGGTCCGTTAACAAGATGTAAAGAAGCGATGCTCATATCGTAATGTCATTTCGTGATATCGTTCATTCGCGTTGTGTTGTTTTGTCCTCGCCCGTTCGTCTATCTAGACGATGCAAAAAAAAGAATTCTTGTGTGCTGTAATACGATGCGAATGCACGATTCAAGATTGCGAATGCGAGATATTAAAATAACACTTTCGCGACATCAGATCATACATCGTATCAAATTATTAAATTCCATTCAGTTTTTTAGACTGGCGCGCATGCGACAGTCTTAAGTAACGATGCCGTGAACACTGCGACGAGCCGTCGTTAACTTCGGGTGTATCATTGCCACGAGAGCGTATCAAGTAAGTGGGGTTTTGTGGTCACCGCGTGAGCAGGCCGAAATGTTCTGCACAAGTGTGAAGTACAATGCAGCACACCATTCCACGAATTCTGAGCGATTGATAGTAAGTTTCCGTGTAATTTTGGAGCATCCATTCCCAAAACGCCAGCTAACAAATGTAGAGTGAAATCACGACCAGCTACGGCAGTGAACAAGCAACTGGATATGCATGAGCAGTTTAGGTACGCCTGAAAGATTTCGTAGTTGTGTGGCATAAAAAGTTGTGCATTTTAAGAAAATACAAATATTTCGAGAAGGAATGCAAACTTTGAAAGATAATGCTACAAATAAAAACAAGAAAACAATTTAATGTTGTTGTTCGAACAACTATGAAAGGATATTAGAAGAACGATTAAAAACAAATCAGTCACGTGACAAGCGGGAGATAGCGCGGGTTGCCATTTTGGTTAGGTTGGACCAGTTGTGGATCGAGATTTTGCTCAGCTTTCAAGGACCGAGCCGGGCCGGGCCGGGCCGGGGCCCCCAGTGTTCTCCCCAGCTATCATAACGGTTGTCGCGCTCGACAACCGTTAACAAGCTTTGACCTATTTCCAACAAGCGTTAAATTCGCCGACATCCGTTTATTCAAAATCGACATTGCATAATTTTCTGTTTCTTGCATTGTAAACACAGGTCGCTTTTCAATACACACCTCATTCAAGGTTAAGCAATGGGCGATTTGACCAATCACAATCGATTTCTTTACTATCAGATGGATAACTCCGCCTCTCCACGTGGTAGAATTCGCAAGTATGTCGGTGTCGTTTGATCGTATTTTGGCTCTGCCGACTGTTGATATTCTCAATTAAAAGCGGGTGTGTTTGACATAATGTTCAATGATTTTAATGAGATTCGATCATGAGTAATAATTTGGTTATTTTTTGTTCTGTGATTAGAAGACAAACACTTCGAAAATTGTACTGTATACATGTATGAAAATAATTGCGCGATAATTGATTTGTTTTAAACAAATCTATTGGCAAGTTGCAGTTAGAACTTAAATTGCAAAAGAAATGCATTCTGTGGCATTTTACTGCGCTATCATCGTAACGATCAGTTCATTTTCGTCGGACACATTTTCAAGTATGCATGCGCGAAAGAACGACGACTCGTCGATTCTATCTTATTTCAAGAGAAACCGGCCTTGTAAGGCTGATGCCAACTCCATCGGGCATTCTGAACTTCAAAATTCTAGAAATGAGATCGAGATCATTCCGAATAGCCCTTCAAGAGCGACTCTGACGACGCTAAGTACCCCTTCACGTCGTGAAATTACTCCGACGCCGGACGTGGTACCCCAACATGCCGAGACACTGAATCAATGCCGGCTACCTCGAACAGCCAGTTCGATCCAGTCAGGTGTCGATCCTAAGTGGAAGAAAGTCTACTCCAGGTTGAAAGAAGTTGGCAATGTTCATATATATTTACTTAGCCTTGTGACTTGCATTAAATAAATAAAATAACTCAATTTCATGCTACTATAATAAAAAGGCAAATATGCATATCAGGAATCGCCACACTCATAAAACACAGCCTCATAGAAGAGAGGAAAATAAATGATTTGTTTGTTGATTGTTTGAGAAAAAAAAAGAGAACCGTATGGGTTAGCGCATTGGAACAGTCAGTGGCAAAATAATTTGCTACTGGGTGTTTAAACCAGGTTCTAGGGGTGCACTATATAATTTATTGTACCTGTTTGTGTTAACTGAATACCTATTATGATATTATTTATATATATATGAAGCTGTCTATATGTTTACTGGTATCGTAAATTAATTTAATTACAGATTGTGAGTGGGGTTTTTCCACCTTATCAAAGGTGAAGGCAAAGCTTAGAAGCAGGCTTAACAATTCAACATTAAATTCATTGTTAATGATATCCATGGAAGGTCCTGATGTACTGAAGTTTGATTATAATAAGGCAGTCAGCACTTGGGCCCAAGAAAAAATAGGCGTCTGAAAGTTTAATCCTAATCCTGTCAGTGTTAATGAAACACTGAGTTTGATATGTGTGAGATATCTTGGACAATGAAGGTGAAAAACTAACTATACACATTATATAGTTGACATTGTAACTTGATGAGATCAGATCAGTTTATGTAATTAAAACACATGTTGACATACTGTTTACACATTGTTTCACATTATTTATGTTTTTTAACTTTGTACCTTTCTTGGCTCTAAAGAGACAAAAAACATCTATGTACTATATACAGTTGTTGCAGTAAACTTTGGTACAAATATAAAACTGTATAAAATGATAGTTAAATAATAAAGTTTCGCGAGCTAAAATCACGAACAGTCCAGCGACAACCCTTCCAAAAATCCTGGGGAGACCGTAAGTAAGTTGGCGAATATTTTTGTAAATGCATTGTTGGGATCGACGTAAAAATTTGGGCGTGTCATGGGAAAAGGTACCTTCGGACAGTTGACGTCAATCTTTGAAATGACGTCATATTTGAGCAGACGACATTATTTATTATGCTTTTCGCGGTAAAAATATCATTTTATTGTCGAAATATGTAACAAAATAACATTTTAGTTAAAAGAAATTGATTTATAGTTGTAAGTTCTTTTTAAATTTAGTAAAAATTAAAATATCACTAAAAATGACCGAAGGCACCTTTTCCTGTGACGTGCCCCAATTAAGATTGTAACTGTTTCAGTCTCTTAAGGTACGTGGGCCTTGTGCATTTCATTGTTGACACTACTCAGTTGTGGCGGAGCCTGATCATCGTTATTCTAGGAAAATTTAACCACTAATCATACGCTCCTGCATCAAAAAGACCCCCAACCTAAAAGTGGAAAACCTAATTTCCTTGCATCAAAATACAAGTACCTGCATCTATTGAAATCCCTGAATATACTGAATTATTTGCTAATGTTGATGATAGTAACTGTCACAAAGTTTAACGAAAAAATCACACATAGTTTCATATGTTTAAAGTAATGATATCTGTGCAGGGCAAGTTCGATTCAACCAGCGTACCAGTCTTTCAACGCTTTTAGCGCTTTGATTTTCATCTCAAATAAAATATCTTACGGAAAGTTATCTCTACACTTGATAGTCCTCCATATTTGTATATTACGTTTCACATGTTTAATAGGAAGACGAAATGCGGAAGTGACATATTCTGAAGTTTTCGCATCGTCTAATCTTTGTTTCGCCCTCAAGATGAAGGGGCGAAGGCACGATAGCACAATTAATAGGCAAAATAACACAATAAAAACTTACAAAATGAAAATCGCTGACATGATTGTTGATCATTTTTTTAAAACAAATGAGGATGAAAAAACAATGCCTGATTCCTTTGTGGACATGATGTCTGGCTGTCAAAGTTTCTGTTTAAAAGGCGTTAATAATAAGAATAAACCAATTTTTGCAAAAGCATATTATTTGCTTTATACCTGTATATAATGTATTTCTACCATTAACATTCTTGTCGAACTAAACACCTGAAAATATAAGGATAAATTCGATTATAAATATTGCACGAAAAAAAACAAAACAGTACCGGTATATGAAATTTATTGATGTTTTCTCAAATAAAAAATTTCCTTCCTATAAAGTGACTAACGAAAGATTTTAATCATGTAAGTTTTTACGAGTAAGTCAAACAAGTATACACCAACGCCATCTCCTGGTGCCTGACAATAGCACAATGGCGGATCCAGAGGAGGTTCATTTGGGGTTGCTCGAATCCCATTCTGGGCAGCACTATTTATTTTTATGTTGATTTTGACCATAAAGTTGGAAATTATCAAGTAACGACCCTAAGACAGCCACAAACTAACAACTTTTCTTTAAACCCCCAACCCTGTAGCAGGCAACGATAATTAACTTAATTAAAGAATAATACAATAATAGTTTACCTTCTTTTATCTGACTCTTGAAGCCGGGAGACAGCTACAGTCACCATCGTTACAGTGACCACATTGTAGGTTTAACGCCTGGCAGTGAACAACACATATAGGAACACCATGTTCGTCAAGAAAATCGCACGTTATTCGTTTTTGTGCTGAAAACATACACATTATTTTATTTCAAAAAGAGTCAAATAAGCATCTCAGGAACCGACACACCCAGAAAACTCAACCTCCCGACGGTGCCAAAATGTCGAGCGTAAAAAAGAGCGTGGGTTTATTAGAAGGTCCAGTTCCAAAAAGACATCAGATGCAATTAACCAAGAAGGAGTCAGTGGCAAAACAATTTACAAAACACCAACCTGACACTTGTTGCAAAAGGTTCTCTCATGAACAAAGAAGTACAAGTCGTCTTGGTGGAATAACTCAAACCCACCACCTTAACAAGGTTGTATGCATAGAAATTGTATATTAATAATATACACATAAATGATCTAGCTAAATTGATAATATATCTAGGACTTGGTTAATACTCTTTAAAGTTTTACTTTAGCCACGCCTCGTTAAGTCACAGCGTTTACCATCAGAAATTATGATTCTTTAGGTGAATAAGACTTCATCGTAGATGACGAAGTTGAAGTGTAAATATTCGGTTTTAATACAGGGATTTTTCCTTGGAAAAGAGCATAAAAAACAGGGAACCATCCTATAAGCATGATCTACAACAAGGCCTCATTTTTTGCAGGATTTCAAAGTTTCTGAAAAAATTATATGAATTATTTAAATCTGGCCATTAACAATTGACAATTTTTTGGCAAGTATTGAAATAATTGACCAGCATTTATAACATTAGTTTGTCTATTTTTGTTGGTTAAGTAATGTTGTATCTATGTTGTTACTACCTTTACCATAAAAGATAAAATAACATTTTTGACCCACATTACTATAGATCCAAATCTGACCTTAAGGTCATATTTAAAAATGGAAATCTGAGACAAGTCTCAAATTTCAATCATTCTGATATATAAAATATAGTACCTTTCAAAGCTGACCAATATTTTCAAAATGGCTGCTAATAAAACCCCAAAAACTAATAAGTTATATAGCAAACATTACTGACTGTTTTTACTTTACTGTGAAAATTAACACTTGCATTTCGAGATTCAAAGTTTTTTACTTACAAAAATGTTTAAAAGTTATACCTTCTTTTTAATCCTTTTGTCACTGCATTTGGACATAGCAAGACAAAGGAGTTCTATCGGCATTGATACTTACTGCTTATATGTACACTATTGAGTCTCCTCGTCATCATCATCATCATCATCATCAAGTCTCTCATTCTCAGGATGATCTCTTAACGCCAAAGCTGTAAGTATATGCAAGAATGATATTTTAGCATGCGACTTTTTTAAGTTCAACCAGTGTAGACCCAGACCAGCTTGTTCATCCTTGCCTTCTGAAGGATTAGGGTCTGCACTGTAGCTTTTAGGTTATTTCTGATCGAGAGGTGAACAGTGAAGATCAACATCAGATGGTGTGGATGGTTGCCCATGTGATAAAAGTGTATACATGGAACGAAGAGTCAATACTTCACCCCATGAGATATCACAACTGCAACCAGTGTAGATCCAGATCAGCCTTTACACCCTTGCAAACTAAACTGGATTGACACAAGGGGCTTATTTGTCAGAATTTGTCTAATAAATCTCAAAGCAAACAGTTTAGATACTGATCTGATGGCACAGAGGCACCCATGCAATAAAAGAAAAATATATGATGTAAAGGGTGTGGACATACCAGCTTTCCATGGTTGAGGAAGACCCCAGGTGCCCTCCAGGCAATTTTCTTGCTCAAGTAAGCATCTGGGTAGAACCACTGGCATTCCACATGCTAGCTGGTTAGCCTTTCCACATGAAAGATCTTGACCCTGGTAGGTCTCAAACTTTGTGGTGAAGGGCAAGTGATTCTCAGTCTGAAACCTTAACCATTCGGCAACAGACGCTCCTTTTTCATGATATGGGCAATTATTAACTTTAAAATGTCAACCAATAAAATTGCATAGTTGGAAATCTTCATTGCTTGGTTGGAATTATCATAAAACTGAGATTGGAAACAATCTCAAATCTCGAGCATCTGATTTGCTGAAATGCAGACTAGTCTCCATTCCAGCCAATCAGATGCTTGAGATTTGTGACAGATCTCTATTCTTAGTTTTATGTTTTTGGGCACTATTTTCTGATGTAAATATTTACCATTTTATGCATACTGTTTTCTCTCAGTCTGCTCATGTCCATCATTTTCCGGAACTGTCTCTCTGATTGGTACATCATCACACTGCCCGGTTGGATCCGGCCTCTCACTCTCCGGAAGATCATCCATCTCAATCTCATGTATATCTTGATGTAATGGGTATGAATCTGCTACACTATCTTATACCAATCTAACCAATTCCCTGTCAAATGATTTTGGGTCTAAAGTAGGAACACCATTGTTCCGGGCTTCAAAAATGTCCATTGCTACGCCACGGCTACTCTGAGTACGATAACTGCTTGTGCTACACCTCAAGTCCTCAGTATGTACTCTGTTTGAATCCCTAGAATTTCCTGCATGAATGGCATCTAATGAATAAATTTCATTTCTGAGATGACTATTGCGATTTTCACTATTCGAACTACCACTGCGAGAAACTTGAGCAGACGACAAACCAGAGTCATTACGAATATCACCCTGACGACTCTGATTATGCGAATATAAGTTTGAACTGAGATTAGGTGCACCCTGTAATAATGTTAATACACCAACATTCTGTGGAGCATGGTGGATCTCAGCACGAACACGACTGGTTCCATTGTTGCCTGGTAACAACAGTCTATTCCGAGGGCTTGATGACAGCATTGAATCTGGTGTGAGATGGACTACACTATTACATGTAAAGGTTGGTACCTCTGGATTATGTTCCTGGCCCACTGGGGGCTCTCTGAGTGAAGGATCTGAAATGTCAATAAATGTAACAAATAAGAAATATATCTGTCTTTCACTGGTAAAAAACAAATCTGTGTATTTAATGATTTGCGAGATTTGGGAAGAAAACTTGCATGAAAGGTCCATAAATACATTGTGCATTTCTTTGTGATGTTAGTCATGACTTCAAAACTTGAACCTGTTTTCCAATTGTTATTTAATTATGGAAGTATAGGATAAAGAAATGTGCAAAATATCAGGCTGCTGCATGTTATAGATGCTGAGAAAACTGCGACAGAAATTTTGTTACAGACTGAAGAACGGAAGAACCGACAAAGGTAAAACAGTGTAACCCCCTCTTCTTTGAAGTGGGGGTATAATTATATACTATAACCTCTGTGACCTAGACTTAATGTTAAAACTTGTATTGTGTGCTTTGAAAATTTTTGATGTAGAGATCATTCTAGACAAATTACTTTAAAATCCCACAATGTATGACATATGTTTGACTGGACACCAATAAGACAACCTCCATGACCATGACCTTCAAGCATTGATAAACACAATTATTCCATAATTCTTTGTGAATGAAAAAGTTTACAGACCAGACACAAACATACTGTTGGCAAATCAGTCAAAACAGTTCATTTATCAGTCAGATCTTAAGGGTAACATACCTGGATAGACGATGTTTATATCAAAACTCTCTTCATATTTGGTTTTATTTTCGAGCTGAATTGTCCAGGTATACAGGCCTGCATCTTCCTCCGTGGCATTATATACTGTGTACCAAAACGTGCCAGGCTCTTTCTTTCCTCTAAATATCCCTGGAGGCTCCTTCTTTAAAATCTTAAACTCGTTTACGGTAAGTCCACCACTAACATTTGGCAAAATATTGTAGTTGTAACCTGCAACAAAGAATAATGCTTGTGGTCAAGTACGATATTTAAATTTCAATTCTATGGATGCAGCTTTTATCCCATGGGCATCCAGTGCCCAAGGTTATAAAACTGAGCATGGAAACCAGTCTCAAATCTCAAGCATCTGATTGGCTGAAATGGCGACCAGTCGCCATTTCAGCCAATCAGATGCTTGAGATTTGAGACTGGTTTCCAATTTATAACCTTCAGTCCGGTGTAGATCCAGGTCTAGCAGATCACATCCATGCAGCGTGTTAAGGATATACACTGTTCGCTTCCTGGACAGAGATAAGCTTATGGATCTGAAAGTGGCTAGTGTAGATCTTGTACCGACTGCAAGGATGTCCACGCTGATCTTGATCTACACTTGTGGCAAATGGGATTGTAGCTGTAAGTAAAGAGATAACCCTTTAGCTGTAATAAATGTAATAAATTTAAATGTACCAACTTATTCATCTAAGCAAATCCATTCGTTATTGTGAGGGGTGTTCTAAAATTAACTAAATTAATCAACTAAATAGTTTAGTGTAGACCCATATAAGACTCCATAGATGAACAGGCTGGTATGTCTCTTAATTAGTGGCTGCCGTGATTATTCTGTGCTTAGCACATAGTGTTCACTTTTAATGTAGATCCTGATCATACTGCACTGAAATAACCTAATAAAACAAACGCTGAACAGTGCAGATCCTGATCTGACAGCCAGGATGTGCGAGCTCATCTGGATCTGCACTGTTTGCCAATGCCATAAAGGTGTGTATATGGAGGAACAGCACATCATGTCAAATGGGCAGAGCATGATTTATATGATTTTATTACCTGATACCTTATATAAATGTAATTTTGTAGTTTTTACTCTTTCCTGAAATTCTAAAAAAGTCCATGTTTGCGAACTGTTGACCGGTCAATAGTTTCGAGTGTTTCCCTCATTAAATGTGGAACAGTAAAGAAACAAATTGACTCCAATGATTATTTCTCCATAAATAAAATGAGGTGAAGAATTTTAACAAATTAAAATTTTGTCAGCAAAATGACAGTTTTCTTAAGTTTTTTTGATGAAATAACAGAGAAAAACATTATGAAAACCTACTGACATACAAAGTCTTGGCAGTGTGACATAGTGACAAGATTGTTAAATTAAAAAAGTTTAATTAAAATCATATTTGCAAAATTATTTTCTTGTTCCTTTTTTCATCTGTAAGTACTGTTAAAACAGTAATTGATCAGGTAATAAAACAGTTATTTCATATTTGATTTGGGAACTGTCAAACAGTTGTCCCTCGGTGTCGGGGATAGTGTTTTGAACTGTTGCCCTCGGCCGACGGCCTCAGGCAACAGTTCAAAACACTATCCCCTCCACCTTGGGCCGACATTTTGACTGTTCCCAAATCACATATGAAATAACTGTATACTGCTTATGAAGGCACATCATGATTACAGTGGATAACTTAACTCTGTCTCAAGGAAATCAAGTTCTACAACTCTGGTAAAGACGTAAAAATATAGAATACATGACTGAAACAAATAATAGTGAATTAATGCAAGATTATGTAAGTGAATGAATGCAAGATTATGAAAGTGAATGAATGAATGATTAAAACAAATATGTCAAACAGTAAATGAGGAGTTAACATAAGATTACAAATAAAAAAGGGCTATAACTCCGGTGATTGTATTCATAATATGCAACTTGCTAGTTTGAAATTAACTGTAACAAAATCTTCAAAGTAAAATGGGAACTTGGGAAACCAATTGGGTAGACATAGGTGAAAATACTGCAGGTTCAGTTTGATTGGGTCTATTCATTGGCAGTAATGGTAACGTATATTAAATGCACTTTTACCTACTCAAGTAAACAGTACAAATTTTTATAGATCACAAAACCCATCTTCACCAACCTTTTTCTATTACATAACATCCCTTCTGTAGAGGAAGACTAAATTTGCTGTTATTCTTGCCTTTACTCTTCCAACAAAGAATGCGTATGCCAACCTCTACTTCTGAAAAAAAAACATTTGCCATAAAGAAATCACACAAATCTGTTAACGCTTTCCTCCATATATAAGCATTTTTATGCATGTGCGACAAGTGTAGATCCAGATCAGCCGGCACATCTGTTGCTGTCTGATCAGGATCTGCACTGGTCGCATTTTGCTTAGAAATAACCAAAAAAATCAGAGAGAACTGTGCAGATCCTGATAAGGCGGCACGGATGTGCCGGCTGATCTGGATCTACACTGTTCGCCCACGCATTATAGGTGTGTCTATGGAAGAAAGGGTTGATACCAGGGTTATATTCAATCAAAAGTAATTAGACTGCGCCTGAAAAATAGTTCTGATGTTGTAAAGAAGAACATCTTATAAAATAAACAATATAAATTCCAAAACCTGAAAAGCAGCCTGGAATGTTGCAAAAACTGCTAGAACTGGTGAATATAATGTTTGCTATGAATCACTAACCCTCAGCTTGAGTCACCTAAAAAACAATGTAGACCCAAATTAAAATACACATCTACACATTCTGATCTGGGATATACACTGTTGGATATTCAGTTATTATTTTGACACTCAACAAGGGCCAGTTGTTTGAAACTTTCTCCACGGGTTAAACCAACCAGGGGTTAAATTTAAACATTTAAAGAAATATGGACAGTTGTATGAAATATTTTGAATACCTT
This sequence comes from Corbicula japonica, assembly GCA_038501625.1. Lineage (NCBI taxonomy): Eukaryota > Metazoa > Mollusca > Bivalvia > Venerida > Cyrenidae > Corbicula > Corbicula japonica. Next base: position 348,112 of record JAZAYU010000027.1, read on the forward strand.
TTTTTTTATCTCAAATTCAAAAGAAACTTGTTGTTCTAGGGTACAAATGCATAAAATTAAAGTAAAGAAATATGATGTTTTAGTAAAAATTATTTCTTCTTAATTTAACCCCATGTCAGTTCAGTGGGTAAATGGTTAATTTATGAGATAATACACACTTGGTGGACTGTTAGAGCTTGGTGTATTCACTAACACAGGTACAGTAGCTGTGGCTCCTCCTTCTGCTCTTCTCTCAGCACCTTGAAATAGAGAAACCTTCATGTTAACTTCATTTTCTAATGAAAAGAGCTAAACACTGGCCCTATTTACAACTAGGGAAATACGGATTTCTTATTGCACACTACCTGTGAAAAAATCATTTTGTGAGTGCTTTTTGATAAAGTGAATTTTTTAGCAGAGTTTACTTAACTTAAAGGTAATAACTTGAAATGTGTTGCATAACAAACAGCTGTGTTAAACTTTAAGCCTCCCTCTTTACACCCAGGCCCCTCTGATCGCAGAGTCACAATACCGGTATATAAGGCTTGTGTCCCACTTGAGACCCGTGTAGGTCCAAGTCAGTCTGCATATCAGTGCCCAAGGTTATAAAACCGAGCATGGAAACCAGTCTCAAATCTCAAGGATCTGATTGGCTGAAATGGCAACTAGAGATTTGAGACTGGTTTCCAATCTCAGCTTTATAACCTTGGGACCTGGCATCGGTGCAGTCTGATCTGGATCAGCACTGTTCACATTATTTCTGAACCAATAAGCCAACAGTGAAGTTCCAGATGAGACTAAACAGATGTGTAGGCTGATCTTGATCAACACTGATTGCATGTGCTATTTTGTTATTAAAGTGAAGAAAATAGTTAAATAATATAAGATTCTTAAGGTTGATATTTTTTAACATAGTTATGGCCCTTTATGGCTCACCTGAATCAGAGTCTTATTGTGAACTACCCCGGTACATACTAAACAGTTAATGCCAATAGGATACAAAAAGAGATGCCGCAAGTTTGAATGAATGCTACTCAAGGAGTAGTAATGGAAATAGTTACACAGTCCATTTTCTAAGTCCTAATAGTGTTTATTTTCACCCTTTAATCATTGAAAATAGCTGTTATCCCATGGCCAAACAGTGTAGATCCAGATCTGCTGGCTCATCTGTGCTGACTGATCAGGATCCAAACTATTCATTTTTAAATTCATTAGGTTTCAGACTAGGATGCAACCAGTGAGATCCAGATCAGTGCCCAAGGTTATAAAACTGAGCATAGAAACCAGTCTCAAATCTCAAGCATCTGATTGGCTGAAATGTCGACCAGTCGCCATTTCAGCCAATCAGATGCTTGAGATATGAGACTGGTTTCCAATGTCAGTTTTATAACCTTCAGACCTGATGGCATGGATGTTATAGCTGGTTAAGATCTACACATGCAATAAACCTGCATATTGGGAGAAAAGGTTTAAAACAAACCTGAAAACAACAGAATATATACCTGATATTGATGAAGATATGTCTTGTGTATCACAGGTTGCATCTACCCCTTGTGTCCGCTGCACTGGAAGAGATTTTGCAGATTTCCCTATCTTTCCTCCAGGTGAATCCTTAAAGGCAGGAAGGGATGTAGAAGCTTTATGAACCTTTGGTCTTTGGTTATGACCAACAGATAATCCACTTGTCTCAGATATGAGAGACACATCACTGTTAAATGTCTAGGTATCTATAGATGAGGTGTTGGGGCCTCCAGGTAACAAAGGTTCAGCAGAACCATCCGCCAGGTCTGGCCGAGCACTTGATGCTGATATGTCTGCTGGCTGGTAGCGCTGCTGAGGTGTCATTTGATTTGTGTTCTTCAAACGATGACCTAAAAAAATATTTAAAGAGCCACCACTGAAACTGACTGAAAATTCTGCATAGGATAGTTAGGATTTTGCATGCATTAAAATGGTTTGAACCCCTTAGTGGCCTTTTTATCTTTATTTTAAACTTATTTATTTTACATCAATTGTGAAACAAGTTATTCAACTTATATCAATCATGCTCAACAACTGCTTTTCCTGATTTCCAACCAGTACTTGCGCCGAATGTTGATTGGTGAAACTGCAGACAAAACTCATCCCTGGTGAGTTTTGAACCGGCAGTCTCTGGAGTCCAACGCTCAACCCCTAGACCACTGTCCTTGATTTTGTTTCTGACCATTCCAAGGCAGCACCCTATTCAGCTTCAACTTGTATTGTTTGTTTATTTACCATGTGAAGTCTGTTTTATCTTAAGTCAGTTATCTTTGTTGTTGTTTTTTTAACTTCCAAGGCGGTAACCCCTCGGGTTCTCATTTTTGTTTATTGTTAGTGGTGTCTTTTCTGAAACTGATCATTTTATTAACCATGCTCTCCCCCTCTCGTCTTCTCGACTGTGTGGGGAGGCTGTTTTTTTTCTGAATGTGGCGATTCCTGATATGCATATTTTACCTTTTTTACATTAATATTTGCCTTTCTGCTGGACTATGTGACAAGATTTGTAATTATATGTGTATGTCATGATAACTCTTAACCAGTTTTACTTTCAAAACTGTTCACCTGAGGGATAACAGCCATATTCCATGGAGTAACTGGTTAATTTCAAAGTTAATAAACAGTTGAAGTAAAACATTTGTTCTTGCATCCTGTATCATAAATTTTGAAAACAATTACAAAATTAAAGGCCCAATAAACTTGTCAAAATGTTTTGGTTTTTTTTCATTGTGAACATTAATTAACCACGTTGACCCTTTTCAAAAGAAAGTTTAAATGACCAAATATTTATGTTCTCAAACAATCCGCAATCATTGAGACCCGGTCCGAATTAAAACGTCACAGTATTTTTGTAGCCCACAAAATTACTAACCAATGTTTACAATCACTCGGCGAAAAGTTATCGGTTTTATTCCGTACGTGGGCCGTAACACGCCGGGGGAACTCTGATATGGAACTCGCCTTGCGCTCCCGATAAAATCATATCAGCCGCTTCCGGGGTTCCATATCAGACGGAAAATTGACACCGAAAAAAGTAGGTGATCCTAAATTTCCATCGATCACATAAATTAGGAACCATTTCCCGGAAAAAACTCGAATGCTATTCGACCCTCCTTTGAATCACGAACAAAATGATATTTGTCTCTTTTGAATCAGTTCAAAATCGACTGTAAAAAAGATGTTGAAAGCGAAGGATTGATCATAACTGTAGGCCGATCTTCGAACATTTTATGAAATAATACGTTGTTTACTCCTTTGTAAGGAAGTAGTATCGTGTGTATGCGTAAAATTAGATGATATCTCCCATCAGATGAAACTTCATTGGCCAGAAAATGTACAGCTACTGAATTATTCGTTAAAATATTTTTGAGTTCCATATCAGGCTGCCGAGTTCCACATCAGACCAAGTAGTTTCGCATTAAAATGCTTTTAAGCACGTATAATTATATATGAAAGGATGTTTTACATTTTTAAAATTATATTAATTTTTTGTCCTTGCTCACTGAGTTTCTTTTCCATTATTCAGGGGATGTATCGCTTGGGTCAGGGCATACTAACGTCGGATGGAGTTGAAAAACCAAGGACCGTTTCTTCGACACGCCAGTCAGAAAAAAAGCCAAAAGAAGAAAATATTTAAGTTTCAAGTCTGGTATCAATGAACCACGGCGGGGTGAAATGCCTGTTCGAGCACATTATACACAATCAAGGAAACCAAAGTTCTAATGGCGAAACAATGTGAACTTTAGTTTTACAACTGATTTATGGTCTGCCTTATAATGTACGACTTCCAAGTGAATGCATCAGGTGTATTACCAGTGACAGACTAAAAAATACTTTCACGTTCAAGAAAATCACTCACTTTTTGCGTGAACAATGACTTTTAATGTTATCAAAAATATGCGATATGATTAGTTTGTATAAATACATCTGTAACCTGGCTTCATGTCATTTGTTGCGAATTTTTAGAAGTGTTAATTTTATAGTAATGCATCTCAGAAAGAAGATTTAATTTATAAAAGCAAACTGATGTAGATTGTGATATTTCAAGCTTACAGTGCATAAATAAATAAAAAATGAAAGTCTTGCATTGGTTACTTGTATGTGAATTTCAAAAAACACACATTTTATATTTATTTATTTTTTATTTTTAAAAAGGAATTTTTACACTTTTCTTTTATCCATGTAGGGATAGTGAATAATATTCACAGATCTATTTAAACTCTTTTATTTCAAAATGTTTCGGCCGTCGGCCTTCTTCAGTTGATATTGCGAGTTCCATATCAATTGAAGAAGACCGATGGCCGAAACGTTATGAAATAAGAGAAGTTAGAAGGAATTTTTAAGTAAAACACATAGAAAATATGTATTTTATCATTAATTTTAAACGATTTTAAAATAAATCAATAAAAGTTTGAGAATATATCTCCACTGTATAATTCACGTGGTGTCGTTTGAATGTTTTGTTCTGCAATTTTAAAAGGTTTTTCATTCATTTTTGTCATCACAGGTCTGCATTTGGGCTGTGTAATTCGCTCTAGCAATGAATAGTTTGCTGCGTTTATTGCAAACAGATTTTGTTCCCGGCAATATGATGTCTAAGAGATCGCTTGTACTCAAATTGTCTACTGAATATGTCACATTTAAATCTTAGAATTCCAACATGAATGACACTGGTGACAGATCAGATTCTTGTAATAATGTTTGATGCAGTATCCCATTCAGTGCGCTCGATGTCTTTACCGTCTTTAACTGAAATAGGTTAAAACACATCAAAGTTAGGTCATCACAAATTCAACAAACTAGCATGCATGTAAATATATATACATGATCAATTCTGATATGGAACTCAGCTGTCTGATATGGAGCTCAAAAATATTTTAATAAATAACTAAGCAGTCATAAATTTGCGGCCATCAAAATTATACCAGATTGAACTTATGAATCGAGTTAACACATGTATACAAGTAACTGTCACTTAACAATGAGATAAACACCGTTTTATTTCAAAAATTTTTCAAGAGCAACCTTTTGTTATGATCAATCCTTCGCTTTCAACATCTATTTTACAGTCGATTTTGAACTCATCCAAAAAAGACAAGTATCATTTTGTTCGTGATTCAAATGAGGGTCGAATAGCATTCTAGTTTTCCCGGAAAATGGGCCATAATTTACATAACTGATGAAAATTCAGGATCATCTACCTTTTTCAGTGACACTATTCCGTCTGATATGGAACCCCGGAAGCGGCTGATATGATTTTGCCGGGAGCGCAAGACGAGCTCCATATCAGAGTTCCCCGGCGTGCGTAAGAACGCAGAACGCGGTGACGTCATTCACATAAAAGTTGTAAACACAAAATCATGCAAACATGGAAAGAAAAAGACAAGGAAAAATAGAGATTCTTTAAGTTTTAACTTCATTACAAGGTAAAAAAAGAAAGATGTAAATGTTATACGACCCATTCCGGTAACGGCTTTTAGTGGGGAATACGTCATCAATTTATGCATTTCTGCATAATTAGCGACCGTTGCCTGCCGAGAGTTGCCGAAAATCAGCTCGGAAAGATTCGCTGTTTGTTTTGTACAAGATAAACGATCTGCAAAACATGCTGCAAATCAATAAGATAATACCCTTTTCTTATTGTAAGGTTTATTTTTTGTGTTATTATGCATACAGGTGAAATCTAAAATGTTTAGGCTAATAAAAAAATATGCTGTTTGACAAGTTTATTGGGCCTTTAAATGAGATTTTTTTTGTTGCATATTTCGAAGGCTCCACACAAAACTGTCATAAAGCCTTCTTGACTTCAATTTCATAAGAACAGTCTTGCATGTAACCTTTGTGTCTAGACATTCCATGTTTGTTTCCATTTATACCTGTATCATTCCTTAAAGCAGGAATCTGGGGTGGGTCTTCAATCCCATTCTGACCTGAAAAATTATGAAACAGATTCATGTTTAGATTACTTCTCCTCCAAAATACGTTCTATCTGCTACATTTCTCAAGTACAATTACTTTTACAAATAAGTGACGTTATAATAGTATTACTCCTTCGTATTTCAATGGTACTTAACCCTTGTTCCACTAAGATGATGATTTAAACTTTTAAATTTAGTTTTTTTGAAGAAAGCATTTATCTATGTTTCTAAGTGTCCACAGTGTCAAACATTTAAATTGCATGTACATTAATTCTATGAAATTGCCAGTGTTAAATAAAATGATACAAATGTATCTGACATGGTAACTGGAGTGAAAGTAATGGTAAAATAATGGTAAATTATGGTAAAATAATAATAATGGTAACAGGAGTGAAAATAATGGTAAAATAATGGTATTTTATGGTAAAATAATGGTAAAAAATGGTAACAGGAGTGAAAATAATGGTAACTGGAGTGAAAATAATGGTAAAATAATGGTAAATTATGGTAAAATAATGGTAAATAATGGTAACAGGAGTGAAAATAATGGTAACTGGAGTGAAAATAATGGTAAAATAATGGTAAATTATGGTAATATGATGGTAAATAATGGTAAGAGGAGTGAAAATGATGGTAACTGGAGTGAAAATAATGGTAAAATAATGGTAAATTATGGTAAAATAATGATAAATAATGGTAACAGGAGTGAAAATAATGGTAACTGGAGTGAAAATAATGGTAAAATAATGGTAACTTATGGTAAAATAATGGTAAATTATGGTAAAATAATGGTAAATAATGGTAACAGGAGTGAAAATAATGGTAACTGGAGTGAAAATAATGGTAAAATAATGGTAAATTATGGTAATATAATGGTAAATAATGGTAACAGGAGTAAAAATAATAGTAACTGGAGTAAAAATAATGGTAAAATAATGGTAAATTATGGTAAAATAATGGTAAATAATGGTAACAGGAGTGAAAATAATGGTAACTGGAGTGAAATTATGGTAAAATAATGGTAAATAATGGTAACAGGAGTGAAAATAATGGTAACTGGAGTGAAAATAATGGTAAAATAATGGTAAATTATGGTAAAATAATGGTAAATAATGGTAACAGGAGACAAAATAATGGTAACTGGAGTGAAAATAATGGTAAAATAATGGTAAATTATGGTAAAATAATGGTAAATAATGGTAACAGGAGTGAAAATAATGGTAACTGGAGTGAAAATAATGTTACAATAATGGTAAATTATGGTAAAATAATGGTAAATAATGGTAACAGGAGTGAAAATAATGGTAACTGGAGTGAAAATAATGGTAAAATAATGCTATTTTATGGTAAAATAATGGTAAATAATGGTAACAGGAGTGAAAATAATGGTAACAGGAGTGAAAATAATGGTAACTGGAGTGAAATTATGGTGAAATAATGGTAAATAATGGTAACAGGAGTGAAAATAATGGTAACTGGAGTGAAAATAATGGTAAAATAATGGTAAATTATGGTAAAATAATGGTAAATAATGGTAACAGGAGACAAAATAATGGTAACTGTAGTGAAAACAATGGTAAAATAATGGTAAATTATGGTAAAATAATGGTAAATAATGGTAACAGGAGTGAAAATAATGGTAACTGGAGTGAAAATAATGTTACAATAATGGTAAATTATGGTAAAATAATGGTAAATAATGGTAACAGGAGTGAAAATAATGGTAACTGGAGTGAAAATAATGGTAAAATAATGCTATTTTATGGTGAAATAATGGTAAATAATGGTAACAGGAGTGAAAATAATGGTAACTGGAGTGACAATAATGGTAAAATAATGGTAAATTATGGTAAAATAATGGTAAATAATGGTAACAGGATTGAAAATAATGGTAACGAGTGAAAATAATGGTAAAATAATAGTAAATTATGGTAAAATAATGGTAAATAATGGTAACAGGAGTGAAAATAATGGTAACTGGAGTGAAAATAATGGTAAAATAATGGTAAATTATGGTAAAATAATTGTAAATAATTGTAAATGGAGTGAAAATAATGGTAACTGGAGTGAAAATAATGGTAAAATAATGGTAAATTATGGTAAAATAATGGTAAATAATGGTAACAGGAGTTAAAATAATGGTAACAGGAGTGAAAATAATGGTAACAGGAGTGAAAATAATGGTAAAATAATGGTAAATTATTTTAAAATAATGGTAAATAATGGTAACAGGAGTTAAAATAATGGTAACAGGAGTTAAAATAATGGTAACTGGAGTGAAAATAATGGTAAAATAATGGTAAATTATTTAAAAATAATGGTAAATAATGGTAACAGGAGTGAAAATAATGGTAACTGGAGTGACAATAATGGTGAAATAATGGTAAATTATGGTAAAATAATGGTAAATAATGGTAACAGGAGTGAAAATAATGGTAACTGGAGTGAAAATAATGGTAAAATAATGGTAAATTATGGTAAAATAAAGGTAATAAATGGTAAGAGGAGTGAAAATAATGGTAACTGGAGTGAAAATAATGGTAAAATAATGGTAAATTATGGTAAAATAATGGTAAATTATGGTTAAATAATGGTAAATAATGGTAACAGGAGTGAAAATAATGGTAACTGGAGTGAAAATAATGGTAAAATAATGGTAAATTATGGTAATATAATGGTAAATAATGGTAACAGGAGTAAAAATAATAGTAACTGGAGTAAAAATAATAGTAAAATACGGTAATATAATGGTAAATAATGGTAACAGGAGTGAAAATAATGGTAACTGGAGTGAAATTATGGTGAAATAATGGTAAATAATGGTAACAGGAGTGAAAATAGTGGTAACTGGAGTGAAAATAATGGTAAAATAATGGTAAATTATGGTAAAATAATGGTAAATAATGGTAACAGGAGACAAAATAATGGTAACTGTAGTGAAAATAATGGTAAAATAATGGTAAATTATGGTTAAATAATGGTAAATAATGGTGACAGGAGTGAAAATAATGGTTACTGGAGTGAAAATAATGTTAAGATAATGGTAAATTATGGTAAAATAATGGTAAATAATGGTAACAGGAGTGAAAATACTGGTAAATGGAGTGAAAATAATGGTAAATTATGGTTAGAAAATGGTCAATAATGGTAACAGGAGTGAAAATAATGCTAACTGGAGTTATTTAATGGTAAAATAATGGTAAATAATGGTAACAGGAGTGAAAATAGTGGTAACTGGAGTTAAAATTATGGTAAAATAATGGTAAATTATGGCAAAAAAATGGTAAATGATGGTAACAAGAGTGAAAATAATGGTAACAGGAGTAAAAATAATGGTAAAATAATGGTAAATTATGGTAAAATAATGGTAAATAACGGTAACAGGAGTGAAAATATTTTAAAATAATGGTAAATAATGGTAACAGGCGTTATTATAATGGTAACAGGAGTGAAAATATTGGTAAATGGAGTGAAAATAATGGTAAAGTAAAGTAATGGTAAATTATTTTAAAATAATGGTAAATAATGGTAACAGGAGTTAAAATAATGGTAACAGGAGTGAAAATATTGGTAACTGGAGTGAAAATAATGGTAATGGAGTGAAAATAATGGTAATGGAGTAAATTATGGTAAAATAATGGTAAATAATGGTAAAATAAAGGTAAATAATGGTAACAGGAGTGAAAATAATGGTAACTGGAGTGCAAATAATGGTAAAATAATGGTAAATTATGGTAAAATAATGGTAAATTATGGTTAAATAATGGTAAATAATGGTAACAGGAGTGAAAATAATGGTAACTGGAGTGAAAATAATGGTAAAATAGTGGTAAATTATGGTAATATAATGGTAAATAATGGTAACAGGAGTAAAAATGTAGTAAAAATAATGGTAAAATAATAGTAAAATACGGTAATATAATGGTAAATAATGGTAACAGGAGTGAAAATAATGGTAACTGGAGTGAAATTATGGTGAAATAATGGTAAATAATGGTAACAGGAGTGAAAATAATTGTAACTGGAGTGAAAATAATGGTAAAATAATGGTAAATTATGGTAAAATAATAGTAAATAATGGTAACAGGAGACAAAATAATGGTAACTGTAGTGAAAATAATGGTAAAATAATGGTAAATTATGGAAAAATAATGGTAAATAATGGTGACAGGAGTGAAAATAATGGTTACTGGAGTGAAAATAATGTTAAGATAATGGTAAATTATGGTAAAATAATGGTAAATAATGGTAACAGGAGTGAAAATAATGGTAAATGGAGTGAAAATAATGGTAAATTATGGTTAGATAATAGTCAATAATGGTAACAGGAGTGAAAATAATGCTAACTGGAGTTATTTAATGGTAAAATAATGGTAAATAATGGTAACAGGAGTGAAAATAATGGTAACTGGAGTTAAAATTATGGTAAAATAATGGTAAATTATGGTAAAATAATGGTAAATAATGGTAACAGGAGTGAAAATAATGGTAACTGGAGTGAAATTATGGTGAAATAATGGTAAATAATGGTAACTGGAGTGAAAATAATGGTAAAATAATGGTAAATTATGGTAAAATAATGGTAAATAATGGTAACAGGAGACAAAATAATGGTAACTGTAGTGAAAATAATGGTAAAAGAATGGTAAATTATGGTAAAAAAAGGTAAATAATGGTAACAGGAGTGAAAATAATGGTAACTGGAGTGAAAATAATGGTAAAATAATGGTAAATGATGGTAAAATAATGGTAAATAATGGTAACAGGAGTGAAAATAATGGTAACTGGAGTGAAAATAATGGTAAAATAATGCTATTTTATGGTAAAATAATGGTAAATAATGGTAACAGGAGTGAAAATAATGGTAACTGGAGCGACAATAATGGTAAAATAATAGTAAATAATGGTAAAATAATGGTAAATAATGGTAACAGGATTGAAAATAATGGTAACGAGTGAAAATAATGGTAAAATAATAGTAAATTATGGTAAAATAATGGTAAATAATGGTAACAGGAGTGAAAATAATGGTAACTGGAGTGAAAATAATGGTAAAATAATGGTAAATTATGGTAAAATAATTGTAAATAATTGTAACTGGAGTGAGAATAATGGTAACTGGAGTGAAAATAATGGTAAAATAATGGTACATTATGGTAAAATAATGGTAAATAATGGTAACAGGAGTTAAAATAATGGTAACAGGAGTGAAAATAATGGTAACTGGAGTGAAAAGAATAGTAAAGTAATGGTAAATTATTTTAAAATAATGGTAAATAATGGTAACAGGAGTTAAAATAATGGTAACAGGAGTGAAAATATTGGTAACTGGAGTGAAAATAATGGTAAATTATTTAAAAATAATGGTAAATAATGGTAACAGGAGTGAAAATAATGGTAACTGGAGTGAAAATAATGGTGAAATAATGGTAAATAATGGTAAAATAATGGTAAATAATGGTAACAGGAGTGAAAATAATGGTAACTGGAGTGAAAAAAATGGTAAAATAATGGTAAATAATGGTAAAATAAAGGTAAATAATGGTAACAGGAGTGAAAATAATGGTAACTTGAGTGCAAACAATGGTAAAATAATGGTAAATTATGGTAAAATAATGGTAAATTATGGTTAAATAATGGTAAATAATGGTAACAGGAGTGAAAATAATGGTAACTGGAGTGAAAATAATGGTAAAATAGTGGTAAATTATGGTAATATAATGGTAAATAATGGTAACAGGAGTAAAAATAATAGTAACTGTAGTAAAAATAATGGTAAAATAGTAGTAAAATACGGTAATATAATGGTAAATAATGGTAACAGGAGTGAAAATAATGGTAACTGGAGTGAAATTATGGTGAAATAATGGTAAATAATGGTAACAGGAGTGAAAATAGTGGTAACTGGAGTGAAAATAATGGTAAAATAATGGTAAATTATGGTAAAATAATGGTAAATAATGGTAACAGGAGACAAAATAATGGTAACTGTAGTGAAAATAATGGTAAAATAATGGTAATTTATGGTTAAATAATGTAAATAATGGTGACAGGAGTGAAAATAATGGTTACTGGAGTGAAAATAATGTTAAGATAATGGTAAATTATGGTAAAATAATGGTAAATAATGGTAACAGGAGTGAAAATAATGGTAAATGGAGTGAAAATAATGGTAAATTATGGTTAGAAAATGGTCAATAATGGTAACAGGAGTGAAAATAATGCTAACTGGAGTTCTTTAATGGTAAAATAATGGTAAATAATGGTAACAGGAGTGAAAATAGTGGTAACTGGAGTTAGAATTATGGTAAAATAATGGTAAATTATGGCAAAAAAATGGTAAATGATGGTAACAAGAGTGAAAATAATGGTAACTGGAGTAAAAATAATGGTAAAATAATGGTAAATTATGGTAAAATAATGGTAAATAACGGTAACAGGAGTGAAAATATTTTAAAATAATGGTAAATAATGGTAACAGGCGTTAAAATAATGGTAACAGGAGTGAAAATATTGGTAACTGGAGTGAAAATAATGGTAAATTATTTAAAAATAATGGTAAATAATGGTAAGAGGAGTGAAAATAATGGTAACTGGAGTGAAAATAATGGTGAAATAATGGTAAATAATGGTAAAATAATGGTGAATAATGGTAACAGGAGTGAAAATAATGGTAACTGGAGTGAAAATAATGGTAAAATAATGGGAAATAATGGTAAAATAAAGGTAAATAATGGTAACAGGAGTGAAAATAATGGTAACTGGAGTGCAAATAATGGTAAAATAATGGTAAATTATGGTAAAATAATGGTAAATTATGGTTAAATAATGGTAAATTATGGTTAAATAATGGTAAATAATGGTAACAGGAGTGAAAATAATGGTAACTGGAGTGAAAATAATGGTAAAATAGTGGTAAATTATGGTAATATAATGGTAAATAATGGTAACAGGAGTAAAAATAATAGTAACTGTAGTAAAAATAATGGTAAAATAATAGTAAAATACGGTAATATAATGGTAAATAATGGTAACAGGAGTGAAAATAATGGTAACTGGAGTGAAATTATGGTGAAATAATGGTAAATAATGGTAACAGGAGTGAAAATAATGGTAACTGGAGTGAAAATAATGGTAAAATAATGGTAAATTATGGTAAAATAATAGTAAATAATGGTAACAGGAGACAAAATAATGGTAACTGTAGTGAAAATAATGGTAAAATAATGGTAAATTATGGAAAAATAATGGTAAATAATGGTGACAGGAGTGAAAATAATGGTTACTGGAGTGAAAATAATGTTAAGATAATGGTAAATTATGGTAAAATAATGGTAAATAATGGTAACAGGAGTGAAAATAATGGTAAATGGAGTGAAAATAATGGTAAATTATGGTTAGATAATGGTCAATAATGGTAACAGGAGTGAAAATAATGCTAACTGGAGTTATTTAATGGTAAAATAATGGTAAATAATGGTAACAGGAGTGAAAATAATGGTAACTGGAGTTAAAATTATGGTAAAATAATGGTAAATTATGGTAAAATAATGGTAAATGATGGTAACAAGAGTGAAAATAATGGTAACTGGAGTAAAAATAATGGTAAAATAATGGTAAATTATGGTAAAATAATGGTAAATAACGGTAACAGGAGTAAAAATATTGCTAACTGGAGTTATATAATGGTAAAATAATGGTAAATAATGGTAACAGGAGTTGAAATAATGGTAACTGGAGTTAAAATTATGGTAAAATAATGATAAATTATGGTAAAATAATGGAAAATAATGGTAACAGGAGTGAAAATAATGGTAACTGGAGTGAAAATAATGGTAAATTATGCTAAAAAAAGGTAATTAGTGGTAACAGGAGTGAAAATAATGGTAACTGGAGTGAAAATAATGGTAAAATTATGGTAAATTATGGTAAAATAATGGTAAATAATGGTAACATGAGTGAAAATAATGGTAACTGGAGTGAAAATAATGGTAAAATAATGGTAAATTTTGGTAAAATAATGGTAAAAAATGGTAACAGGAATGAAAATAATGGCAACTGGAGTGAAAATAATGGTAAAATAATAGTAAATTATGGTAAAATAATGGTAAATTATGGTAACAGGAGTAAAAATAATGGTAACTGGAGTGAAGATATTGGTAAAATAATGGTATATTATGGTAAAATTACTGGCAAATAATGGTAACAGGAGTGAAAATAATGGTAACAGGAGTGAAAATAATGGTAAAATAATGGTAAATTATGGTAAAATAATGGTAAATAGTGGTAACAGGAGTGAAAATAATGGTAACTGGAGTGGAAATAATGGTAAAATAATGGTAAATTATGGTAAAATAATAGTAAATTATGGTTAAATAATGGTAAATTATGGTACCAGGAGTGAAAATAATGGTTATTGGAGTGAAAATAATGGTAAAATAATGGTAAATTATGGTAATATAATGGTAAATAATGGTAACTGGAGTGAAAATAATGGTAACTGGAGTGAAAATAATGGTAAAATAATGGTAAATTATGGTACAATAATGGTAAATAATGGTTACAGGAGTGAAAAATATGGTAATTGGATTAAAATTATGGTAAAATATAGGTAAATAATGGTAAAATAATGGTAAATAATGGTAACAGGAGTAAAATAATTGGTAACTGGAGTGAAAATAATGGTAAAATAATGGTAAATTATTGAAAAATAATGGTAAATAATGGTAACAGGAGACAAAATAATGGTAACTGTAGTGAAAATAATGGTAAAATAATGGTAAATTATGGAAAAATAATGGTAAATAATGGTGACAGGAGTGAAAATAATGGTTACTGGAGTGAAAATAATGTTAAGATAATGGTAAATTATGGTAAAATAATGGTAAATAATGGTAACAGGAGTGAAAATAATGGTAAATGGAGTGAAAATAATGGTAAATTATGGTTAGATAATTTTCAATAATGGTAACAGGAGTGAAAATAATGCTAACTGGAGTTATTTAATGGTAAAATAATGGTAAATAATGGTAACAGGAGTGAAAATAATGGTAACTGGAGTTAAAATTATGGTAAAATAATGGTAAATTATGGTAAAATAATGGTAAATGATGGTAACAAGAGTGAAAATAATGGTAACTGGAGTAAAAATAATGGTAAAATAATGGTAAATTATGGTAAAATAATGGTAAATAACGGTAACAGGAGTGAAAATATTGCTAACTGGAGTTATATAATGGTAAAATAATGGTAAATAATGGTAACAGGAGTGGAAATAATGGTAACTGGAGTTAAAATTATGGTAAAATAATGATAAATTATGGTAAAATAATGGAAAATAATGGTAACAGGAGTGGAAATAATGGTAACTGGGGTGAAAATAATGGTAAATTATGCTAAAAAAAGGTAATTAGTGGTAACAGGAGTGAAAATAATGGTAACTGGAGTGAAAATAATGGTAAAATTATGGTAAATTATGGTAAAACAATGGTAAATAATGGTAACATGAGTGAAAATAATGGTAACTGGAGTGAAAATAATGGTAAAATAATGGTAAATTTTGGTAAAATAATGGTAAAAAATGGTAACAGGAATGAGAATAATGGCAACTGGAGTGAAAATAATGGTAAAATAATAGTAAATTATGGTAAAATAATGGTAAATTATGGTAACAGGAGTAAAAATAATGGTAACTGGAGTGAAGATATTGGTAAAATAATGGTATATTATGGTAAAATTACTGGCAAATAATGGTAACAGGAGTGAAAATAATGGTAACAGGAGTGAAAGTAATGGTAAAATAATGGTAAATTATGGTAAAATAATGGTAAATAGTGGTAACAGGAGTGAAAATAATGGTAACTGGAGTGGAAATAATGGTAAAATAATGGTAAATTATGGTAAAATAATAGTAAATTATGGTTAAATAATGGTAAATTATGGTACCAGGAGTGAAAATAATGGTTATTGGAGTGAAAATAATGGTAAAATAATGGTAAATTATGGTAATATAATGGTAAATAATGGTAACTGGAGTGAAAATAATGGTAACTGGAGTGAAAATAATGGTAAAATAATGGTAAATTATGGTACAATAATGGTAAATAATGGTTACAGGAGTGAAAAATATGGTAATTGGATTAAAATTATGGTAAAATATAGGTAAATAATGGTAAAATAATGGTAAATAATGGTAACAGGAGTAAAATAATTGGTAACTGGAGTGAAAATAATGGTAAAATAATGGTAAATTATTGAAAAATAATGGTAAATAATGGTAACAGGAGACAAAATAATGGTAACTGTAGTGAAAATAATTGTAAAATAATGGTAAATTATGGTAAAATAATGGTAAATAACGGTAACAGGAGTGGAAATAATGGCAACTGGAGTTAAGTAATGGTAAAATAATGGTAAATAATGGTACCAGGAGTGAAAATAAGGGCAACTGGAGTTAAAATCTTGGTAAAATATTGGTAAATTATGGTAAAATAATGGTAAATAATGGTAACCGGAGTGAAAATAATGGTAACTGGAGTGAAAATAATGGTAAATAATGCTAAAAAAATGGTAATTAATGGTAACAGGAGTGAAAATAATGGTAACTGGAGTGAAAATAATGGTAAAATTATGGTAAATTAAGGTAAAATAATGGTAAATAATGGTAACTCGAGTAAAAGTAATGGTAACTGGAGTGAAAATAATGGTAAAATAATGGTAAATTCTGGTAAAATAATGGCAAATAATGGTAACAGGAGTGAAAATAATGATAAAATAATGGTAAATTATGGTCAAATAAAGGTAAATAATGGTAAGAGGAGTGAAAATAATGGTAACTGGAGTGAAAATAAAGGCAAAATAATGGTAAATTATGGTAAAATAATGGTAAATTATGGTAAATTTTGGTTAAATAATGGTAAATAATGGTTAAATAATGGTAAATAATGGTAACAGGAGTGAAAATAATGGTAACTGGAGTGAAAATAATGGTAAAATAATGGTACATTATAGTAAAATAATGGTAAATAATGGTAACAGGAGTTACAATAATGGTAACAGGAGTGAAAATAATGGTAACTGGATTGAAAAGAATCGTAAAATAATGGTAAATTATTTAATAATAATGGTAAATAATGGTAACAGGAGTTAAAATAATGGTAACAGGAGTGAAAATAATGGTAACTGGAGTGAAATTATGGTGAAATAATGGTAAATTATGGTAACAGGAGTGAAAATAATGGTAACTGGAGTGAAAATAATGGTAAAATAATGGTAAATTATGGTAAAATAATGGTAAATAATGGTAACAGGAGACAAAATAATGGTAACTGTAGTGAAAAAAATGGTAAAATAATGGTAAATTATGGAAAAATAATGGTAAATAATGGTGACAGGAGTGAAAATAATGGTTACTGGAGTGAAAATAATGTTAAGATAATGGTAAATTATGGTAAAATAATGGTAAATAATGGTAACAGGAGTGAAAATAATGGTAAATGGAGTGAAAATAATGGTAAATTATGGTTAGATAATGGTCAATAATGGTAACAGGAGTGAAATTAATGCTAACTGGAGTTATTTAATGGTAAAATAATGGTAACAGGAGTGAAAATAATGGTAACTGGAGTTAAAATTATGGTAAAATAATGGTAAATTATGGTAAAATAATGGTAAATGATGGTAACAAGAGTGAAAATAATGGTAACTGGAGTAAAAATAATGGTAAAATAATGGTAAATTATGGTAAAATAATGGTAAATAACGGTAACAGGAGTGAAAATATTGCTAACTGGAGTTATATAATGGTAAAATAATGGTAAATAATGGTAACAGGAGTGAAAAAAATGGTAACTGGAGTTAAAATTATGGTAAAATAATGATAAATTATGGTAAAATAATGGAAAATAATGGTAACAGGAGTGAAAATAATGGTAAATGGAGTGAAAATAATGGTTAATTATGCTAAAAAAAAGGTAATTAATGGTAACAGGAGTGAAAATAATGGTAACTGGAGTGAAAATAATGGTAAAATTATGGTAAATTATGGTAAAATAATGGTAATTAATGGTAACATGAGTGAAAATAATGGTAACTGGAGTGAAAATAATGGTAAAATAATGGTAAATTTTGGTAAAATAATGGTAAAAAATGGTAACAGGAATGAAAATAATGGCAACTGGAGTGAAATTAATGGTAAAATAATAGTAAATTATGGTAAAATAATGGTAAATAATGGTAACAGGAGTAAAAATAATGGTAACTGGAGTGAAAATATTGGTAAAATAATGGTATATTATGGTAAAATTACTGGCAAATAATGGTAACAGGAGTGAAAATAATGGTAACAGGAGTGAAAATAATGGTAAAATAATGGTAAATTATGGTAAAATAATGGTAAATAGTGGTAACAGGAGTGAAAATAATGGTAACTGGAGTGGAAATTATGGTAAATTATGGTACATTATGGTAAAATAATAGTAAATTATGGTTAAATAATGGTAAATTATGGTAACAGGAGTGAAAATAATGGTAATTGGAGTGAAAATAATGGTAAAATAATGGTAAATTATGGTAATATAATGGTAAATAATGGTAACTGGAGTGAAAATAATGGTAACTGGAGTGAAAATAATGGTAAAATAATGGTAAATTATGATACAATAATGGTAAATTATGGTTACAGGAGTGAAAAATATGGTAATTGGATTAAAATTATGGTAAAATAATGGCAAAAAATGGTAACAGGAGTAAAATTAATGGTAACTGGAGTGAAAATAATGGTAAAATAATGGTAAATTATTGAAAAATAATGGTAAATTATTGAAAAATAATGGTAAATAATGGTAACAGGAGACAAAATAATGGTAACTGTAGTGAAAATAATTGTAAAATAATGGTAAATTATGGTAAAATAATGGTAAATAACGGTAACAGGAGTGGAAATAATGGCAACTGGAGTTAAGTAATGGTAAAATAATGGTAAATAATGGTAACATGAGTGAAAATAAGGGCAACTGGAGTTAAAATCTTGGTAAAATAATGGTAAATTATGGTAAAATAATGGTAAATAATGGTAACCGGAGTGAAAATATTGGTAAATGGAGTGAAAATAATGGTAAATTATGCTAAAAAAATGGTAATTAATGGTAACAGGAGTGAAAATAATGGTAACTGGAGTGAAAATAATGGTAAAATTATGGTAAATTAAGGTAAAATAATGGTAAATAATGGTAACTCGAGTAAAAGTAATGGTAACTGGAGTGAAAATAATGGTAAAATAATGGTAAATTTTGGTAAAATAATGGTAAATAATGGTAACAGGAATGAAAATAATGGTAACTGGAGTGAAAATAATGGTAAAATAATAGTAAATTATGGTAAAATAATGGCAAATAATGGTAACAGGAGTGAAAATAATGGTAAAATAATGGTAAATTATGGTCAAATAAAGGTAAATAATGGTAAGAGGAGTGAAAATAATGGTAACTGGAGTGAAAATAAAGGCAAAATTATGGTAAATAATGGTAAAATTATGGTAAATTATGGTAAATTTTGGTTAAATAATGGTAAATAATGGTTAAATAATGGTAAATAATGGTAACAGGAGTGAAAATAATGGTAACTGGAGTGAAAATAATGGTAAAATAATGGTACATTATGGTAAACTTATGGTAAATAATGGTAACAGGAGTTAAAATAATGGTAACAGGAGTGAAAATATAGGTAACTGGATTGAAAAGAATGGTAAAATAATGGTAAATTATTTAAAAACTATGGTAAATAATTGTAACTGGAGTGAAAATAATGGTAACTGGAGTGAAAATAATGGTAAAATAATGGTACATTATGGTAAAATAATGGTAAATAATGGTAACAGGAGTTAAAATAATGGTAACAGGAGTGAAAATAATGGTAACTGGATTGAAAAGAATGGTAAAATAATGGTAAATTATTTAAAAATAATGGTAAATAATGGTAACAGGAGTTAAAATAATGGTAACAGGAGTGAAAATAATGGTAACTGGAGTGAAAATAATGGTAAAATAATGGTAAATTATTTAAAAATAATGGTAAATAATGGTAACAGGATAGAAAATAATGGTAAATGGAGTGAAAATAATGGTGAAATAATGGTAAATTATGGTAAAATAATGGTAAATAATGGTAACAGAAGTGAAAACAATGGTAACTGGAGTGAAAATAATGGTAAAATAATGGTAAATTATTGTAAAAAAAGGTAAATAATGGTAACAGGAGTGAAAATAATGGTAACTGGAGTGAAAATAATGGTAAAATAATGGTAAATTATGGTAAAATAATGGTAAATTATGGTGAAATAATGGTAAATAATGGTAACTGGAGTGAAAATAATGGTAACTGGAGTGAAAATAATGGTAAAATAATGGTAAATTATGGTAAAATAATGGTAAATAATGGTAACAGGAGTGAAAATAATGGTAACTGGAGTGAAAATAATGGTAAAATAATGGTAAATTATGGTAAAATAATGGTAAATAATGGTAACAGGAGTGAAAATAATGGTAACTGGAGTGAAATTATGGTGAAATAATGGTAAATAATGGTAACAGGAGTGAAAATAATGGTAACTGGAGTGAAAATAATGGTAAAATAATGGTAAATTATGGTAAAATAATGGTAAATAATGGTAACAGGAGACAAAATAATGGTAACTGGAGTGAAAATAATGGTAAAATAATGGTAAATTATGGTAAAATAATGGTAAATAATGGTAACAGGAGTGAAAATAATGGTAACTGGAGTGAAAATAATGGTAAAATAATGGTAAATTATGGTAAAATAATGGTAAATAATGGTAACAGGAGTGAAAATAATGGTAAACTGGAGTGAAAATAATGGTAAAATTATGGTAAATTAGAATAATGGTAAATAATGGTAACAGGAGTGAAAATAATGGTAACTGGAGTTATTTAATGGTAAAATAATGGTAAATAATGGTAACAGGAGTGAAAATAATGGTAACTGGAGTGAAAATAATGGTAAAATAATGGTAAATTATGAAAATAATGGTAAATAATGGTAACAGGAGTGAAAATAATGGTAACTGGAGTGAAAATAATGGTAAAATAATGGTAAATTATGGTAAAATAATGGTAAATAACGGTAACAGGAGTGAAAATATTTTAAAATAATGGTAAATAATGGTAACAGGCGTTAAAATAATGGTAACAGGAGTGAAAATAATGGTAACTGGAGTGAAAATAATGGTAAATTATGGTAAAATAATGGTAAATAATGGTAACAGGAGTGAAAATAATGGTAACTGGAGTGAAAATAATGGTAAAATAATGGTAAATTATGGTAAAATAATGGTAAATAATGGTAACAGGAGTGAAAATAATGGTAACTGGAGTGAAAATAATGGTAAAATAATGGTAAATTATGGTAAAATAATGGTAAATAATGGTAACAGGAGTGAAAATAATGGTAACTGGAGTGAAAATAATGGTAAAATAATGGTAAATTATGGTAAAATAATGGTAAATTATGGTAAATAATGGTAAATAATGGTAACAGGAGTGAAAATAATGGTAACTGGAGTGAAAATAATGGTAAAATAATGGTAAATTATGGTAAAATAATGGTAAATAATGGTAACAGGAGTGAAAATAATGGTAACTGGAGTGAAAATAATGGTAAAATAATGGTAAATTATGGTAAAATAATGGTAAATAATGGTAACAGGAGTGAAAATAATGGTAACTGGAGTGAAATTATGGTGAAATAATGGTAAATAATGGTAACAGGAGTGAAAATAATGGTAACTGGAGTGAAAATAATGGTAAAATAATGGTAAATTATGGTAAAATAATGGTAAATAATGGTAACAGGAGTGAAAATAATGGTAACTGGAGTGAAAATAATGGTAAAATAATGGTAAATTATGGTAAAATAATGGTAAATAATGGTAACAGGAGTGAAAATAATGGTAACTGGAGTGAAAATAATGGTAAAATAATGGTAAATTATGGTAAAATAATGGTAAATAATGGTAACAGGAGTGAAAATAATGGTAACTGGAGTGAAAATAATGGTAAATTATGGTAAAATAATGGTAAATAATGGTAACAGGAGTGAAAATAATGGTAACTGGAGTTATGGTTTAATGGTAAAATAATGGTAAATAATGGTAACAGGAGTGAAAATAATGGTAACTGGAGTTTAAATATAATGGTAAAATAATGGTAAATTATGGTAAAATAATGGTAAATGATGGTAACAAGAGTGAAAATAATGGTAACTGGAGTAAAAATAATGGTAAAATAATGGTAAATTATGGTAAAATAATGGTAAATAACGGTAACAGGAGTGAAAATAATGCTAACTGGAGTTATATAATGGTAAAATAATGGTAAATAATGGTAACAGGTGTGAAAATAATGGTAACTGGAGTTATAATTATGGTAAAATAATGATAAATTATGGTAAAATAATGGTAAATAATGGTAACTGGAGTGAAAATAATGGTAAATTATGCTAAAAAAATGGTAATTAATGGTAACAGGAGTGAAAATAATGGTAACTGGAGTGAAAATAATGGTAAAATTATGGTAAATTATGGTAAAATAATGGTAAATAATGGTAACATGAGTGAAAATAATGGTAACTGGAGTGAAAATAATGGTAAAATAATGGTAAATTTTGGTAAAATAATGGTAAATAATGGTAACAGGAATGAAAATAATGGCAACTGGAGTGAAAATAATGGTAAAATAATAGTAAATTATGGTAAAATAATGGTAAATAATGGTAACAGGAGTAAAAATAATGGTAACTGGAGTGAAAATATTGGTAAAATAATGGTATATTATGGTAAAATTACTGGAAAATAATGGTAACAGGAGTGAAAATAATGGTAACAGGAGTGAAAATAATGGTAAAATAATGGTAAATTATGGTAAAATAATGGTAAATAGTGGTAACAGGAGTGAAAATAATGGTAACTGGAGTGGAAATAATGGTAAAATAATGGTAAATTATGGTAAAATAATAGTAAATTATGGTAAAATAATGGTAAATAATGGTAACAGGAGTGAAAATAATGGTAATTGGAGTGAAAATAATGGTAAAATAATGGTAAATTATGGTAATATAATGGTAAATAATGGTAACAGGAGTGAAAATAATGGTAACTGGAGTGAAAATAATGGTAAAATAATGGTAAATTATGGTAAAATAATGGTAAAAAATGGTAACAGGATTGAAAATAATGGTAACGAGTGAAAATAATTGGTAAAATAATAGTAAATGATGGTAAAATAATGGTAAATAATGGTAACAGGAGTGAAAATAATGGTAACTGGAGTGAAAATAATGGTAAAATAATGGTAATTATGGTAAAATAATGGTAAATAATGGTAACTGGAGTGAAAATAATGGTAACTGGAGTGAAGATAATGGTAAAATAATGGTAAATTATGGTAAAATAATGGTAAATAATGGTAACAGGAGTTAAAATAATGATAACAGGAGTGAAAATAATGGTAACTGGAGTGAAAAGAATGGTAAAATAATGGGAAATTATGGTAAAATAATGGTAAATAATGGTAACCGGAGTGAAAATAATGGTAACTGGAGTGAAAATAATGGTAAATAATGCTAATGGTAAAATAATGGTAAATTAATGGTAACAGGAGTGAAAATAATGGTAACTGGAGTGAAAATAATGGTAAAATAATGGTAAATTATTTAAAATGAATGGTAAATAATGGTAACAGGAGTGAAGATAATGGTAACTGGAGTGAAAATAATGGTAAAATAATGGTTAATTATGGTAAAATAATGGTAAATAATGGTAACAGGAGTGAAAATAATGGTAAAATAATGGTAAATTATGGTAAAATAAAGGTAAATAATGGTAAGAGGAGTGAAAATAATGGTAACTGGAGTGAAAATAAAGGCAAAATAATGGTAAATTATGGTAAAATAATGGTAAATTATGGTAAATTTTGGTTAAATAATGGTAAATAATGGTTAAATAATGGTAAATAATGGTAACAGGAGTGAAAATAATGGTAACTGGAGTGAAAATAATGGTAAAATAATGGTACATTATGGTAAAATAATGGTAAATAATGGTAACAGGAGTTAAAATAATGATAACAGGAGTGAAAATAATGGTAACTGGAGTGAAAAGAATGGTAAAATAATGGTAAATTATTTTAAAATAGTGGTAAATAATGGTAACAGGAGTTAAAATAATGATAACAGGAGTGAAAATAATGGTAACTGGAGTGAAAATTATGGTAAAATAATGGTAGTTATGGTAAAATAATGGTAAATAATGGTAAAATAATGGTAAATAATGGTAACAGGAGTGAAAATAATGGTAACTGGAGTGAAAATTATGGTAAAATAATGGTAAATTATGGTAAAATAATTGTGAATAATAGTACAGGAGTGAAAATAATGGTAAAATAATGGTAAATTTTGGAAAAATAATGGTAAATAATGGTAACAGGAGTGAAAATAATTGTTACTGGAGTGAAAATAATGGTAAAATAATGGTAAATAATGGTAACTGGAGTGAAAATAATGGTAACTGGAGTGAAAATAATGGTTAAATTATGGTAAATTATGGTAAAATAATGGTAAATAATGGTAACAGGAGAGAAAATAATGGTAACTGGAGTGAAAATAATGGTAAAATAATGGTAAATTATGATGAAATAATGGTAAATAATGGTAACAGGAGTGAAAATAATGGTAACTGGAGTGAAAATAATGGTAAAATAATGGTAAAATAATGGTAAATCATGGTAACAGGAGTGAAAATAATGGTAACTGGAGTGAAAATAATGGTAAAATAATGGTAAATTATGGTAAAATAATGGTAAATAATGGTAACAGGAGTGAAAATAATAGTAACTGGAGTGAAAATAATGGTAAAATAATGGTAAATTATGGTAAAATAATGGTAAATAATGGTAACAGGAGTGAAAATAATGGTAACTGGAGTGAAAATAATGGTAAATTATGGTAACATAATGGTAAATTATGGTAAAAGGAGTGAAAATAATGGTAACTGGAGTAAACATAATGGTAGAATTTTGGTAAATTATGGTAAAATAATGGTAAATAATGGTAACAGGAGTGAAAATAATGGTAACTGGAGTGAAAATAATGGTAAAATAATGGTAAATTATGGTAAAATAATGGTAAATAATGGTAACAGGAGTGAAAATAATGGTAACTGGAGTGAAAATAATGGTAAAATAATGGTAAATTATGGTAAAATAATGGTAAATAATGGTAACAGGAGTGAAAATAATGGTAACTGGAGTGAAAATAATGGTAAAATAATGGTAAAATAATGGAAAATCATGGTAACAGGAGTGAAAATAATGGTAACTGGAGTGAAAATAATGGTAAAATAATGGTAAATTATGGTAAAATAATGGTAAATAATGGTAACAGGAGTGAAAATAATAGTAACTGGAGTGAAAATAATGGTAAAATAATGGTAAATTATGGTAAAATAATGGTAAATAATGGTAACAGGAGTGAAAATAATGGTAACTGGAGTGAAAATAATGGTAAATTATGGTAAAATAATGGTAAATTATGGTAAAAGGAGTGAAAATAATGGTAACTGGAGTGAACATAATGGTAGAATTTTGGTAAATTATGGTAAAATAATGGTAAATAATGGTAGAAGGAGTGAAAATAATGGTAACTGGAGTGAAAATAATGGTAAAATAATGGTAAATTATGGTAAAATAATGGTAAATAATGGTAACAGGAGTGAAAATAATGGTAACTGGAGTGAAAATAATGGTAAAATAATGGTAAATTATGGTAAAATAATGGTTAATTATGGTAACATGAGTGAAAATAATGGTAACTGGAGTGAAAATAACGGTAAAATAATGGTAAATTTTGGTAAAATAATGGTAAATAATGGTAACAGGAATGAAAATAATGGCAACTGGAGTGAAAATAATGGTAAAATAATGGTAAATTATGGTAAAATAATGGCAAATAATGGTAACAGGAGTGAAAATAATGGTAACTGGAGTGAAAATAATGGTAAAATAATGGTAAATTATGGTAAAATAATGGTAAATAATGGTAACAGGAGTGAAAAGAATGGTAACAGGAGTGAAAATAATGGTAACTGGAGTGAAAATAATGGTAAAATAATGGTAAATTATGGTAAAAAGATTGTAAATAATGGTAACAGGAGTGAAAATAATGGTAACTGGAGTGAAAATAATGGTAAATTATGGTAAAATAATGGTAAATTATGGTAAAAGGAGTGAAAATGATGGTAACGGGAGTGAAAATAATGGTAAAATAATGGTAAATTATGGTAAAATAATGGTAAATAATGGTAGAAGGAGTGAAAATAATGGTAACTGGAGTGAAAATAATGGTAAAATAATGGTAAATTATGGTAAAATAATGGTAAATAATGGTAACAGGAGTGAAAATAATGGTAACTGGAGTGAAAATAATGGTAAAATTATGGTAAATTATGGTAAAATAATGGTAAATAATGGTAACATGAGTGAAAATAATGGTAACTGGAGTGAAAATAATGGTAAAATAATGGTAAATTTTGGTAAAATAATGGTAAATAATGGTAACAGGAATGAAAATAATGGCAACTGGAGTGAAAATAATGGTAAAATAATAGTAAATTATGGTAAAATAATGGTAAATAATGGTAACAGGAGTGAAAATAATGGTAATTGGAGTGAAAATAATGGTAAATTATGGTAAAATAATGGTAAATTATGGTAAAAGGAGTGAAAATAATGGTAACTGGAGTGAAAATAATGGTAAAATAATGGTAAATTATGGTAACATAATGGTAAATCATGGTAACAGGAGTGAAAATAATGGTAACTGGAGTGAAAATAATGGTAAACTATGGTAAAATAATGGTAAATTATGGTAACAGGAGTGAAAATAATGGTAACTGGAGTGAAAATAATGGTAAAATAATGGTAAATTATGGTAAAATAATGGTAAATAATGGTAACAAGAGTGAAAATAATGGTAACTGGAGTGAAAATAATGGTAAAATAATGGTAAATTATGATAAAATAATGGTAAATAGTGGTAACAGGAGTAAAAATAATGGTAACTGGAGTGAAAATAATGGTAAAATAATGGTAAAATAATGGTAAATCATGGTAACAGGAGTGAAAATAATGGTAATTGGAGTTAAAATAATAGTAAAATAATGGTAAATTATGGTAAAATAATGGTAAATAATGGTAACAGGAGTGAAAATAATGGTAACTGGAGTGAAAATAATGGTAAAATAATGGTAAATTATGGTAAAATAATGGTAAATAATGGTAACAGGAGTGAAAATAATGGTAACTGGAGTGAAAATAATGGTAAATTATGGTAAAATAATGGTAAATAATGGTAAAAGGAGTGAAAATAATGGTAACTGGAGTGAACATAATGGTAGAATTTTGGTAAATTATGGTAAAATAATGGTAAATAATGGTAACAGGAGTGAAAATAATGGTAACTGGAGTGAAAATAATGGTAAAATAATGGTAAATTATGGTAAAATAATGGTAAATAATGGTAACAGGAGTGAAAATAATGGTAACTGGAGTGAAAATAATGGTAAAATTATGGTAAATTATGGTAAAATAATGGTTAATAATGGTAACATGAGTGAAAATAATGGTAACTGGAGTGAAAATAATGGTAAAATAATGGTAAATTTTGGTAAAATAATGGTTAATAATGGTAACAGGAATGAAAATAATGGTAACTGGAGTGAAAATAATGGTAAAATAATGGTAAATTATGGTAAAATAATGGTAAATAATGGTAACAGGAGTGAAAATAATGGTAACTGGAGTGAAAATAATGGTAAAATAATGGTAAATTATGGTAAAATAATGGTAAATAATGGTAACAGGAGTGAAAATAATGGTAACAGGAGTGAAAATAATGGTAACTGGAGTTAAAATAATAGTAAAATAATGGTAAATTATGGTAAAATAATGGTAAATAATGGTAACAGGAGTGAAAATAATGGTAACTGGAGTGAAAATAATGGTAAAATAATGGTAAATTATGGTAAAAAGATGGTAAATAATGGTAACAGGAGTGAAAATAATGGTAACTGGAGTGAAGATAATGGTAAATTATGGTAAAATAATGGTAAATTATGGTAACAGGAGTGAAAATAATGGTAACTGGAGTGAACATAATGGTAGAATTTTGGTAAATTATGGTAAAATAATGGTAAATAATGGTAACAGGAGTGAAAGTAATGGTAACTGGAGTGAAAATAATGGTAAAATAATGGTAAATTATGGTAAAATAATGGTAAAAAATGGTAACAGGAGTGAAAATAATGGTAACTGGAGTGAAAATAATGGTAAAATTATGGTAAATTATGGTAAAATAATGGTTAATAATGGTAACAGGAGTGAAAATAATGGTAACTGGAGTGAAAATAATGGTAAAATAATGGTAAATTTTGGTAAAATAATGGTAAATAATGGTAACAGGAATGAAAATAATGGCAACTGGAGTGAAAATAATGGTAAAATAATAGTAAATTTTGGTAAAATAATGGTAAATAATGGTAACAGGAGTGAAAATAATGGTAACTGGAGTGAAAATATTGGTAAAATAATGGTATATTATGGTAAAATAATGGTAAATAATGGTAACAGGAGTGAAAATAATGGTAACAGGAGTGAAAATAATGGTAAAATAATGGTAAATTATGGTAAAATAATGGTAAATATTGGTAACAGGAGTGAAAATAATGGTAACTGGAGTGAAAATAATGGTAAAATAATGGTAAATTATGGTAAAATAATAGTAAATTATGGTAAAATAATGGTAAATAATGGTAACAGGAGTGAAAATAATGGTAATTGGAGTGAAAATAATGGTAAAATTATGGTAAATTTTGGTAAAATAATGGTAAATAATGGTAACAGGAATGAAAATAATGGCAACTGGAGTGAAGATAATGGTAAAATAATAGTAAATTTTGGTAAAATAATGGTAAATAATGGTAACAGGAGTGAAAATAATGGTAATTGGAGTGAAAATATTGGTAAAATAATGGTATATTATGGTAAAATCACTGGCAAATAATGGTAACAGGAGTGAAAATAATGGTAACAGGAGTGAAAATAATGGTAAAATAATGGTAAATTATGGTAAAATAATGGTAAATAGTGGTAACAGGAGTGAAAATAATGGTAACTGGAGTGAAAATAATGGTAAAATAATGGTAAATTATGGTAAAATAATAGTAAATTATGGTAAAATAATGGTAAATAATGGTAACAGGAGTGAAAATAATGGTAATTGGAGTGAAAATAATGGTAAAATAATGGTAAATAATGGTAACAGGAGTAAAATTAATGGAAACTGGAGTGAAAATAATGGTAAAATAATGGTAAATTATGGTAAAATAATGGTAAATAATGGTAACAGGAGACAAAATAATGGTAACTGTAGTGAAAATAATTGTAAAATAATGGTAAATTATGGTAAAATAATGGTAAATAACGGTAAAAGGAGTGAAAATAATGGCAACTGGAGTTAAGTAATGGTAAAATAATGGTAAATAATGGTAATAGGAGTGAAAATAAGGGCAACTGGAGTTAAAATCTTGGTAAAATAATGGTAAATTATGGTAAAAGAATGGTAAATAATGGTAACCGGAGTGAAAATAATGGTAACTGGAGTGAAAATAATGGTAAATTATGCTAAAAAAATGGTAATTAATGGTAACAGGAGTGAAAATAATGGTAACTGGAGTGAAAATAGTGGTAAAATTATGGTAAATTATGGAACAGTAATAGTAAATTATGGTTAAATAGTGGTAAATAATGCTAACAGGAGTGAAAATAATGGTAACTGGAGTGAAAATAATGGTAAAATAATGGTAAATTATGGTAATATAATGGTAAATAATGGTAACAGGAGTGAAAATAATGGTAAGTGGAGTGAAATTATGGTGAAATTATGGAAAATAATGGTAACAGGAGTGAAAATAATGGTAACAGGAGTAAAAATAATGGTAAAATAATATTAAATTATGGTAAAACAATGGTAAATAATGGTAACAGGAGTGAAAATAATGGTAACTGGAGTGAAAATAATGGTAAAATAATAATAAATTATGGTAAAATAATGGTAAATAATGGTAACAGGAGTGAAAATAATGGTAACTGTATTGAAAATAATGGTAAAATAATGGTAAATTATGGTAAAATAATGGTAAATAATGGTAACAGGAGTGAAAATAATGATAACTGGAGTTAAAAAAAGGTAAAATAATGGTAAATAATGGTAACAGGAGTGAAAATAATGGTAACTGGAGTTAAAAGTATGGTAAATAATGGTAAATTATGGTAAAATAATGGTAAATAATGGTAACAGGAGTGAAAATAATGGTAACTGTAGTGAAAATAATGGTAAATTATGGTAAAAAAATGGTAATTAATGAAAACAGGTGTGAAAATAATGGTAAAATAATGGTAAATTATTGTAAAATAATGGTAAAAAATGGAAACATGAGTGAAAATAATGGTACTGGAGTGAAAATAATGATAAAATAATGGTAAATTATGGTTAAACAATGGTAAATAATGGTAACAGGAGTGAAAATAATTGTTACTGGATTGAAAATAATGGTAAAATAATGGTAAATTATGGTACAATAATGGTAAATAATGGTAACAGGAGTGAAAATAATGGTAACAGGAGTGAAAATAATGGTAACTGGAGTGAAAATAATGGTAAAATAATGGTAAATTATGGTAAAAAGATTGTAAATAATGGTAACAGGAGTGAAAATAATGGTAACTGGAGTGAAAATAATGGTAAATTATGGTAAAATAATGGTAAATTATGGTAACAGGAGTGAAAATAATGGTAACTGGAGTGAACATAATGGTAGAATTTTGGTAAATTATGGTAAAATAATGGTAAATAATGGTAACAGGAGTGAAAATAATGGTAACTGGAGTGAAAATAATGGTAAAATAATGGTAAATTATGGTAAAATAATGGTAAAAAATGGTAACAGGAGTGAAAATAATGGTAACTGGAGTGAAAATAATGGTAAAATTATGGTAAATTATGGTAAAATAATGGTTAATAATGGTAACATGAGTGAAAATAATGGTAACTGGAGTGAAAATAATGGTAAAATAATGGTAAATTTTGGTAAAATAATGGTAAATAATGGTAACAGGAATGAAAATAATGGCAACTGGAGTGAAAATAATGGTAAAATAATAGTAAATTATGGTAAAATAATGGTAAATAATGGTAACAGGAGTGAAAATAATGGTAATTGGAGTGAAAATAATGGTAAATTATGGTAAAATAATGGTAAATTATGGTAAAAGGAGTGAAAATAATGGTAACTGGAGTGAAAATAATGGTAAAATAATGGTAAATTATGGTAACATAATGGTAAATAATGGTAACAGGAGTGAAAATAATGGTAACTGGAGTGAAAATAATGGTAAACTATGGTAAAATAATGGTAAATTATGGTAAAAGGAGTGAAAATAATGGTAACTGGAGTGAAAATAATGGTAAAATAATGGTAAATTATGGTAAAATAATGGTAAATAATGGTAACAGGAGTGAAAATAATGGTAACTGGAGTGAAAATAATGGTAAAATAATGGTAAATTATGATAAAATAATGGTAAATAGTGGTAACAGGAGTGAAAATAATGGTAACTGGAGAGAAAATAATGGTAAAATAATGGTAAAATAATGGTAAATAATGGTAACAGGAGTGAAAATAATGGTAATTGGAGTTAAAATAATGGTAAAATAATGGTAAATTATGGTAAAATAATGGTAAATAATGGTAACAGGAGTGAAAATAATAGTAACTGGAGTGAAAATAATGGTAAAATAATGGTAAATTATGGTAAAATAATGGTAAATAATGGTAACAGGAGTGAAAATAATGGTAACTGGAGTGAAAATAATGGTAAATTATGGTAAAATAATGGTAAATAATGGTAACAGGAGTGAAAATAATGGTAACTGGAGTGAACATAATGGTAGAATTTTGGTAAATTATGGTAAAATAATGGTAAATAATGGTAACTGGAGTGAAAATAATGGTAACTGGAGTGAAAATAATGGTAAAATAATGGTAAATTATGGTAAAATAATGGTAAATAATGGTAACAGGAGTGAAAATAATGGTAACTGGAGTGAAAATAATGGTAAAATTATGGTAAATTATGGTAAAATAATGGTTAATAATGGTAACAGGAGTGAAAATAATGGTAACTGGAGTGAAAATAATGGTAAAATAATGGTAAATTTTGGTAAAATAATGGTAAATAATGGTAACAGGAATGAAAATAATGGTAACTGGAGTGAAAATAATGGTAAAATAATGGTAAATTATGGTAAAATAATGGTAAATAATGGTAACAGGAGTGAAAATAATGGTAACTGGAGTGAAAATAATGGTAAAATAATGGTAAATTATGGTAAAATAATGGTAAATAATGGTAACAGGAGTGAAAATAATGGTAACAGGAGTGAAAATAATGGTAACTGGAGTTAAAATAATAGTAAAATAATGGTAAATTATGGTAAAATAATGGTAAATAATGGTAACAGGAGTGAAAATAATGGTAACTGGAGTGAAAATAATGGTAAAATAATGGTAAATTATGGTAAAAAGATGGTAAATAATGGTAACAGGAGTGAAAATAATGGTAACTGGAGTGAAGATAATGGTAAATTATGGTAAAATAATGGTAAATTATGGTAAAAGGAGTGAAAATAATGGTAACTGGAGTGAAAATAATGGTAGAATTTTGGTAAATTATGGTAAAATAATGGTAAATAATGGTAACAGGAGTGAAAGTAATGGTAACTGGAGTGAAAATAATGGTAAAATAATGGTAAATTATGGTAAAATAATGGTAAAAAATGGTAACAGGAGTGAAAATAATGGTAACTGGAGTGAAAATAATGGTAAAATTATGGTAAATTATGGTAAAATAATGGTAAATAATGGTAACAGGAGTGAAAATAATGGTAACTGGAGTGAAAATAATGGTAAAATAATGGTAAATTTTGGTAAAATAATGGTAAATAATGGTAACAGGAATGAAAATAATGGCAACTGGAGTGAAGATAATGGTAAAATAATAGTAAATTTTGGTAAAATAATGGTAAATAATGGTAACAGGAGTGAAAATAATGGTAATTGGAGTGAAAATAATGGTAAAATAATGGTAAATTATGGTAAAATCACTGGCAAATAATGGTAACAGGAGTGAAAATAATGGTAACAGGAGTGAAAATAATGGTAAAATAATGGTAAATTATGGTAAAATAATGGTAAATATTGGTAACAGGAGTGAAAATAATGGTAACTGGAGTGAAAATAATGGTAAAATAATGGTAAATTATGGTAAAATAATAGTAAATTATGGTAAAATAATGGTAAATAATGGTAACAGGAGTGAAAATAATGGTAATTGGAGTGAAAATAATGGTAAAATTATGGTAAATTTTGATAAAATAATGGTAAATAATGGTAACAGGAATGAAAATAATGGCAACTGGAGTGAAGATAATGGTAAAATAATAGTAAATTTTGGTAAAATAATGGTAAATAATGGTAACAGGAGTGAAAATAATGGTAATTGGAGTGAAAATATTGGTAAAATAAAGGTATATTATGGTAAAATCACTGGCAAATAATGGTAACAGGAGTGAAAATAATGGTAACAGGAGTGAAAATAATGGTAAAATAATGGTAAATTATGGTAAAATAATGGTAAATAGTGGTAACAGGAGTGAAAATAATGGTAACTGGAGTGAAAATAATGGTAAAATAATGGTAAATTATGGTAAAATAATAGTAAATTATGGTAAAATAATGGTAAATAATGGTAACAGGAGTGAAAATAATGGTAATTGGAGTGAAAATAATGGTAAAATAATGGTAAATAATGGTAACAGGAGTAAAATTAATGGAAACTGGAGTGAAAATAATGGTAAAATAATGGTAAATTATTGAAAAATAATGGTAAATAATGGTAACAGGAGACAAAATAATGGTAACTGTAGTGAAAATAATTGTAAAATAATGGTAAATTATGGTAAAATAATGGTAAATAACGGTAAAAGGAGTGAAAATAATGGCAACTGGAGTTAAGTAATGGTAAAATAATGGTAAATAATGGTAATAGGAGTGAAAATAAGGGCAACTGGAGTTAAAATCTTGGTAAAATAATGGTAAATTATGGTAAAAGAATGGTAAATAATGGTAACCGGAGTGAAAATAATGGTAACTGGAGTGAAAATAATGGTAAATTATGCTAAAAAAATGGTAATTAATGGTAACAGGAGTGAAAATAATGGTAACTGGAGTGAAAATAGTGGTAAAATTATGGTAAATTATGGAACAGTAATAGTAAATTATGGTTAAATAGTGGTAAATAATGGTAACAGGAGTGAAAATAATGGTAATTGAAGTGAAAATAATGGTAAAATAATGGTAAATTATGGTAATATAATGGTAAATAGTGGTAACAGGAGTGAAAATAATGGTAAGTGGAGTGAAATTATGGTGAAATTATGGAAAATAATGGTAACAGGAGTGAAAATAATGGTAACAGGAGTAAAAATAATGGTAAAATAATATTAAATTATGGTAAAACAATGGTAAATAATGGTAACAGGAGACAAAATAATGGTAACTGGAGTGAAAATAATGGTAAAATAATAATAAATTATGGTAAAATAATGGTAAATAATGGTAACAGGAGTGAAACTAATGGTAACTGTATTGAAAATAATGGTAAAATAATGGTAAATTATGGTAAAATAATGGTAAATAATGGTAACAGGAGTGAAAATAATGATAACTGGAGTTAAAAAAAGGTAAAATAATGGTAAATAATGGTAACAGGAGTGAAAATAATGGTAACTGGAGTTAAAAGTATGGTAAATAATGGTAAATTATGGTAAAATAATGGTAAATAATGGTAACAGGAGTGAAAATAATGGTAACTGTAGTGAAAATAATGGTAAATTATGGTAAAAAAATGGTAATTAATGAAAACAGGTGTGAAAATAATGGTAAAATAATGGTAAATTATTGTAAAATAATGGTAAAAAATGGAAACATGAGTGAAAATAATGGTACTGGAGTGCAAATAATGATAAAATAATAGTAAATTATGGTTAAACAATGGTAAATAATGGTAACAGGAGTGAAAATAATTGTTACTGGATTGAAAATAATGGTAAAATAATGGTAAATTATGGTACAATAATGGTAAATAATGGTAACAGGAGTGAAAATAATGGTAACTGGAGAAAAAATAAATGAAAAATTATGGTACATAACGGTAAAATAATGGTAAATAATGGTATCAGGAGTTAAAATAATGGTAACTGGAGTGAAAATAATGGTAAAAGGAGTGAAAATAATGGTAAAATAATGTTAATTGTTTTAAAATAATGGTAAGTAATGGTAACAGGAGTGAAAATAATGGTAACTGGAGTGAAAATAATGGTAACATAATGGTAAATTATGGTAAAATAATGTTAAATAATGGTAACAGGAGTGAAAATAATGGTAACTGGAGTGAAAATAATGGTAAAATAATGGTAAAATTATGGTAAAATAATGGCAAATAATGGTAACAGGAGTGAAAATAATGGTAAGTGGAGTGAAAATAATGGTAAAATAATGGTAAATTTTGGTAAAATAATGGTAGATCATGGTAACAGGAGTGAAAATAATGGTAACTGGATTGAAAATAATGGTAAAATAATGGTAAATTATGGTAAAATAATTGTAAATTATGGTAATATAATGTTAAATAATGGTAACAGGAGTGAAAATAATGGTAACTGGAGTGAAAATAATGGTAAAATAATGGTAAATTATGGTAAAATAGTGGTAAATAATGGTAACAGGAGTGAAAATAATGGTAACTGGAGTGAAAATAATGGTAAAATAATGGTAAATTATGGTAAAATAATGGTAAATAATGGTAACAGGAGTGAAAATAATGGTAACTGGATTGAAAATTATGGTAAAAAATTGGTAAATTATGGTAAAATTATGCTAAATAATGGTAACAGGAGTGAAAATAATGGTA
Organism: Corbicula japonica; assembly: GCA_038501625.1. Classification (NCBI taxonomy): domain Eukaryota; kingdom Metazoa; phylum Mollusca; class Bivalvia; order Venerida; family Cyrenidae; genus Corbicula; species Corbicula japonica. Next base: position 384,185 of record JAZAYU010000027.1, read on the forward strand.
ACAGGAGTGAAAATAATGGTAACAGGAGTGAAAATAATGGTAAAATAATGGTTTTTGACGGTAAAATAATAGTAAATAATGGTAACAGGAGTGAAAATAATGGTAACTGGAGTGAAAATAATGGTAAAATAATGGTAAATTATGGTAAAATAATGGTAAATTATGGTACAATAATGGTAAATAATGGTAACAGGAGTGAAAATAATGGTAACTGGAGAAAAAATAATTGAAAAATAATGGTACATAACGGTAAAATAATGGTAAATAATGGTATCAGGAGTTAAAATAATGATAACTGGAGTGAAAATAATGGTAAAAGGTGTGCAAATAATGGTAAATAATGTTGTTTTAAAATAATGGTAAGTAATGGTAACAGGAGTGAAAATTATGGTAACTGGAGTTAAAATAATGGTAACATAATGGTAAATTATGGTAAAATAATGGTAAATAATGGTAACAAGAGTGAAAATAATGGTAACTGGAGTGAAAATAATGGTAAAATAATGGTAAATTATGGTAAAATAATGGCAAATAATGGTAACAGGAGTGAAAATAATGGTAAGTGGAGTGAAAATAATGGTAAAATAATGGTAAATTTTGGTAAAATAATGGTAGATCATGGTAACAGGAGTGAAAATAATGGTAACTGGATTGAAAATAATGGTAAAATAATGGTAAATTATGGTAACTGGAGTGAAAATAATGGTAACTGGAGTTAAAATTATGGCAAAATAATGGAAAATTATGGTAAAATAATGGTAAATAATGGTAAAATAATGGTAAATAATGGTAACAGGAGTGCAAATAATGGTTACAGGAGTGAAAATAATGGTAACTGGAGTGAAAATAATGGTAAAATAACGGTAAATTTTGGAAAAATAATGGTTAATAATGGTAACAGGAGTGAAAATAATGGTAACTGGAGTGAAAATAATGGTAAAATAATGGTAAATAATGGTAACAGAAGTGAAAAAAATGGTAACTGGAGTGAAAATAATGGTAAATTATGGTAAAATAATGGTAAATAATGGTAACAGGTGTGAAAATAATGGTAACTGGAGTGAAAATCATGGTAAAAGAAATTAAAATTATGGTAAAATATTGGTAAATTATGGTAAAATAATGGTAAATAACGGTAACAGGAGTGAAAATAATGGTAACTGGAGTGAAAATAAAGGAAAAGTAACGGGAAATTATTTTAAAATAATCGTAAATAATGGTAACAGGAGTTAAAATAATAGTAACAGGAGTGAAAATAATGGTAACTGGAGTGAAAAGAATGGTAAAATAATGGTAAATTATTTTAAAATAATGGTAAAATAATGGTAAAAGAAGTGAAAATAATGGTAACTGGAGTGAAAATAATGGTAAAGTAATGGTAAATTATGGTAAAATAATGGTAAATAATGGTAACAGGAGTGAAAATAATGGTAACTGGAGTGAAAATAATGGTAAAATAATGGTAAATTATGGTAAAATAATGGTAAATTATGGTAAAATAATGGTAAATTATGGTAAAATAATGGTAAATTATGGTAAAATAATAGTAAATAATCTTAACAGGTGAGAAAATAATGGTAACTGCAGTGAAAATAATAGTAAAATAATGGTAAATTATGGTAATATAATGGTAAATAATGGCAACAAGAGTGAAAATAATGGTAACTGGAGTGAAAATAATGGTAAAAAAATAGTAAAATATGGTAAAATAATTGTAAATAATGGTAACAGGAGTGAAAATAATGGTAAGTGGAGTGAAATTATGGTGAAATTATGGTAAATAATGGTAACAGGAGTGAAAATAAAGGTAACAGGAGTAAAAATAATGGTAAAGTAATATTAAATTATGGTAAAATAATGGTAAATAATGGTAACAGGAGACAAAAAAATGGTAACTGGAGTGAAAATAATGGTAAAATAATGATAAATTATGGTAAAATAATGGTAAATAATGGTAACAGGAGTGAAAATAATGGTAACTGGATTGAAAATAATGGTAGAATAATGGTAAATTATGGTAAAATAATGGTAAATAATGGTAACAGGAGTGAAAATAATGATAACTGGAGTTAAAGAAAGGTAAAATAATGGGTAATAATGGTAACAGGAGTGAAAATAATGGTAACTGGAGTTAAAAGTATGGTAAAATAATGGTAAATTATGGTAAAATAATGGTAAATAATGGTAACAGGAGTGAAAATTATGGTAACTGTAGTGAAAATAATGGTAAATTATGGTAAAAAAATGGTAATTAATGAAAACAGGTGTGAAAATAATGGTAAAATAATGGTAAATTATTGTAAAATAATGGTTAAAAATGGAAACATGAGTGAAAATAATGGTACTGGAGTGAAAATAATGGTAAAATAATGGTAAATTTTGGTAAAATAATGGTAAATAAAGGTAACAGGAATGAAAATAATGGTAACTGGAGTGAAAATAATGATAAAATAATAGTAAATTATGGTTAAACAATGGTAAATAATGGTAACAGGAGTGAAAATAATGGTTACTGGATTGAACATAATGGTAAAATAATGGTAAATTATGGTACAATAATGGTAAATAATGGTAACAGGAGTGAAAATAATGGTAACAGGAGTGAAAATAATTGAAAAATAATGGTACATAACGGTAAAATAATGGTATCAGGAGTTAAAATAATGGTAACTGGAGTGAAAATAATGGTAAAAGGTGTGCAAATAATGGTAAATAATGTTAATTGTTTTAAAATAATGGTAAGTAATGGTAACAGGAGTGAAAATTATGGTAACTGGAGTGAAAATAATGGTAACATAATGGTAAATTATGGTAAAATAATGGCAAATAATGGTAACAGGAGTGAAAATAATGGTAAAATAATGGTAAATTATGGTAAAATAATGGTAGATCATGGTAACAGGAGTGAAAATAGTGCTAACTGGATTGAAAATAATGGTAAAATAACGGTAAATTATGGTAAAATAATTGTAAATTATGGTAATATAATGGTAAATAATGGTTACAGGATTGAAAATAATGGTAACTGGAGTGAAAATAATGGTACAATAATGGTAAATTATGGTAAAATAATGGTAAATAATGGTAACAGGAGTGAAAATAATGGTAACTGGAGTAAAAATAATGGTAAATTATGGTATAAATCGGTAATTAATGAAAACAGGAGTGAAAATAATGGTAACTGGAGTGAAAATAATGGTAAAATTATGGTTAATTATGGTAAAATAATGGTAAATAATGGTAAAACCATGGTAAATAATGGTAACAGGAGGGAAAATAATGGTAACTGGAGTGACAATAATGGTTAATTATGGTAAAATAATGGTAACAGGAGTGAAAATAATGGTAACTGGAGTGAAAATAATAGTAAAATTATGGTAAATAATGGTAAAACCATGGTAAATAATGGTAACAGGAGTGAAAATAATGGTAACTGGAGTGAAAATAATGGTAAAATAATGGTAAATTATGGTAAAATAATGGTAAATAATGGTAACAGGAGTGAAAGTAATGTTAAAATAATGGTAAATTATGGTAAAATTATGGTAAATAATGGTAACAGGAGTGAAAATAATGGTAACAGGAGTGAAAATAATGGTAAAATAATGTTTTTTTATGATAAAATAATAGTAAATAATGGTAACAGGAGTGAAAATAATGGTAACTGGAGTGAAAATAATGGTAAAATAATGGTAAATTATGGTAAAATAATGGTAAATAATGGTAAAATAATGGTAAATAATGGTAACTGGAGTGAAAATAATGGTAAAATAATGGTAAATAATGGTAAAATAATGGTAAATAATGGTAACAGGAGTGAAAATAATGCTAACTGGATTGAAAATAATGGTAAAAAATTAGTAAATTATGGTAAAATTATGGTAAATAATGGTAACAGGAGTGAAAATAATTTTAACAGGAGTGAAAATAATGGTAAAATAATGGTTTTTTATGGTAAAATAATGGTAAATAATGGTGACAGGAGTGAAAATAATTGTTACTGGAGTGAAAAAAATGGTAAAATAATGGTAAATAATGGTAACTGGAGTGAAAATAATGGTAACTGGAGTGAAAATAATGGTAAAATTATGGTAAATTATGGTAAAATAATGGTAAATAATGGTAACAGGAGTGAAAATAATGGTAACTGGAGTGAAAATAATGGTAAAATAATAGTAAATTATGGTAAAATAATGGTAAATAATGGTAACAGGAGTGAAAATAATGGTAACTGGAGTGAAAATAATGGTAAAATAATGGTAACATAATGGTAAATCATGGTAACAGGAGTGAAAATAATGGTAACTGGAGTGAAAATAATGGTAAAATAATGGTAAATTATGGTAAAATAATGGTAAATATTGGTAACAGGAGTGAAAATAATGGTAACAGGAGTAAAAATATTGGTAAATTATGGTAAAATAATGGTAAATAATGGTCACAGGACTGAAAATCATGGTAATTGGAGAGAAGATAATGGTAAAATAATGGTAAATTATGGTAAAACAATGGTAACAGGAGTGAAAATAATGGTAAAATAATGGTAAATTATGCAAAATAATGGTAAATAATGGTAACAGGAGTGAAAATAATGGTAAGTGGAGTGAAATTATGGTGAAATTATGGTAAATAATGGTAACAGGAGTGAAAATAAAGGTAACAGGAGTAAAAGTAATGGTAAAATAATATTAAATTATAGTAAAATAATGGTAAATAATGGTAACAGGAGACAAAATAATGGTAACTGGAGTGAAAATAATGGTAAAATAATGATAAATTATGGTAAAATAATGGTAAATAATGGTAACAGGAGTGAAAATAATGGTAACTGGATTGAAAATAATGGTAAAATAATGGTAAATTATGGTAAAATAATGGTAAATAATGGTAACAGGAGTGAAAATAATGATAACTGGAGTTAAAGAAAGGTAAAATAATGGTAAATAATGGTAACAGGAGTGAAAATAATGGGAACTGGAGTTAAAAGTATGGTAAAATAATGGTAAATTATGGTAAAATAATGGTAAATAATGGTAACAGGAGTGAAAATTATGGTAACTGTAGTGAAAATAATGGAAAATTATGGTAAAAAAATGGTAACTAATGAAAACAGGTGTGAAAATAATGGTAAAATAATGGTAAATTATTGTAAAATAATGGTAAAAAATGGAAACATGTGTGAAAATAATGGTACTGGAGTGAAAATAATGGTAAAATAATGGTAAATTTTGGTAAAATAATGGTAAATAAAGGTAACAGGAATGAAAATAATGGTTACTGGAGTGAAAATAATGATAAAATATTAGTAAATTATGGTTAAACAATGGTAAATAATGGTAACAGGAGTGAAAATAATGGTTACTGGATTGAAAATAATGGTAAAATAATGGTAAATTATGGTACAATAATGGTAAATAATGGTAACAGGAGTGAAAATAATGGTAACTGGAGAAAAAATAATTGAAAAATAATGGTACATAACGGTAAAATAATGGTAAATAATGGTATCAGGAGTTAAAATAATGGTAACTGGAGTGAAAATAATGGTAAAAGGAGTGTAAATAATGGTAAAATAATGTTAATTGTTTAAAAATAATGCTAAGTAATGGTAACAGGAGTGAAAATTATGGTAACTGGAGTGAAAATAATGGTAACATAATGGTAAATTATGGTAAAATAATGGCAGATAATGGTAACAGGAGTGAAAATAATGGTAAAATAATGGTAAATTTTGGTTAAATAATGGTAGATCATGGTAACAGGAGTGAAAATAATGGTAACTGGATTGAAAATAATGGTAAAATAATGGTAAATTATGGTAAAATAATTGTAAATTATGGTAATATAATGGTAAATAATGGTAACAGGATTGAAAATAATGGTAACTGGAGTGAAAATTATGGTAAAATAATGGTAAATTATGGTAAAATAATGGTAAATAATGGTAACAGGATTGAAAATAATGGTAACTGGAGTAAAAATAATGGTATATTATGGTATAAAATGGTAATTAATGAAAACAGGAGTGAAAATAATGGTAACTGGATTGAAAATTATGGTAAAAAATTGGTAAATTATGGTAAAATTATGGTAAATAATGGTAACAGGAGTGAAAATAATGGTAACATGAGTGAAAATAATGGTAAAATAATGGTTTTTTATGATAAAATAAAAGTAAATAATGGTAACAGGAGTGAAAATAATGGTAACTGGAGTGAAAATAATGGTAAAATTATGGTAAATTATGGTAAAATAATGGTAAATAATGGTAACAGGAGTGAAAATAATGGTAACTGGAGGGAACATAATGGTAGAATTATGGTAAATTATGGTAAAATAATGGTAAATAATGGTAACAGGAGTGAAAATAATGGTAACTGGAGTGAAAATAATGGTAAAATAATGGTAAATTATGGTAAAATAATGGTAAATAATGGTAACAGGAGTGAAAATTATGGTAACTGGAGTGAAAATGATGGTAAAATAATGGTAAATTATGGTAAAATAATGGTAAAAAATGGTAACAGGAGTGAAAATAATGGTAACTGGAGTAAAACTAATGGTAAAATAATGGTAAATTATGGTAAAATAATGGTAAATAATGGTAAAATAATGGTAAATAATGGTAACAGGAGTGAAAATAATGGTAACTGGAGTGAAAATTATGGTAAAATAATGATAAATTATGGTAAAATATTAGTGAATAATGGTTACAGGAGTGAAAATAATGGTAACTGGAGTGAAAATAATGGTAAAATAATGGTAAATTATGGTAAATAATGGTAAATAATGGTAACAGGAGTGAAAATAATGGTAACTGGATTGAAAATAATGGTAAAAAATTAGTAAATTATGGTAAAATTATGGTAAATAATGGTAACAGGAGTGAAAATAATGGTAACTGGAGTAAAAATAATGGTAAATTATGGTATAAAATGGTAATTAATGAAAACAGGAGTGAAAATAATGGTAACTGGAGTGAAAATAATGGTAAAATTATGGTTAATTATGGTAAAATAATGGTAAATAATGATAAAACCATGGTAAATAATGGTAACAGGAGGGAAAATAATGGTAACTGGAGTGACAATAATGGTTAATTATGGTAAAATAATGGTAACAGGAGTGAAAATAATGGTAACTGGAGTGAAAATAATAGTAAAATTATTGTAAATTATGGTAAAATAATGTTAAATAATGGTAACAGGAGTGAAAATAATGGTAACTTGAGTGAAAATAATGGTAAAATAATGGTAAATTATGGTAAAATAGTGGTAAATTATGGTAACAGGAGTGAAAATAATGGTAACTGGAGTGACAATAATGGTAAAATAATGGTAAATAATGGTAAAATAATGGTAAATAATGGTAACAGGAGTGAAAATAATGGTAACTGGATTGAAAATTATGGTAAAAAATTGGTAAATTATGGTAAAATTATGGTAAATAATGGTAACAGGAGTGAAAATAATGGTAACATGAGTGAAAATAATGGTAAAATAATGGTTTTTTATGATAAAATAAAAGTAAATAATGGTAACAGGAGTGAAAATAATGGTAACTGTAGTGAAAATAATGGTAAAATTATGGTAAATTATGGTAAAATAATGGTAAATAATGGTAACAGGAGTGAAAATAATGGTAACTGGAGAGAACATAATGGTAGAATTATGGTAAATTATGGTAAAATAATGGTAAATAATGGTAACAGGAGTGAAAATAATGGTAACTGGAGTGAAAATAATGGTAAAATAATGGTAAATTATGGTAAAATAATGGTAAATAATGGTAACAGGAGTGAAAATTATGGTAACTGGAGTGAAAATGATGGTAAAATAATGGTAAATTATGGTAAAATAATGGTAAAAAATGGTAACAGGAGTGAAAATAATGGTAACTGGAGTAAAAATAATGGTAAAATAATGGTAAATTATGGTAAAATAATGGTAAATAATGGTAAAATAATGGTAAATAATGGTAACAGGAGTGAAAATAATGGTAACTGGAGTGAAAATTATGGTAAAATAATGATAAATTATGGTAAAATATTAGTGAATAATGGTTACAGGAGTGAAAATAGTGGTAACTGGAGTGAAAATAATGGTAAAATAATGGTAAATTATGGTAAATAATGGTAAATAATGGTAACAGGAGTGAAAATAATGGTAACTGGATTGAAAATAATGGTAAAAAATTAGTAAATTATGGTAAAATTATGGTAAATAATGGTAACAGGAGTGAAAATAATGGTAACAGGAGTGAAAATAATGGTAAAATAATGGTTTTTTATGGTAAAATAATGGTAAATAATGGTAACAGGAGTGAAAATAATTGTTACTGGAGTGAAAAAAATGGTAAAATAATGGTAAATAATGGTAACAGGAGTGAAAATAATGGTAACTGGAGTGAAAATAATGGTAAAATTATGGTAAATTATGGTAAAATAATGGTAAATAATGGTAACAGGAGTGAAAATAATGGTAACTGGAGTGAAAATAATGGTAAAATAATGGTAAATTATGGTAAAATAATGGTAAATAATGGTAACAGAAGTGAAAATAATGGTAACTGGAGTGAAAATAATGGTAAAATAATGGTAACATAATGGTAAATCATGGTAACAGGAGTGAAAATAATGGTAACTGGAGTGAAAATAATGGTAAAATAATGGTAAATTATGGTAAAATAATGGTAAATATTGGTAACAGGAGTGAAAATAATGGTAACAGGAGTAAAAATATTGGTAAATTATGGTAAAATAATGGTAAATAATGGTCACAGGACTGAAAATAATGGTAATTGGAGTGATGATAATGGTAAAATAATGGTAAATTATGGTAAAATAATGGTAACAGGAGTGAAAATAATGGTAAAATAATGGTAAATTATGCAAAATAATGGTAAATAATGGTAACAGGAGTGAAAATAATGGTAAATTATGGTAAAAAAAATGATAATTAATGAAAACAGGTGTGAAAATAATGGTAAAATAATGGTAAATTATTGTAAAATAATGGTAAAAAATGGAAACATGAGTGAAAATAATGGTACTGGAGTGAAAATAATGGTAAAATAATGGTAAATTTTGGTAAAATAATGGTAAATAAAGGTAACAGGAATGAAAATAATGGTAACTGGAGTGAAAATAATGATAAAATAATAGTAAATTATGGTTAAACAATGGTAAATAATGGTAACAGGAGTGAAAATAATGGTTACTGGATTGAAAATAATGGTAAAATAATGATAAATTATGGTACAATAATGGTAAATAATGGTAACAATAGTGAAAATAATGGTAACTGGAGAAAAAATAAATGAAAAATAATGGTACATAACGGTAAAATAATGGTAAATAATGGTATCAGGAGTTAAAATAATGGTAACTGGAGTGAAAATAATGGTAAAAGGAGTGAAAATAATGGTAAAATAATGTTCATTGTTTAAAAATAATGGTAAGTAATGGTAACAGGAGTGTAAATTATGGTAACTGGAGTGAAAATAATGGTAACTAAATGGTAAATAGTATCTAAAATTCTTGAGCGGGTTGTGTATGACCAGGTCGAGTCCTACTTGAAAGACAGTAACTTGATATATGATTTTCAGTCTGGTTTCAGGAAAGGTTTTTCTACAGATACATGCTTGATACATTTGACAGATTACATCAGAAGGGAGAATGATAGGGGTAATGTGGTTGGCATGGTACTGTTAGACTTACAGAAGGCGTTTGATACCGTCGACCATGCAATCCTTTTAATGAAACTTCATTCGACCGGTCTTAGCCAGGATATCATAAGATGGTTCAGGTCTTACTTGTTTGATAGACAACAACTGTTTGATGTCTCAGGCACATTTTCATCAACAGCATATGTGACCTGCGGAGTACCCCAGGGGTCCATCCTTGGCCCTTTGCTTTTTTTAGCATATGTAAATGACATGTCAGGTGTTGTACGAAATAAATTACTTCTATATGCTGATGATTCAGCCATTTTAGTCTCTGGAAAAGATATTGCCACTGTCGAGAAGGCCTTGTCAGATGATCTTCAAACGGTTAGTCACTGGCTTATTGATAATAAGCTCTTCCTTCATTTAGGAAAGACTGAGTCCATACTGTTTGGGTCAAAACATAAACTAAGGTCACATTCCAGTCTTAACATAACCTGCAATGGTACTCTAATTACATCTACGTCCGCTGTCAAGTACCTTGGTGTCACCATTGACCAATTTCTATCTTTTAATTGTATGGCTGAGTCAGTTATTAAGAAAGCCATTGCAAGGTTAAAGTTTCTGCACCGCAAGAAAGAGTACCTTACCCAGCATACTAAGAAGTTACTTGTAATGTCTCTAGTCCAATGTCACTATGACTACGCATGTTCTGTTTGGTACAGTGGTCTTACCCAGTCTTTAAAACACAAATTGCAGGTGACTCAGAACAAGTTGGTCAGATTCATACTGAACCTTGAACCAAGAGCTCATGTTGGTCAACAGCATTTTGAAACCCTTAATTGGTTACCTGTTAACAAAAGAGTTGAACAGATTATGTTGTGTCATGTTTTTAAGGTTAAGCATAACCTTGCCCCTGATTATATGGACTACTTTTTTACTTCACAAGACTCTGTACACTCATACAGCACAAGACTCAGCCAGAAGGGTGGTTTTGGTCTTCCCAAGGTCAAAGGGGCTGGATCTAAGTCTTTTAGTTTTATAGGTGCTCAGTTGTGGAACGATTTGCCCTCCAACCTTACTGACATCACTAAGTATCAGTCTTTCAAGGTTGCCATCAAAGGCCATTTTCTGAGCAGTATAGCTTTTTAAACATTTTATTATTAATTTTTGTGTCTGTCTTAATTATTTGCTTATTCTTATTTAGGCACAGGTTTCTTAATGAATTACGATTATGGCATCTTCCAAACTCTGTCTTTAGTAAATATACCATAGTAGGAGATTGGTACATGTACATTAATTATGTTAACTTAAACATGGTCAAGATTGTCTTTCATTTAATATTGTGATACTAATGTGATATTTCGTTTTTTAGCAAGCAATCTGTGATAAAAGATAACATTGTGTTTGTCAAATTATGTTCTGTACTGTGATATTTTTTGGTATAGGTTACTTAAATTTGACATAAACTGTAATTGCCTTCCTAGGTCATGCCACCCACAACAAGGACCGCAATGGAAACAAGGGCTTGCTCTTTATTGCGTTATCCTTGGTGTTAGGAAGCATGTCATGGTTCTCTATTTATTTTTAAAATTTAATTAATCTATAATATCTTAACTCTTTGAAATTTATCAGTTCATCTGTGTATATGTCTTTTATCTCATGAACCATTATATGTTATCTATGCCGAAATAAATTATTTATTGTAACATAATGGTAAATTATGGTAAAATAATGGCAAATAATGGTAACAGGAGTGAAAATAATGGTAAAATAATGGTAAATTTTGGTAAAATAATGGTAGATCATGGTAACAGGAGTGAAAATAATGGTAACTGGATTGAAAATAATGGTAAAATAATGGTAAATTATGGTAAAATAATTGTAAATTATGGTAATATAATGGTAAATAATGGTAACAGGATTGAAAATAATGGTAACTGGAGTGAAAATAATGGTAAATTATGGTAAATTAATGGTAAATAATAGTAACAGGAGTGAAAAAAATGGTAACTGGAGTAAAAATAATGGTAAATTATGGTATAAAATGGTAATTAATGAAAACAGGAGTGAAAATAATGGTAACTGGAGTGAAAATAATGGTAAAATTATGGTTAATTATGGTAAAATAATGGTAAATAATGGTAAAACCATGGTAAATAATGGTAACAGGAGGGAAAATAATGGTAACTGGAGTGACAATAATGGTTAATTATGGTAAAATAATGGTAACAGGAGTGAAAATAATGGTAACTGGAGTGAAAATAATAGTAAAATTATGGTAAATTATGGTAAAATAATGTAAAATAATGGTAACAGGAGTGAAAATAATGGTAACTGGAGTGAAAATAATGGTAAATTATGGTAAAATAGTGGTAAATAATGGTGACAGGAGTGAAAATAATGGTAACTGGAGTGAAATAATGGTAAAATAATGGTAAAATATGGTAAAATAATGGTAAATAATGGTAACAGGAGTGAAAATAATGGTAACTGGATTGAAAATTATGGTAAAAAATTGGTAAATTATGGTAAAATTATGGTAAATAATGGTAACAGGAGTGAAAATAATGGTAACAGGAGTGAAAATAATGGTAAAATAATGGTTTTTATGATAAAATAATAGTAAATAATGGTAACAGGAGTGAAAATAATGGTAACTGGAGTGAAAATAATGGTAAAATAATGGTAAATTATGGTAAAATAATGGTAAATAATGGTAACAGGAGTGAAAATAATGGTAACTAGAGGGAACATAATGGTAGAATTATGGTAAATTATGGTAAAATAATGGTAAATAATGGTAACAGGAGTGATAATAATGGTAACTGGAGTGAAAATAATGGTAAAATAATGGTAAATTATGGTAAAATAATGGTAAATAATGGTAACAGGAGTGAAAATTATGGTAACTGGAGTGAAAATAATGGTAAAATAATGGTAAATTATGGTAAAATAATGGTACAAAATGGTAACAGGAGTGAAAATAATGGTAACTGGAGTGAAAATAATGGTAAAATAATGGTAAATTATGGTAAAATAATGGCAAATAATGGTAACAGGAGTGAAAATAATGGTAAGTGGAGTGAAAATAATGGTAAAATAATGGTAAATTTTGGTAAAATAATGGTAGATCATGGTAACAGGAGTGAAAATAATGGTAACTGGAGTGAAAATAATGGTAACTGGAGTGAAAATAATGGTAAAATAATGGTAAATTATGGTAAAATAATGGTAAATAATGGTAACTGGAGTGAAAATAATGGTAACTGGATTGAAAATAATGGTAACAAATTAGTAAATTATGGTAAAATTATGGTAAATAATGGTAACAGGAGTGAAAATAATGGTAACAGGAGTGAAAATAATGGTAAAATAATGGTTTTTTATGGTAAAATAATGGTAAATACTGGTAACAGGAGTGAAAATAATTGTTAGTGGAGTGAAAAAAATGGTAAAATAATGGTAAATAATGGTAACTGGAGTGAAAATAATGGTAACTGGAGTGAAAATAATGGTAAAATTATCTTAAATTATGGTGAAATAATGGTAAATAACGGTAACAGGAGTGAAAATAATGGTAACTGGAGTGAAAATAATGGTAAAATTATGGTAAATTATGGTAAAATAATGGTAAATAATGGTAACAGGAGTGAAAATAATGGTAACTGGAGTGAAAATAATGGTAAAATAATGGAAACATAATGGTAAATCATGGTAACAGGAGTGAAAATAATGGTAACTGGAGTGAAAATAATGGTAAAATAATGGTAAATTATGGTAAAATAATGATAAATATTGGTAACAGGAGTAAAAATAATGGTAACAGGAGTAAAAATATTGGTAAATTATGGTAAAATAATGGTAAATAATGGTCACAGGACTGAAAATAATGGTAATTGGAGTGAAGATAATGGTAAAATAATGGTAAATTATGGTAAAATAATGGTAACAGGAGTGAAAATAATGGTTAAATAATGGTAAATTATGCAAAATAATGGTAAATAATGGTAACAGGAGTGAAAATAATGGTAACAGGAGTGAAAATAATGGTATAACATTGGTATTTTATGGTAAAATAATGGTAAATAATGGTAACAGGAGTGAAAATAATGGTAACTGGAGTGAAAATAATGGTAAAATAATGGTTTTTTATGGTAAAATAATGGTAAATAATGGTAACAGGAGTGAAAATAATGGTAACTGGAGGGAACATAATGGTAGAATTATGGTAAATTATGGTAAAATAATGGTAAATAATGGTAACAGGAGTGAAAATAATGGTAACTGGAGTGAAAATAATGGTAAAATAATGGTAAATTATGGTAAAATAATGGTAAATAATGGTAACAGGAGTGAAAATTATGGTAACTGGAGTGAAAATAATGGTAAAATAATGGTAAATTATGGTAAAATAATGGTAAATAATGGTAACAGGAGTGAAAATAATGGTAACTGGAGTGAAAATAATGGTAAAATAATGGTACATTATGGTAAAATCATGGTAAATAATGGTAAAATAATGGTAAATAATGGTAACAGGAGTGAAAATAATGGTAACTGGAGTGAAAATTATGGTAAAATAATGGTAAATTATGGTAAAATAATAGTGAATAATGGTTACAGGAGTGAAAATAATGGTAACTGGAGTGAAAATAATGGTAAATTATGGTAAAATGATGGTAGATAATGGTAACAGGAGTGAAAATAATGGTAACTGGATTGAAAATAATGGTAAAAAATTGGCAAATTATGGTAAAATTATGGTAAATAATGGTAACAGGAGTGAAAATAATGGTAACAGGAGTGAAAATAATGGTAAAATAATGGTTTTTTATGGTAAAATAATGGTAAATAATGGTAACAGGAGTGAAAATAATTGTTACTGGAGTGAAAATAATGGTAAAATAATGGTAAACAATGGTAACTGGAGTGAAAATAATGGTAACTGGAGTGAAAATAATGGTAAAATAATGGTAAATTATGGTAAAATAATGGTAAATATTGGTAACAGGAGTGAAAATAATGGTAACAGGAGTAAAAATATTGGTAAATTATGGTAAATGAATGGTAAATAATGGTCACAGGACTGAAAATAATGGTAATTGGAGGGAAGATAATGGTAAAATAATGGTAAATTATGGTAAAATAATGGTAACAGGAGTGAAAATAATGGTAACTGGAGTGAAATTAATGGTAAAATAATGGTAAATTATGCACAATAATGGTAAATAATGGTAACAGGAGTGAAAATAATGGTAACAGGAGTGAAAATAATGGTAAAACATTGGTATTTTATGGTAAAATAATGGTAAATAATGGTAACAGGAGTGAAAATAATGGTAACTGGAGTGAAAATAATGGTAAAATAATGGTAAATTATGGTAAAATAATGGTAAATAATGGTAACAGGAGTGAAAATAATGGTAACTGGAGTGAAAATAATGGTAAAATAATTGTAAATTATGGTAAAATAATGGTAAATAATGGTAACAGGAGTGAAAATAATGGTAACTGGAGTGAAAATGATGGTAAAATAATGGTAAATTATTGTAAAATAATGGTAAATAATGGTAACAGGAGTGAAAATAATGGTTACTGGAGTGAAAATAATGGTGAAATAATGGTAAATTATGGTAAAATAATGGTAAATAATGGTAACAGGAGTGTAAATAATGGTAACAGGAGTGAAAATAATGGTAACTGGAGTGAAAGTAATGGTAAAATAATGGTAAATTAAGGTAAAATAATGGTAAATAATGGTAACTGGAGTGAAAATAATGGTTACTGGAGTGAAAATAATGGTAAAATAATGGTAAATTATGGTAAAATATTGGTAAATAATGGTAACAGGAGTGAAAATAATGGTAACTGGGGTGAAAATAATGGTAAATTGCGGTAAAATAATGGTAAATAATGGTAACACGAGTGAAAATAATTGTAACTGGAGTGAAAATAATGGTAAAATAATGGTAAATAATGGTAACTGGAGTGAAAATAATGGTAACTGGAGTGAAAATAATGGTAAAATAATGGTAAATTAATATAATTTAACAAACATTCGTTTGATACTTGATTGAACATGTTGAATACCAACAAAATTAACAACAGCGACTTGATCTGTTATCTTGACCTGTAATATCTGATTGTCAGGCAATGTTTTATGTTATTTTGTTTTAAACAAATTATAGAACACTTGGTAATTAGCGCATACGGAAACAAATGCAATTACGAAAATATCGTTTACTGTAACAGATATTTAGCGTGTTTGTACACCAAGCGTATAAGTATTAGGCTTGTAACCATTTTTGAAATTCTTTTGTTTGCGTGTTTTCATTAGCGCTGAACGATAGAAAAAAACTAGACCATTTCACAGGAAGAAAAAGAGAAATCAAAAGTTTGTTAATGTCAGTTGGTATAAAAATAAATATTGTGTTGATGTCTTTGTCTGTTCGTACATTCACGTTCTATGTCACGTTTTAAACTCGCCAACACGAATGTAGACTTCAGACATCTATGAGTTGTATCTATTTGTAAGTGTTGTCGCAACAGAAAATAGAAAAAATACCTGTTTGACGATAATTTAAGCAATATCAAAATTAGCGAGTTATTTCGACTTAGAGATGATAGGAGTTACAGTAGAAAAATAAATAAATCTGGAAAATTAGTCTGCCCTTTTGTTTTGTTTTTTTTAGCTTACTATAAAGAAACACATTAAAACTGTCTTATAATAATTCATGAAATCAGCTAAGAGTTTTTGAGTTTTCTGCTGGTTTCGACAAATCGACAAACTGTCATATATGACAACTATCACTAATAAAAATTATTTATGAGATCGCTAAACACTAAAAGAACTGGAATGTCACGCAGTTAAAAGTAAATAATATGCCATTTTCATTAAGATATCAGTGGGTTTAATTAACATACTAAAGTAATTTATAAAAAATGGCGTTCCTTTTTGATAGAATACAGGATAAAGTGCCTTTCTTTTTAACAAGCCCAAGCTTTATCGGCTTAACTATTTTTCAACATGAATATTACTGTCATTTCAGTAAATTTTAGCCCATATATTCAGTCTTTGTAGAAAGTATCTTAAAACTCGGTAATTTTATAATTACAAAAGATTTTTCTCAACTCATTTTCTGACCCATAATTTAGTGTTACAGTAACACCTATCAATCTTGCATCAATATTACACCATACAAACGCTGTCTGATTAGTTTTAACAAGATAAGGGTCAAAATACACTAACACATAGTAATTATTTAGATTTGTTTTTTAATATTTTGACCTCCCACATATACTAAAACTAAATTTCTGACGATTTCTTCACATTTTCGAAGACAGACTAGTAGCTGTACTTGGTGATTGCCAAAAATTTACACACCTGTGCGATGGGAATGCCGTTTTGAAACCACTGACGTCTTTAAAAACGAGTCATTTATTAAATAAAATAGATCAAGGCTTGGAATTTGAACTGGTTGTTATAGGAAGACAAGGACTATACCTTACTGTATCAAAAATGAGTAACTGTGCAGTACTTACTGAGCATTTTACGTTTTATTGTGACATCTGACATTTTTCAGTAAAACGTGCATAACATAGTCATTATTTATTTACTAGAGCGCTGATATGTTTTATTTTTTCGAAGGTTTTGAATTTCCGGAGATACAAACGAAATACTTACACCACCTCTCGTATAAAATTCTTTACCGTGAGCTGTATGTGGGAGTGCCACCTGTACTTAGGAGAGCCGGTATGATAAGGGTGTGATAACATGTCTTTCCGATTGTTATAATTTAAAAATAACATAAAGGAAATTAATGGAACAACGAACAGTCACGTGATTCTATTTTGACCATAACTAAAAGGTGATGCTGAATGTGGATGAAAATGGTTGGAAACATAAATACGGGACGGTATATTTCATCATAATTGGTCCATACGTTACCGAGAAATAATAAAAAACCTACCTTAGGCGAGAGATTTTTCCAATATAAATATGTGCGCGAAATTTTGAAAGTCACGTGGTATAGTCGCCACGAATTAATAAAACAAACAATATTAGAAATGAAATCGGGGTATCACTGATGTTTCCCTTCTCCAGAATTTTTTTTAATTATTTTTTGTTTTGGTGCGAGTTTTGAATGAGAAAAATAGGGTTGGGATGTTGTTTAGGTTCTTGAAACTCCTCCCACCATAAACATACAATATATTTGTTGGTTTGAGTTCTCCCCTTGACCACTCGATGCTTCTTATCATATTATGAAAACGACATGATAATTGGTACATTTGTATTACCTTTGCTGTAGCATTACATAAGAAAAAGACCTTACATGTACACTTTAACTATAAATACTTTAGTCCAAAATGGGATGTTCCTCTATCAAAATGATAATTAGACAGATGAATAGTAATTGACAAACGAATAAGATTTCTGATGGTTTACATGTAAGTCAAATTTCAAAGATGTCACCATGATGATATAAAAATATGAGTATGCATGCAAAGTTAACTGCAATTTCAAAGTCCAAAACGAGAAAAAGGACAATAATTAAATATTAAAGCAAGATAGAGTTATGGTCTTTGATACATTGACCTGAGATATGATTGTGAAAGAGAGTAGAGTACAACTTTTCGAAGCTGTAGTATAAACAGTATAAGAGTTAGTTATTAGTTTGTAACTGATTGCATGCCAACTTAAATATGGAATTCTAAGTTGAAAAAAACGTAATTTTATTAAAATAGAAATAAGAGTAATTGTCCTTGGCATACATATTTGGGATATGGTTGTCAAAAAAACTTCCTTGCAAACTTCTCCTTAAAATCTAAGTTGGAAAAGGCCTAACATTTGATCAAAGTAAGCTATGTTTCTTAGTATACATATTTGGGATATAATGATTAACAATTATGCAAAGTTTCAAAGCTGAACAATGACTAGTACTTATGTTTTGAGCGTATACCTACTTAGTCATAAACTTGAACCATTAAATTTCAAGTTGAAAAGTGCCAAATTTTTATCAAACCTAGCATTAGATTTATGGCTATTGTTACATGGTGAACAAGTTTGCCACGATGGAAAGCTGTAGCTATAGCACTTAGTATAATATCATTAGGTTGCAAGAAACTAAACCAAAGCGGGACAGCGACGCCGACGCCGACAAAAATGTAAGTAATATAGCTAGACATATTCTTCAATTAGTCCAGCTAATAAGATAGAATATGAGCTCTAACAATACATATATCATCATGCAAAGGGTGTTCGTTTATAATGTATGTATGAAAAAAACATTGAGATAAATTAGACAGTGCATAAGCTGTTACCTGTTTTCGCACGTTCAAAACCAAATATTTTTGAAAATCGGTAAACGTAGATCTCTTACTCTAGTCCAAACAAGAGATATGTTGTTTGTAATCGTAACATACTTCAGTAACATTGCTAGATTCCTTTAGATACTTTCCTTAACCATAACGAATCACTAGACGGCGCTAGGCGGCGATGACAGTAATATGCATTACCATTACTGTTCATTAACAGGTTAAATTAAACCGGGCATACACTATTTTCATTTTTGTTCGGGTTCGGTGACTTTCAAAGTTCGAGTTCTTTTTCATCTATTTAATAAGCATTAATTACCACAGTAACGTTGTTCGTGACGAGTGGCGGCAGTAAAAAGTTTCCACGTATATTCAGTTAGTGTTGTTATCATTTACTCCCTAAGGAGGCCGTTTAGCAAGATATTTATATTTTGAGTGTTCAAAGTTATGTTGCTAGACGTTGTTGCTGCATGTATTAGACTCCCATTCCAGATCCGTATTATTATAAATTCGCAATTGTACTGTGCCGTGAGGAGGCTTTAGAATGTCTCCACATGCAAACAAGTCAGTACTATCCACTGAAAAATCAGGTAACATGTGACATATAATAACGGTTACGATTATTTGGTATATCTGCGCAATCTTGGTTGGTTTGTCCCGGCTAGCTTTGCTGGTAGCAGTGTGTTTGGTTTTATGTGGCTAGGCGCTCTTGCCTACTGGTTCAAATGTAAGTCTGGTCCTTCGTCGTATATCTACCTGCAACGTACTGTAGAAGTTTGACATGAAATAAAATGAAATAAAGCCAAATTTTGACGATAGAGAAGTGAAATTCAATGATTTTAAATAACATATCAATAATGATTAAATGCTAAATGTTATAGCTCTGTTTAAGAAACTGCTTGGAGCATATGAGTTACAGCAAAAAATATAATATCGAAGAACAGCATCTATAAATATTGCATACAAAAGATCGCGATTGCTTCCATATGATCATTGTTTATAATTAATATAATTTTCTGTATTTTTGCAACGAATTATCAGGATATTTATTATTTGTTGAACACATATAACATGCATTTGTAGTGCAATCGATACGGTTTTGTAGGAAAAAACATCTTTTTGTTACTATTTGTTATTTCTTGAAGTAAAGCTTATAAAAAATTAAAATATTGGACGAAGTGATGAATTCTAAATCGATAATCACTTTAAACGTGTTTCCATAATATGTTTATTGGTATTGTAGTCTTGTAAAAAATGCAAAAGTTATAAAATTTATTTATTCGTCATTGATGAATTTCCCGAATGTTATTCACACAAAAACAATTAATTTATAAAATAGATGAAATGTCATTAAGTAAAACGTCAATCTTAAAATCAGATATACACTCACTCAAAGTTCTAATTCGATATAGTAATAGTGAGCGGACGTACTTAATCTACCTGTCATATATTTGTAATTTTCTGTTGGATACTTAAAAGTGATCATCTTCAAACTTCAAAATATGACCCTAAAACTCGTAAAATTGTGCTCTATTATATTGTGATCTATTAATAGCAGGATATAAAGGGGCAAAGGATAGCAAAGGTGGGCGGTTTTTACTGTTTACTGCTTCGGACAATTACAGTGCCGGCAGCTTTTTCACGAGGTCTTCTGCACGAAATGTGAGGATGTCCGAAGATGATGTCATATTGTACTGGTACATGTAACGAACAACGTAAACAACCGCTACAAGCTTATGCAATGTATGACTTGAACCCCAAAACTAATAGTATAGACTTTACTGAGCTTTAACCCTTTATAATGTCACAAACTCCCGATGATTTCGATGAAAACCGGACATTTGCAAAATCTACAGCCAGTTCCAAGCACTCAAAGGGAGATAACTCGAGCGAGTGACTATAATGATTGTGTTTATAGGAGTTGTCTCTCTTCACCGCAATTGAACGTCAATGTAGACCTTGAATGTGGGCAACGCCCCGGTGCTTATAACTTGCAGACAGGTATCTATGACCGTCTTGATGGGCGACTCTAAGATATACCGAAAGACCGGTATATTAGCACCCTTATTGATCTATTGGATAAATCCGAAGACACATTATCTTCATACAGAACCGAGCTCGCTTCTTGTGCGCGCAACTGTGACAATGCACCCACCGGTGTCTTAAAAGATCGACGCAATTCAACAAAAGGCTCCGTCCTGAAAAAATATTTCTCTCAATTGCTTTTTACTGAATCATTTTATACAAGGTAATATCTCGGAAATTGACGACCTCTTCAAAAAAAAAACAGCATAAGCGTATGCCAGGTAACACCCAAGCACCAAACACTCGAAAATCATGATATGTACAATCTTAAGAATGCTGTGGCAAACTTAGAAGCTGATGTGTTTATACTAAAATAGGGTGCAAAAGATATTAAAGATAGACTTGAATCACTAACCTCATTATTGCAAAAAGACATAAATTCTATGAAAAGTGAACTTGAAAAATGCATCAAAATTTCAACTGAAAATGTTAAAGGAAATCATCAAGACTCGAAATGCATGTCAGACATACTCACGGCACTTGTGACGTGGGTTAATAAAATCGATAAGACCCGTATTCAGCTTCAGTCCCAAGTTGAATCAGACAAATAGAATTAATTCCACGAATATCGAGGGCATTTTGATACGGCAGAACAGAATAAAAATAACGACAAATTTAAACGCCAAGACCTGACTGAACTTATCGAGGCTGAAATAAAAAAGCAATTAGACCAAAATAACGCTCAAAATACTGGTCAAGCACAAATAAAAGATATTGACACAAAACTTAAACAAATTGAAAACAAAACAAACGGAAATGAAAACATTTCTGCATTTTAAGCCGCATTCTCGTCATTTTCAAACAGCTTATATGAGCCCTTAGGTAGTTTAAACTCAACCATTAAAAGTGTTCGAGTAATTACCGACTGTCCGAGAAGATATCAAGGACACGGCGAAGAAAACGGCTTCTCATTCAAAAACATCAATAAAACCCCCACATAAGTCAAAGTTCGACCCAAGACCCAAGACAGGTGTGCTATAAGTCGATGAATCGTAATAGACTTAACTGACAGCATCGGTGCGTTCAACTGAAAGCGATGATCGTTGTGAAGTAAATTTCGTTAAAGTCACAGATTTAAAGGTGTCATAAGAAAACGTTCGAAATCATATCTCGTTACAGGTATAGACCTCGACAGCGACCAAGAATGTCTAGAATGTTTTTAGAAGAGCTCTGTATAACTTTTAAGACTGCCAAGTTTTTTAATATGCCTAGAGTGGACTGTCAGCCTGCTCAAATCGTTGTAAGTGAAGATCAATCCGCTCTCATAGAAGATCGTATGACACATTCAGAGGGCATCAGCTGTCAACCTTGGCTTAAATATTCTGACTACCGTAATCGCTCCAACAATGTTGATTAACTCTTCAATAATTTTCATGTTGCTGATTTTTTTTTAACTTGGAACGCAACTGGTATTATGACTGGCCTGCCATACATACTTGATGAATTAGATCAAAAGGACATTGACATTAGTGGTGTTTCTGAACATTGGAAGCTTGCTCATAATTCTTACATTTTTGAAAACTTATGTGAGGACTATGCAGCTCATGTCGTTTGCTGCTCCAGGCCTATAGTGCTCAACGGCAGGTCTTATTGCAAAGGTGGCGTGGAAATTATATGAACGAAAACGCTAAGTGACATTATACAAACAGTTGAATCAGAGAGCGACCGCATTGCCGCAATCAAAGTAATCTTAGATGACACAGCGCTCTACATTTTTCAAGTTTATATCCCTTGTGCCGTTGAGACACTTAAATGCTTTAAATCGGAAGTAGATGAAATAAGCCATATAATTTCTCAGAAAGGAATCAACGATAGAGCCATCGTCATGGTTGATCTCAACGCTAATCCTGTCGGTAACATAAAAGATAGAGAGATATATCTGAACTCACTTATTGAAATTCATAATTTGCAATTTTAACAGACTCAGATCTGTGTAGCAAACCAATTTACACATTTATCCCGGGTCCAAACGCGTCCCCGAGCTCCATTGACCACATCCTTGTAGATGAATTATTATGGATTGACACAGTCACATGCAATATATTAGAGGACGCCCCACTTAATGTATCATTTGCGCTACATCTAGAACGTACTCATCCCCTAACCCATGAACCCAACGTTTCGTTCTTTAATCAGCAGTGCTACAAATGGACCTCTGCAATCCACGTTGAACGTTACAAAATGGAAGTCACACATCTATTGCAAAACTGTCAACTGACTTCAGGGAATATTGAAGGCGAATACAATGTTATTGTTTCTTCCATTCAGCTAGCGGCTGAGAAACATCTGCAAAAACGTGTGTTCAAAAGCTGTCTCAAACCATACTGGTAAGCGACTCTACATAATCTTCACGGTGACATGAGAACGGCACGCTATGACTGGATAAATGCTTCAAGACCGCGACACTGTTCGCAGTATAACACATATAAACAGCTATAACAATATTCCGCCGTAAATAAAGAATTTCCGTCCGTAACTTTTAACGTTCAGAAGATGATGGAATCGATCAACTTTCAGAGTTAGATCAAAAGGGGTTTCGAAGGTTATCAGTTCGAGGAAAAATCGCTCATCGGGTGCAGGAAACGAAATAAATTTCAATGTGCAAGAATATATATCCAAAAAGTGTACTGAGTGGCTGGTGTGACTAGTTTGCAGACCTGTATGTATTTTCTAATAATCCAACATTCGATAAAAACTTTAAAATCATGGTTGAATCTGACGTGAATGCTAATCTATCGCATTCTGAATCAAACAGCATCTCTCGTGAGATTTCGCGACCGGTTTCATTTGACGAGATAAAGAAGGTTGTGCTATCACTGCCTAACGGAATTTGTGCATCTTATGATAACGTGACATATGAACATTTAAAGAACGGCGGTGGCGTTTTGCAATAACTAATAAAAATCTTTTTAATAACCATCTAGCAAACGAAACAATGCCCGCTTCGCTGATAGAAGGGATTGTAATAACATTACAAGTTGGGGTAAATCTATAACAGACCCAAACAATTATAGAGCAATTTCTCTGCTACCGGTACTTTTCAAAACATTGGAGAAAATCTTACTTAATCGAATTGAGAGTTCCCCTATATATTGTGTAATTCACCCTTTTGAGAACGGGTTTTGAGAAAGGCAAGAATAGTAATTTGGTATGCCCTTTATATCAAGATTCTGTTAGTTACTGCTTTCAAAGGCACAATGTATTCTACGCCTGTTTTATGAACGCTATGAAGACATTTGATTGTACCTGGATCACGGGCCTTATTCATAAGTTGTTGCACCTTGGTATAACAGGAAAGGCACTAAGACTGTATGACGTCATACTACGTGGCGGTACCAGTCGGGTCCTGGCCTACGGTCGGTTTTCTAGTAGTTTCCGGATAGAGCAAGGAACCAGACAAGGCAGTATTTGCTCCACGTTTTTCTACACCGTTTTCTTGAACGAGCTATTAATACTGCGACAATAAGCTGGGAAAACACTATTCTCTTTTTCAAACTGTGGTATTCATAGTAATCGTATAAACCCGGTAACAGCCTCAAAACTTTACACAACTCGTGTACTTCCAAAAGCTTTCTACGGCTGTGAACGTTGGATCAATATTAACATTACTGACCGTAAAAATCTCGAAGATTTACACCATTTTTGGTATATAAATGATTCAAAGCTTGCCGCACCTGACTCGGTCAAACATGACTATAGGATTACATGATTTCACTTCCTTACAAGCGTACATTGACAATCAAAAACGTCTCTTCCTTGGATCGTTATGTCGCTTATAGTACCCCTAGATGGCCTTCCAGTAATTTACGCTCAGATTGTTTCAATAGAAGAATAAATGTACAAATCTCAATCGAGCTTTTATTCAAGATGTTTCCAGAAATTTAGAAAAATATAATTTGATTAACTTCTTAGGCGAATTTATATTATCTAGCGCATTCCCCAGAAAAGTAACATGGAAAATGCTTTGTAAACAAAAAAAAAAGACATTATGAACAGAACGCTTGGTTACAGCTGTGTCTGCTGATCCTGACTTCACTCGCTTAAGAAACATCCACAATTCACACGTTTCTAGAGCTTCAATAACGTTAAAGATTATAATGAACGTAATATTTGCCTAACCGAGAAATCTATCAAAACAAGGTTATCGGTGTCACAAATTAAGGTAAACCTTTTGCAAGTTTAATCGCCGCACCAAGATTTAATTAAAATACAGGTGGATTTTAAAATCACTATTGCAACAAGGTATTTCATAGCCAGTTTTTTATGGAGATTTATTTTATAAACTTAAGAAAATAAAAGGCAATGTTGTTTTCTCCCGGTTATTCGTAAAACCATCTGTAATTTCAAAAAGAAAGGTTTCCAACATGATATTCTACAGTGATCTGCAGGCCTGGCCATTAACCCATCTACAGTTGATCATTATGCTAACGGTATATACCTCCTTGGTTGCACGACGGTGGAAGCGGTTTAAGAGTTTATGAAGGTATGAAGTATAAGAACCTAGACGGTAAATTGTTTCTTTTATCTGTGTCATCGTGTTCTTGCTGATTTGACTTAGTTCCAGGCTTTGCAATGATATTACCTTCTTATGTTTTATATGTGTGTTTACTTTTCAATGCACCATTGTTGAGCTGATGGGTGGGTTGGAATTATTTCATAAAGACAACTAAGTCTTGTTATTGTGTGTTGATATGAGAACCTGTCGGGGCAAGTGTGAGGTTGGTGCACCATAGAACCTGGTTTGAACCCCTCAGTGGCAATTTGTTCCAAGACGGTAACACTAAGGGTTCTCTTTTTCGTTAAATTTTCGTGGCGTCTTATTTTAATTGTTCATACTTATTTACAAATGTTCTCCTTTCCTCTCTTCTTTTTCGCTGCTCTGTTCGACCCCTTCAGTAACTAAAAGATTTTTAAAATACGTGTTTCTTAGACTTTAAAATGGCAGATTCGAGAAAAGAAAAGCTAGAAATCCTTTGAAATAGGTAGTAAAAATTATAACACATTTTAAAGTTAAAGATCGCCAATAAAACAACTAAACTTCAAAAGGCCTTTATCACATCTTTAGCTGGTAGATTACGTAACATGGCCATAAACACCAGGCCCTTTTCTAAGTAAGCAGTGTGTGCATGACTTAACGGTGTCTGAATGAGTACTTTAGTGGAAGTTTGAAAAAGCGCTAATTTCCGTGCCAGCCAATAAATCAAATTTCAAAGGATAAAGTGACGCAAAAATGTAATGTTACATTTTTGTTACATTTTGTAATTAACTTAATAACAGTGTTGTTATCAGTCCTTTAAAGGTCGTCGAGCACGATATTTAATATGTACTATGTTAATAGTACTTCTAAATTTACTTTTTGTTTTTAATATTTCGGCCAGTTTTAAGATGGGTGGCTTCAATATCCCAGCCAACATAAATTTGAATATTGTTCAATCACCCCAAGGATATACTTCCTGCTTTTTTAATTTTGTCGTTGTCTGTGGTATGCAGGATTTATATTCGAAGATTTCCTCTCAAAATTCTATTCTGCTTAGTTCCGCCCATTGTTTTCTCGTTTAGGGCAAAGACATTCTTTTATCTGGGGACCATACGCCGCTGAACATGGAATGGTTTTATTCTGAAAATACCGCTTTGAAGGTTCCATGTTCATCGCCATATGCATACCATCGTTTGGGATGGATCAAAATTGTACCGTTTATTGGTGTAAATATTGAGTTGCGCTCAACCCGTGGCTTGGCGGCGTGGGCAGTAATAAGTATTTTCATTACAGCCCATGAACAGGCTCAATCAAACCGAGCCTGCAATATTTTCATATTTGTCGGGGTCGAGAGTCTTCATAGTTCCCTTTTCATCTATTAAAATCAATATACAAAGGTGATTGTTATTCCTTATATGATTGTTTCACTGTAATTTTGTTTATTCATTAAGGCATTTTCACTTCAAAGGCACTGCGAGATTTTCTACACTTCTAATGCTACGCTTATTACCGTTCTTAAACCGGAACTACATAATCAGCTAAGGAATCCACTCTCAAAAGCGCTGAAATGGGAGTTAACTCAGAAGGCCCAATTCCCAGACTTAATATCAGTAATCGGGCTCTAGAAATGTTTCAATCCCGAATTCAACAGAAATTCTGCACATGCCATCAGTCCGGTAAATATCGGCTCGTTACACATCATCATTAAAATACTTCTCATATTTTATTAATATTATTTATTTTTTATTTATCTCATTATATTTTCATTATAGTCTCTCATTCTCTGTCAAAATTCTATTCTGTTTAGTTCTGCCCATTGTTGTATTATTTTTTCTTGGGACAATACGCCGCTGCAAACAGAATGGTATTAATCTGAAAATACCACATTTAAGGATACATGGTCAGCGCAATTCATACCATCGTTTGGGATTGATCAATATTATACTGTTTATTAGTGTAAACATTGAGTAGCGCCCACCCGGTGCTAGGCGGTATGGGCAGTAAAATGCATTTTCATTTCAGCCCATGGAACAGGCTCAATCAAACCGAGCCTGCATTATTTTTATATTTGTCGTGTTCGGTGGCTTTCAAAGTGCCTTTTTCATCTATTTTATTGAAAAGGACATACTAGATGCTTGTAGACAGGAGGTTTTACGCAAAGGCAGGAAATACATTTACGGGGTTTCCGTAAACAGAGCCTAAAACTGTTTGAGAACAACAAAGGTCATGTATGTACCTAAACACGTTCTAAAGGATATTTATAAAAAAGATTTAATGAACAAAGATTAATGTTTACGATTGTTGAGACATAAACTATATATCATGCTTATTGTCATTAAAATATCTTTTGATAAAAAGATAAAATTAAATAATAATCACAATGTCATTAATGATACATCGAATTTTAATAGCAAATATTTCATGGCTATTGTTTATATTTGTATAAAACTTGAATTACAGCTGAACATTGCGTGATGAATGAATGCAATAATACTTAAGGATATTTAAACCGTACGTTTCTTTGGTGAACTTTGTTATCATAATTACAAATATTAACCCATTCTAAAGACGTATCAATCGTAAATAGATCGCATAAAGTAACTTTATCTTTTGTTTTGACACAACCGAACAACGATTTATTTGACATTTTGACGTCTGCTATAATAGATTGGCAAAAAGACATTTATCTGCATTTAACATTGACGATACTTAAGTAACAAGCAGGGGAATAGCTATTGTAGCAAACAAATACTCCTTTGAAGATCGTAAAGTATGATACTTATTATATTATTGTAAAATTTTTATTTCGCACAGCAAGGGGTTAGAGTGAAGGGACGGCTTGATAAGTAATAATATAATTATTTTATTTTTATTTCCGCTCTTTAACAGGCTCAATCAAATAGATTTTGCATTTTCACTCGTGCAGAAGTTCGAAAATACTGGCGCTCTGGGCCTATTGTTTGACCTAATCGGCCGACATAAAAATGTATTGCTCTTTTCTATGATTTCATTTTCGCTGAGAGCGACAATGTGTATGAAATCAAAAAGTTTGTTTTTTAACGTTGCATCAACTAAATGTATTTCGTCACACTTTTATAAAATCTTTTATGACTTGCAAAACCTTAAATTGGTCCGTTCTTTTTAACTGTAATCCACTCATTTAAATATACCGAATGACTGGCTTTTCCAGAGGGTGCCTTTTCAGATTGTGGTATACATGCAATTGTGGTATACATATTTTATGTAACCTTTTGGGTAGTATTTTATAAAGAAACATTTATTGTCAGTTTAATAAAATAAAATGCTACGTCTTTTTGTATATGTTTTAAATACATGTTATGTCCTTGAATTGTTATATTTATGCTGCAAGAGGATTAAATTACACTGTAAAGTCTTTAGTTTCGTTTTATTTGACCCATCATATTTGACTAACACATGTAAGATGTAAACTGCCTTGTCTGTAAAATTGCTAAATATTTTTGGTTAAACAACTAATTGATTCTGGTTTTAACATTATGTTATAGAATTCCGTCATTTTGATTCACTATCGGATTATTAAAAGAATGTTGACTTTTCTTTGTCTCATTAAGATTTATGCCTATATTTTGTTATAGTTTATAATTTGATGGAATTAAAACAATCGTAAAATAAAACAATACTATGGAGAAGGTAATACTTTCAAAATGAACGATTAATAAATGCTAATCCGAGTCATCACTTTCAGATTCTTGCTGATCTTCCAAGCTCTCCAGTCGATCGCTGCAATATTCCATCATCTTTCTAAGTGCAAGAAGAATAAGAATGTTCATTTCAATATCTAATTCTAGTTCGCTGGAATAATTCTTCACTGGAAATATGTCCATCTTCTGTAATGATATTTTAAATAAGACATTAAGTCAGATATCGCTTAATCATCAGAGAAAATGTATATTTTTGAAACGTGAAATTTAAAAAAAAATATAGAAGTCCAGATTAAATGTTTTAGAACTAGCAAAACAATAGAAAATTGACTTGTGAGTACATGTACCTGAACTCCAAACAAATCTTTTGCCTTTTCAACAACTTCGCCTACTTTCCGGCTTTGGTAAATGTTTTTGACATCATTGTGTACTTCTTCGCAAAGTTCATCTACTTTTGTCAGTACCAAAATTGTGGGAACATCTAAACAATCAAATGCAACAGAGAATCAAAAAACATAAAATATGAAACATTAGCAGAAATGATATGTACATATATGTTTTTAAATGTAAATGCTTAAGGAATGCAATAGCTCATGTTATAACTTTAAATAAATCGAAAATAAAGTAACAGATTACATTATACCATATAATGATCTCACTCCTTAAATATTTCCTGATTTTTAATTTTTTTTTTTAATTCTCTTGAATATAAGCCAACCGTTTTAATTCGTTTTCGCGTTTTTAATAATTCATAGGTAGAATGAATGAAATACCCATAAACGCCGTCGCAGGAAAACAAGATTCAAACAAAGACATTGAATCTTTGAACTGGCAGTATTGATTATTGTTTCGTTTTTTTCCGGCAGTTAAACCTCCTAAATGTTCTTGATATTATTGTGACGTTGGTCTAAGGTATAATTTGTGTTAAAACTGTTTACATAAAATTCAGTTTTATTGCTGTATATTCAATGATTAACTGAGATTTATATTACGGCAAC
Organism: Corbicula japonica; assembly: GCA_038501625.1. NCBI lineage: Eukaryota > Metazoa > Mollusca > Bivalvia > Venerida > Cyrenidae > Corbicula > Corbicula japonica. Next base: position 414,406 of record JAZAYU010000027.1, read on the forward strand.
CAAACATAACCTCTTAGTACACGACATAATGTTTGATTTAGAATTATCGGTGTATGGTCTCATTTTCACACGGAGGTATATTTTGAAATCATTTTAATGTTGTATTTTTTTCTGCATTTTTTGCTTCTGAAAAACAGAATGTCAAACTATTGTTTAGACAAATTATGGTACAGGTTTAAATCAAGGCAACTTTTATTTAAATTCTGTGGGGGGGGGGGGGGCGAAATTTGATGGCCTTCAAACCCCATGAGTTTCATGAGAGCGTCGAATCATGAAATTTATAAAGAGGTGTTAGAAGAATATAGCATGGTTCAATTTAGCTAAGTGTTTGAAATCAAGCGTTTTCCCAGTCGCGTTATAAGCAAACACCGGGCTAAATGAAGTGATTTCACAATATTTCAGAAATATACTCAACACAAGCATACCTTATTTGTGGAACACCTACCGTTATCCTGAACGTGTTCCTGGAGAGCTCTTATTTTCTTTTTAGCTTCTTCCGATATTGAATCAGAATAAATCACCAAACTGTCCATCACAACGACAATACAGTGACATTTGTCCTTCAATTTTGGTTCTTTCTTGAACTTCTTTTCGTCAGATTTATCAATTGGTGCCTTGGGATCAAACTGCATGTGAAGATTTATAAACTAGTTAATATGTCACTGAAGAACATGAACGATTAAGATTGTAGTAAACCTTCATAATCATAGATTTGTAAATTTCAGTACAGCAAAAAAAAAAAACATGTCACTATATGACTTAAGTGGTAGTGCAGTGTTACCTTGTAATCGGGTTTAACATTCCCATTGATGACATAGATGACATCCTGTACGTTGAACCCTTCACCATCCGCCTCCTCTACACCCATTGTGTCTAACAATCGAAAATTCTGCAGGATGCTCTTAGGCTTATACAACTTAAGCTAGAAAGGAAATGATCTTATTATGTATTAATTAAGTTTATGCTCCTCTAAGCAGATGCATAATATAATGACCATCAAAAGAAAGTTACCACTTCGTAGTTGTACATTGATGAAATTGAAACAATTCGGTAAAGCAAAAAAGCGCTTGTTCATTTTTGCAATTTTTGCAATTTTTGGGTAACGTTATGATCTATCGGGCTTTTTCTGCTGCCAAAATTTAAAAGTTCAACTTCTGATAGGCACAAAAAATCAACAGAGAAAATTGCATAGCAGCTTATAGGGAAACGTGTAATAGACTGTCTTGCTTTTTCGTCGCGTCACGGAAAATTTAATTTACTAAGAAATTGAAACTTAAGCCGACGACAGTCGGGAAACTTGCAAAAAAAACCCCAAAGAATTTCACAGGCTTTATGGAGGCAAATTTCGGTGTGATCCTGATATTGCTTAATAGGTTGATTGTTTTGAATTCCGTCATAAGTAAAACTTTAAATTTATATGACGCCATTCATATTTACACAATCATTGTTGCCAGCCTGGTAGAAATGTCTAACGATGTAACTTTCAATTGACGGGGAGTATAGTTATTGTCCGTCTATAATATTCTGTTAGAATATTTGACTTCAACCAATGACTATAATTCAAACTAATTTTAAACAGTTTGTGAGCGAAGAACACGAAAAGTTTTATATTGACACTTGCAATATTTAAAATAACTATGATCAATATTTGTTTATTAGCCAATACAATTCGTTATTGTGATAACACCATTCAATTTTATTGAGGTTAATAAGCTTGTTCTTTACCTTTTTTGACATACTTTTCGCTGCAGAACCAGCGAGCAGTGGTTTTGCAATCCTGCTTTTATCAATGCTTGCAACTGAGTTTATAAATGATGATTTTCCAGCTCTGATTGGTCCTAAGAAAAGCACTCTTGCATCCTTTAACTCTCCATGATGCTTATGGCGTTTTATTAGTTCGATAAGATGGTCATGGTACTGGAAAATTAAAGAGAAGAAATCATCGAATATCAAAACGTTCTTCGTGTCATCACGTTGATTGCAAAAAAACAACACAAAACATAACGCACAATTTGTAAGATAATGGGATCCAACCGAGTCGCCTCATTATTCAGACCCCCACCCCCCATTTTGATCGCGCATCTAAGAATTGTTTTCAAGGCTTATATTATATTTAATTATAAATATGTAAATACTGTGTACGTACGTTACTATAAGCTGGACAGCACACCAGTAGCAAGTGTGCCTTTATCTTAAATGAATAAGGTAAGTAAAACTAATACCGTGCTCGTCCAATCTCCAATTATTCCTGTTTTACTTTCAAAAGTCCGCCATGGCTCCTTAAGTTTTCTATCTAAAACTGTAAATGAACGTTTTTCGTTATCATAAAAGGCTCTTTGTCAAACAAATTCAAATGCTTAAAATTAAATATAACAAATAAGGAATAGGATAATGGCGTATAGTTTGGTAAATTGTTTCTGTCCAATTCTTATATAATTTAGTTACACGTAGCTAGGTATAACTCTGATATTAAGCACTTCCAGATAGCAATCATTAAGACAATTACTTAAATAATATCCATACCACATTATACTCTATTTAAAAAAACCATCTCAACTAAAGCCTTTGATAATGGTCGAAAATGTTCGATCAGACTTTGCTTAAATTGCTCACTCGTTACAACATTGTTTGATGTAAAATGAGTAGAAAACGGATTTTATGGCCACGCCATGGCAATTGTGTTATAACAAATCCCAAAACGATCTCATTAAGAACTTCATCAAAGCAAAACACAAGATAAGTTTGAAAATTGCAAACCTGCTTGTTTTTCAGCTTCGAGAATTTCAAGTTTTCGTTGTCTTTCATTTAATTCTTCTTGGAATTCATTTAATTCTTCTTGGAACTTTCTCTCTTTCTCTCGCAATTCCCGTTGGTACTTTTGCTCTTGCTCTTGTATGTCTTGCAATAAGAAAATAACATTTAAGTATAACCTTCAACATAATAATTCTAGAATAGTGAATGTGTCATCTTTTTTTCTATTTTGAAAGTATGATGTACACATGTACTAACCTGCACGCTGCTTTGCCCTGAATGCTGTCAATGCATCCTCCTGATTCTTTAATTTTAATCGTTCTCTTTCTTGCTCAGCTTCTCTCTCTCGTTTTTCGTTTTCTTGTCTTTGTCGGATATCCTGTAGTTCTTTTTCACGTAGCGCTTTCTGTGCTTCAATCTGTCTTTGAATTCTCTCGGCTTCCCGTCTTTGGCTTTCTTCATAACTTTGTTTGAACTCAAGTTCTTTTATTCTGTTGTCTCTTTCATAAATTTCCGCTTTTGAATTATCCGATCCCATCGTTAAGTTTTAGTATAAGCGAATGCGAATTATTTAAGCTCAGTCAAAGTTTCCTCTTTCATAGCGTTTTGAGAATGAACTTTGAATGGAAGATATCGGTTAAAATCAAACATTGATTAAATATTAAAGGGTTATGCCCAAAGTAATAAACATTCTGATTACATATTATTCATAACAAAATCAAGGAGAAGTAAGATCTACAAAAAACGTTTAATTGCAAAGTACACACTTTTTCAGTGAAAATCATAACTGGATTAATGCAACAGTGTGTTAATTTTCAGTATGGCAAGTATCTAAATAGTTCTTGATTCTCGAATCATAGTTCGTGACGAGAAATAAGGTCTTCGACCGATTAACATAATAGTTCCTCTGGGAAAACAGTGATTTTTTCTAAAGAACCAGAGTTCGCGGCAAAAACAATAATTTCTGATCCGAGAACAATGTTTCTCGTTGAAAAAAGCACCAACAGAGAACCTTTATTCAAATCGTAGCAAGAACTATAATACTTTCAGCAAAGAATTGGTTTGGTTTTTGACGAGAACTCACCTCTCGAATACAAAAGGTATAGTTTTGGATAAAGATATTTGGTTTTCGGCAACGGACTTTGGTTCGCGGATTTACTGTTACACCAATTTAGAATTGGAGTAGCCGATAAGTTACAAGGGTTTTGACACAGATCTGTTCTCGTTCATTTGCTTGGTAATTAACGCTTGGGAATCATCATTAATAGCTACAAAGCAAAACGTCATTAGTAAACATTCGTAGGTGAGATAATATTATAGCAATTTTTTCCTAAGACAGGTTTTGTGTATCGATTTAAAGGGAAAGGTACATCCTTCAAAATTTATACTGTATAATTACGTATATATGCTTTTTAAGAGCGACTGTACTTATAACAGTACTTCTAGCTGTCAAACCAATGGATGTTATTATGACTCCTATCTGTTGTTCAAGTGCATGCGGGCATAAACGTAGTCCTTATATTTTCACCATCAATGTTTACAAATTATCAACTAATCATAACGCGCGTTTCTTTTGCTGTTTAAATTTCCATGAACATGCTGAAAAGGTCGCCATGTCTAGTTATTTAATAAGTTATTGATTGTCCTAATCATTATACTATTACGGATTTATCAGTCGGGCCTCAATTTTAACACTTTAGTAAATACAATCTGTTTTACAGTTACTCATCATGCTTTACTCATCACAAAAATATCATCATAATTATATGATAGAAGAAGGATTTGTCGTATCTTTTTCTGTTTCAAGAGCTAGGTTTAAGAAATTAATATAACTTATTAATAGGAACCGGGGAATTGTTTACCTGCATTGTTAAATCACAGGCTTTTAGTAGGCCCTCTTCAAATTAAACTTAGAAACTATCGCATTTGATTTAGCAAGACAGACATGTTTTAAACGGAATATTTTGAAAATTTTCTCTTCTATGAATAAAGTGAGTAAGTTCATTTCACATTTAATAAATATTCATTAGATTATTTACATGTAGCGTTGGATTATCTTCCATATTTTCAATTTAAACTACTTTTTGTCATTGTGTTATTTAATAATTTAATGCGATATTAATATGTTTGTTTTTGGTACGTAGAGCATTTGAGAAAATCACTCATTAACCTGTTATTTCTTTTTTCACGTTATAATGAAAACTTATTTCTAAATTTAATGTTTATTTAATTTATTACACGTTTTTTTATATTTATATTTTATAGAGTTAAACAATACGAAACTTTTCCCAAGATGTACAAAAATCTTTACAAGATGATCTGTTAATATATAAAGAAGCATCTGCGTAGTTAATTTCTACAATGCTAAGACAACATTTGAGCAAACTGTTTTTTATAAGCTAGCTGTGGCGGTGACTCTCTGAGTGTCGGGATTGTCTTTTTAACGGCGACGCTAATACATGATTAATTTGTACGGCATGTTTAATATTTATGCGTCGTAGAAAAATATCGCGAAGAACATTTCATTTCATGGCAACCATCTTACTAGAATTGCCAGTGCGTAACAGTAATTTGATATGATTACAATTTTATTAAAATAAATGAAAGTAATTAGAAATTTAGTAAATCTGTTAAAATCGCCACTTTATCTTAAAATAAACTAAAATCAAACTTCAAATGATATATTTACATAAAGTTTAATTTACTGTGTACTTAATTCTCCACTGAAAAACAACAACAACAAAAACAGAACGATAACAAAACGAAAACAACACAACAAACAGCATTTTTTTGTGAAATGACAAAAACAAATTCCCCAATGATTTATTTTCTTCAGGTATGATATTAGTACTGCTTTAAAAGAACTGACTAATTGGCAATTTGCTGAAAAGTGTACGATACAAAAGCGAATTTTTTACACATCTGTGAAGCGAAGAATTTTAAGCAACCAAAACAGAAAGTTTCTTAACTGGTGATCTAAAATTGCTCACATATTGAATAAATATATTTTTGTAACGTTGAGTTTTAAGTTGACATAAATGGTTTTGGCTAAAAGACAGCAAACATTTTATCAAATAACTCAATAAAGATTTAGAAGGTTTATTAACATTTGCGATTTGATTTATATTAATATACAGTTTAAGATTAAATTATTAAAAAATATTGGTAATTTATTTATCCTATGTACCGTAATCAGGTCGTAACTGGTCAAAAGTTGATACATATATTTACATGCTTCAAGAAATGTGGCACGTCAAAAACTTTAACAAGCAAAAATATGCTGTTTACAATTATTAAATCAGTAAATCAACTATATATTGCTTTATTAATAAATAGAACATCATAAAGCAAAATCTGTATAGAAGTCTAGAACACGTGCAATAATATCACTAATAAAATAAATTGATCATAGTACACTCAATATACCATAACAGTTTAGCAATATGTTGCAATGCAGTCGCCTGTGTTGTTTACTACGTAATAAGTATTTTTATAGTTATTTTATGAATATATGAATTCCTTATTTTGATTTATCAGTATTTCGATGGAGAGCTATTTCGACATTTCAATAAAATCCTATTTATATTCAATAACAATCGATTACACTGGTACAATGTACTGTCAAAACCGTTTCAGATAGCATTATAAATCTACATGTAGGTAAAAAAGTCAGCCTCTTTTCACCCTTAAGATACATTGGTCATTGGTTACACTGATTACGTCGACAAAAATCGAAACATTTATTAAGATATTTTATAATAAACTTTTACCCTGAATTTGTGGTTAAGATGTTTCTTTTGTTACACCAGTTACACAGTCAGATGAAAACACAACAAATGGAGGTGATATTATTCTTTCTAGTTTAACAAATTGCATTGTAGATACATGCGGTTTCTATTTAAAGATGTTTTATAAGATACATGTAATGCTCACGATTTATTAATTTTGTGGTTACATGTACATACGTGCTTACATTTGTTAAATTGACACAAAAATGAAGACGAACTATGTCGGTCTTGTTTCACAAGATACGTAGTGGTTCATGCGGTTGCATGTGGCCACAAAGGTTTCTTAAAAGATGTTTTATTTAAGAAATAATCAATAGCTTCCGGTGAATTATCGCAGGATAATTCATGGGGCGGAGTTCAGATGCGTAAGGATATATCACGAGGGGATACGCCCCCGTGATACATATCTACGCGTTTATTTCAATTCTACCACGACACATCTGACTGAACAACCGAAATAATTTTAACTCAATAACATTTTTATCAAGTTATTTTTAAATCCAATAAGGAATAACAAAGTTATAGCCCGGGCAAAAAACATCTATTTTGAGTTATAGTGACCTTGACCTTGGACCTACAGGCATGGGTATTTTACGCGACACCCTGTCTTGATATGGTGAACATTTATACCAAGTTATTTTAAAATCCAATAGAAATAACAAAGTTAAAGAGCGGACACGATTTTTGCAACAAAATTCTATTATTAGTAACAGTAACCTTGACCATGGACTTACAGGCTTGGGTATTGTACCCGACACATCGCCTTGTCATGGTGAACATTTGTGCCAAGTTATTTTGAAATCCCTCCATTCATAACGGGTGTTTTTTATCAGTTTCAACGCATAAAATTGGTTTGCTATTTTCGTTTGTTTTCAATTATCAATGGTAATTAAACATTGACATTTCAAAGCCTATGTTTTTTTAAAGTGTATGTGTCGCTGTTTCCTCGATTACTTTTTTAGGATGTGTTTTCTATCTGCTTTAAAAAATGATAAAAATGATAGTTTAATGCCAACAACAGATCTTTTCGACAAGATATATTATTGCTGAAAGTGTGAAACGTGTCTGTTCAGATTAATCAGTTTTATTTTTCAGACCCTTTAAGATGGGGCAAACCTTCGGCCGAAAACCAGCGCAGGATGATTATTGGAAGGCATCTGTAAGTTACTTATAATTGTTTAACACAATCACACTCATTCAAATAACAGATGTTAATTCATTTTGAAACGGAATAAGGCATGTAACCCTTTATAAAAAAATTTATACATTTAGACTACCCTTTACAACAACCAAGAATAAGTGATTAAACAAGAAAAAAAGAAAACATGCGAAATTTCGAAAAACAACTATATCATTTTAATGTCGCACAGCTTAAAACCAACGTGTGTATCGCGTTTAAATATTATCGAAATGGAAGAGTGTTATTTCATGCAACTTCAAGTGTTTTTTTAATGCAAAAACAAAAATGGCTAACATATCGATAGATAAAGAACTAGTCCTACAACACTTGAAACAAGTTAGACACGTCCACAAAGCGTCAAGAAAGGTATATGAGGTCAGTCGGAACAAACATTGTTTGTTATCATGATTGTTGTTATTAAATGTAAAATGTCAGGCGCGTAGGAGCTGGGGCCGCAGGGGCCGCGACCGCGGCTCCAATATATTTGCAAGTCAATGGCTCCCGCCACGGCTCCAAAATAAGATGTTCTTAAGCGCTAACAAGGAAATTGAACCAAAGATCATCGTTTTTTTTTTTTTAAATTACCGGTACCTTATACACAGCCAAGTATCAACGCCTATGAAACAATAATGTGTCGCGGAAATGCCCCAGGGTGTTAACGCCACGACTAAGTAATGTGCAAAAGTATGTAAAATATATATACTTATAACATACGTAAAACAAATAATGTAATTGTTTAATCGTAAATTGGGATATTTTGGCGCCGTGTTTTTTTCGCAATTTTGGCACAAACTGCTTAAGTCTTATTTTCGCCAGTTAAATTTTCGTCATTTAACATCGTTCGGCAAAAATTGACCACAGACACTTTCGTTTAACGTACGTTAATTTGCCGGTACACGTTTGCGCAGATTGGTCGGCATTCATTGAAAATATACGATAAACTGTGCATACAGGTGAAAAAGACAAAACCACATAAAAATGATTCTTGTTTGCTGTTTTCATATACATGTACAAAATTAATGCTGCACATGCAAAAAATACAAAATGCATACAAATTAAGTTAGGTTCTAAAATGCAGAAAAAACACATTTAATTTATGTTTCTCATTCCGGTAAACTATTTGAAGGTGCTAATCCTGCCGTAATCTTCAATTTTCTATATTTAGTAATTGGATGAAATATTTCAAAATCGACATTTCAAATATATTCTCAACACGACAGTCTTAATGAATTGAAAATAATTAAAATGTAAATTACAATCACGAGCTATACTGAGCAGCTTTTATAAACGATAAATAGCGTAAACGTAGTTGAAGACTTGGTGTGAAAACACGCTGCGTAATGGCTGTCTACAATTCTAGACTCATTGCACGTTCATCAATAAAAAGAAAATTATCATAATCTCTTTAACGGAAAATGCAGATCAATAGAACTTTGCATATTAAATACATGCTATTAATGTATCTTTATGTCGCATATATTAAAATAGATTATAAATTGATAAAGGAACTTCAAAAGCCACGTTCGATCAGTTTGTTACGGTATTTTGTCGATATACCACTTCGCATTTTTGCAGCAAGCACCATCACTTCCGCGGCTTCAATGTTAAAATCGCTCCTACGCGCCTGAAAGTCTTTCATTTTGGTTACACTTATCTAAAGAAAACTTTTTAGTGTTTTAAACCATTGTTTCAGTGTACATAATTATGTAAAATATTTATTTATATGTTTATATATTTATTGTAAAAACCCCTTTAAGAGAATATATAGCAGGGTTGTTATTTTTAAAGCTACTGTTATTCCAACAGACTGAATTGCAAACACTCATTATCTGCCTTTTTTCGTTTAAGAACATAGATCAACAGACTGAGAAACTTAAGAAAACGGTATGTACTTCATACGTTAAACCCCAGTTACACAGAGCCATCGGTGATCGATCGGTAGTTTTTTTAGCAAAATAATGGAGTGAACCGATGACAAGAGATTTACCACCGATATCAACTATTGGTCACCTGTGTGCCACCTATCAATTGTTATTGGGGAAAGATAAGTTTCGTCGGTGAAAAATAACCGATCGGGATTTTTAGACATGTTTAAAATTCTCGATCGGTGAAAATATTATACAAATGACCGATCGACAACTTGTCTACAACCGATCATCACCGATCGACAGCCTGTCTACACCCGATTTCACCGATCGACAACCTGTCTACAACCGATATATCCGATGGGCCACCGAAAAACAACCGATCAAGTAATACTTACCACCGATAGAACAAAAAAAGATGAGAATTAATGTTTACCAGCAACTCATGAAATATCTATTTAACCGATGAACACTTGTCAATCACCGATTGCTGGTTACACAGAAAACCAGAAATAAAATAACGCATGACAACCGATCAAAACAGCGACTAACTTAAAATAAAACAACCGATTGGGCCCCGACCGTCTGTGTAACTGGGGCCTTATCTAAGCTATCTTAATTAGTTTGCATTGTATTATCCTAATAGCATTAATTTAAAAACACATTTTTTCTGTGTTTTTTGTTGTTGTTGTTAATGATTGAAAAAATGCGTGTTCTACGAAAGTGTTCATATTTAAATTCAAGGGGGGAGCGGTAATGGAATTGGGGTGATAAAGAAGTAACTTTAAAAAGAAACTCAATGAAATGAAAAGGATTAAGTATGTGAACAGTTATTCCTTATAAAATTATATTGATAACTCATTCTTTACTTGTTCACGGATTACAAACTTCGTCCTCCCAGGGACATTTTCTCGGTACTTCTACATTTCAATGGGGCTTTTGTAGTCTCTTCGGCCAGTAGAATAAGCCGGATTTTGCACATATCCCTCTGGTAGATATAATCAAATGGAAAATGGATACCGAAAAGTTATCCTGTTAGAATAATTGGTTGCCAAAAATGACTATTGTGACCAAAAGCATTAATTGAGAATAGTGAAGCACACAATCGGAAAGAAAAGTGTGCTGTTGCCAAGCTAGCCTTTCTTGTTTGTAGTGTAATCTTATTGAAAGTTGGCAAGTTTGAAGAGGCTAGGGATAAATAAAATAATTTCTTCGTCCTTATTGAGACATATAAAGAGAAATTTATTATTAAAATTAACTTGGATTCTTAAGTAATGTTGTAACAAATCTCGATTCTTTAAATGTAGTTTTAAAGCTGTAACAAATAAGAGCGCATTACCGGTATGCATATCTGGAATTGTCACACTCAAGAAACAGAGCATCAGGAAACAGCCGAAAAGTAGAGAGGAATAGAAAGCATAGGTTTACAGGAAGATCAATTAACGATAACCTTTGGGGTTATCGCCGTAGAATGGATGGAAGCAAAACCATTTGCAGATTTTCAACCAGGTTTTAGTGTGCACCAACTTCACAAAAGATGTTTCAGCAGTTTCATTTCGTTTCGGTTTATCCTATATCAAAGGTTACGGTCAATTTTGTGACTTCTGGTTTTACTACCGCCTTGAATTAATCCACTTGATTTACGACGGAACGAGATGATTAAAATACTAAGTTCATTAAAAGAGGTTAAAATAAAATATCTTAGTTAGTTTGCATTCCTAATGTATACAGGTGTCTGTCAACCAGTAAAAATGTCAATTTACAATTAACCGAGATTTTATTGAAAATCATAAAAAAACATAATTCCTACAATAATCTGCTTTATCAATGTTTTTGAAAGAGAACCAAACAATTACATTTTAGTTATCTTTGTTGAATTTCATCATATCGCTACTTTAGTAGTGTAACGTTAAATTTCGAATCCGAACAATTTTTTCGTTCGTTGACATTATAATAAAAGTAAACTTCTTGTGACGATATATTTACAAATATATATGTATGATCGTGGTTAACGGCCTTCAAAGGGTGTCATTTATTAAAGCACTTATTAAATGTACTGGGTGACAATTTACAGCCGACACATACTGAAATAAACGAATAAGGAACTTTGAAAGCCACTGGACAAGATATTGTTGCGCGTCTGTGACTGGTCAACCGCTCGTGCTGTACTGGGTAGCTTAGAAAACTGGTTGATGTCTTGTTGCTCACGAGACTTGCGTCACTTGCTATAAGTGCTGGTTAAATTATGCACGCCTTAGGACTGCAGCTTATGGATTTGTGACTTCAGGCTCTCGGAGGCTTGAAACGACTTGTCTTAGGACCGCAGCAAAACTTGCCTGACGACAACAAACATTGACGGATTGAATTTCGGGAAAAATATGTTAGGGGCGGGGATTATGCTGGGCTGGACTCAAACTTATACTTAGTTTAAATATCAACTTAACTTTATGAAACTAAACACCTGCCTCTATTCAACCTTTTTTTATTTGGCAAACAAAGTACTTTCAATTATTAGAATATTCTTACATAGTTCGTGACCATATAGGATCTAAATGTACTACATGTACACAGTACCTAGCTTAAACGTGCACAACCCGAAAATGCCGCAAGTTACTTTGGCTCTAGTTTCATAAATTATAAAATTTAATAAACGTTAAAAAATTAATAGAAAATGATGCTAATTCAAACAGATTGTCCTTTTGATTTTTAATATTTTTAATTAGCTATCATACAAATCAAATTGCAAAAAAATAATCAAAGATTAAGCACCTAGTTTAAAATAAATGAATGCAGGTCTTTTGGAAGTGTTGGAGTCCCAGAATGACTTAAAACTCGGCTTATATACTCCACAGGAGTTCCCCACAACCACAGTTGTGGTCCACGCATCATTTGTGGTTTTACTACATTTTTGTGGCGCGTCCACCGCGTCCGTGATGAGCGCCATACCACAAATACTGTGGAGTTTTACTAAAATATACTGTTTTACATCCCTTAAAATGCAAAAGGACTATAATTTGACTATTTTTAATAACAATTTCAACAATAAATACCCTGTAGGCTCTGTTTGTAGACGTACTACGGTAAAACAATCTGTAAATATTTATTTTGACAGAGCAACATAGTCTATTTCTGTACGCGATGTCCTTATTAATAACAACCTACAGTAAAAACAAAAATAGCTGACAAATGTGCTCACAGAATAACTGGATCAACACAAGTTTTACACGGAATAATAAATAAATACCTGGCATAAATATTCGTTAACTTTGGACGGATATTTACGACTGGTAATCATTCGATAAATAGTGACTTAATCTCAGAAACATTGTCGAAGATAAAACTCGCGGAAAGAGGTAACAAAGCTCATCATGGAAAGCACATGCGGAAATCTAAATTTTATTGAAGTAAAACACCGGTTAAAAAACATGAGGGGGATTAGTTGAACTAGCGCACTGGTCAAATTCGTATTCTACTGCCAGTAGTAAGCATCTGATTAAAAATGGGTCATTGCAATATCGATTGGCTTTTAAAATTCAGGTGAAAACTTAATTTAACAAAATTTTCCGAATTACCAATATGCACGGCCAGCACAATAAAAGGAAATCACTGAACGTCTTTGTCTAGGAACAGATTAATAAGCCAAAATGTAAAACATTACCCCAAATATGCTTTCTTGTATATCGGTCACTTAAAATAAGTCTACATTTCTCACCAGACTGGTTCTTTAAATAACTATTTAGATCAACTATTCCATTACAGCCATAAATGTTATGTTACATCCTTAGAATTCATTTTCACTATGCAAACTGTTTGATATTATCAAAATATGCATGTGCAGTATTTTGTGATAAAAATAATATTATTGTTGTATTTAACAGCTAGAGCTAATCGGGTTTGAAGAGGATGGAACGATGATCATATGCCAGGATGCAATGGATAATATTTCGACAGAGTTTCAGAATCTGGTACATTCCTTGTTTATACGCAATTCTTATATTACACTTTATAAAGACGCTTAATGAACACAAAAAAAAACTTTTCCAATGAACAAATGCTTATTGTTCATCTATAGAAAATAAAACTATTTTAACAACATCATTTAATTGCATTATCCTCGTCATGTCGTCCGTCAGCTTCTTTTTCGAGCAACAACTTCTATGAACCCGCTGGTCAAAGTTTAGAATATGTTCGCAAAAAGGATCCTTTAAGGTTCTTTACAGAGGAGATGTTTCTTTAATACACTAGACAATTGATAAAACTTTTTTCCACACAACTGATGACTGTGACTGTCACAGCGAATGTATCTGTGTGCGAAAAATATCAAGCAAGACCAGGTCTCGAGTCCGGAATTATATAACTGGGCTATCTTGATTCACATGGCAAATTTTTCTAAACGAAACATATTCCTCATCAGATTTGAAATTCGTTCTTAAATTTCTGATGGTATTTCAAAATAAGACTTATTTTTAACAATTGTGTAAACAAATGAAATATGTATATCAGGAATGCGCATATCCAGAAGATGAAGTCTCAACAAACAGTCAAAAAGTAAAATTGAAAAGAGAGCATGGGTAATAAATTGATCATTTTCATAATAGACACCACAAACAATTAGCAACAGAGAAAATGGGCCATTATCATTGACAAAGCCATTTTTGCCACTGGAAGTGTAAGCCAGGTTCTAAGGTGCACCCATGTGACCCTTGTCTTAATGTTCTCATATGAACAAACAATTACAAGTTGTCTTGGAGAACTAGCTCAAACCCATCCATCGACAATGTTGCATACAAAAGCGCACAAACATATAAAACATAAGAAGTTTAAAGCATTGTCAAGCAAATTGCAAGGTTGGTAATCACGACCTTACTGAGACCCTTGATTCAAATCACCAAAACACGATGGCAGCGATAAAAGAAACAGAAAGGTTGGTACTCACGATCTTACTCTGCCCTAGAGTTGAATCAGCAAAAACACGATGGCTGGAATAAAGAAACAGATCAAGCTTATTTGTTCCTTTACAAGACTGCTCTATAAAACTTCATAAATCGTAACAAACTTAAACACCTGCCGCCGTCCTGCAAACAAGGAGATAAACATAACGATTAACTGTAGATGGGTTTATCCCCATGCATGCAGAACATTGTAAAATATCACGTTCAACTTGGCAACCTTTCCACCCCTTTGGCTTTGCAATGCTATAAGCTTCTTATATTTATTTGTTTGTTTGCTTTTGCATTAACCATTGTTGGGCTGATGGGTGAATTGAACTTATTTTACCAAGACAACTTGTACTTGTGTGTTGATATGAAAACCTGTTAAGGCAAGAGTGAGGCAAGTGTAAGGTTGGTGCACCTTAGAACCTGGTTTAAACCTCCAGTGGCAAATTATATTGCCACTGGAAGTACCAAATCGGTTATCCCAAAGGTTCTCATTTTCGTTAATTGTTTTGTGGTGTTTTATTTGAATTTGACATACTTATAAACACATGTATGCTTTTCCTCTCTTCGTTATCGCTGCGTTGGAAGGATGTGCTTTTGAGAGTAGAGCGATTTCTGATATGCATATTTCAATATTTATTTTCAATATGACTTGTGTTTTGTTTGCAATTAGAAAGATTATGCTGTACGTTGCACCATTTTGCAAATCATCACTTTCTAGGTATTACACTATCCGTTAATTTTGAATTGTCATATGCGCTAACATGAATCATATTTTGCGGGTATTTAAGTGTGATAGAAATTCAAACCTCAAATTAAGTACCATCATTCACTTATTAACTGGCATTGTAGGTCTCCTGTTTGCAAGCAAGACCAGCCTCTATTGACGAAATAGTTCTCATTTCACTTGAGGTAAGAAGTTACGAATAAATTTTATTATTTTTTGTTATTAAAAAGATTATGGACAACAAAAACTGAATAAAGTAATATTTATTATAAAGATTTATAAATATGAACTTATTTTTATTAATATATCAAAGCAGAGATTTCAGAAATACATCATTACTGTATTTTTGCCGGATACTTTAACTTGACATTGTTTTACAAATGATGATTGAACACGATCTGATACATTTTTGAAGTGAACGAAATCTAGAGGCACATAATCTACATGGTTTAAGGAAAATCCACTTAAAAAGCTAGATTTGATTATTTCTTTATTTTGTTTACTGATTTAGAAAATTCTAAAATTCAGCCTGATTATAGAACTAGTCACTCACTAGACTTTGTTAATACATGATCAAATTTAGTTTAGGAAATTTATACTATAAATTCAATAATACGCTTTTAAAAGATGCTCATTCCCAATAGTTAACTGAAATAAATAATTTGATAAAACAGGTAAAAATCTGTTTTCTGCAGAATACCAGTACTCATCGTCGGATACCCACGGTTGACCAGTACTAAGAAATACCTTTAGATCAGATACAAAGTAGTGAAACATGGTTTAATATTGACGATAATCTATGTTTTGATACACATTAAATGGAAATACGACGTAAGACAATTGCCTATGCTTCGTGTAAGAAACAAACAGAAGGTAAACATTTGATGAAGTTTGAAACCGAAATTGAATCTATTTTTAATTCTAGTCCTGTAAATAATGCGAGAATTATTTGAATTGCGCGAAAAAAAAAACTGCAAGGTTTAGTTGTTCGATTGAGAGCAAACTGGATTTTAGAGGCCTGGGGGAGAAGCCCACTAAATATTTTTCTAACTTAGATTATAGAAATTTTACATCAAACATGTAAAAACTAATGAATTCTGTTTATTCATATTCTGGTAAATAACTACAATAACAATTTTTTTAAAGAAACAGAAAGACACAAAAATCTCTACGCCTATAAAGATAATGAGAATGTAAATCTTGATTACTTTATTTTTGGACCAATCTGTAAATAGATGAAAAGAAAACTTTGAAAGAAATCGAACACGACAAATATGAAAATATTTCAGGCTCGGTTTGATTGAGCCTGTTTATGGACGATAATGGATAATGCATATTACTGTCAACGCCGCTTAGCCCCGGTTTTAGCGCAACTCAATATTTACACCAATTAACAGTACAATTTAGACCATCCCAAACGATGATATGCATATGGCGGTGGACATGGAACCTTCAATGCGGTATTTTCAGATTAATACCATTCTATGTTCAGCGGCGTATGGTCCCCAGATAAAAGAATGGGTTTGCCCAAAACGAGAAAACAATGGGCGGAACTGAATAGAATAGATTTTTTACAGGAGATCTTAGAAAATATTAAAATGATTATCATAAAGCAAAAAAGATAGTTTAGAAGGAAAAATGACGTATAATGAAATGCTTTGAAGTTTAAGAAAAATATTTCAGAACTCCTCACCTGGAAGTTCAGGCTTCACAGCTGCATTTTATAAAGTTATTTGGACGAAATATTTCACATTTTGGTCAATCAATTCGTTTACTTTTGGTGAATTATCTATTAAACAAAAACAAGGCATTATTACATTATTTAATAATGGGATGTAAACGAACGTTCGAATATTCGAACGTTCGGATAAGAATATGAACAATCGAACAAGAATTGAAATCAAAAAGGTTAGACACACATGCTTTCAAGATAATTGATTTTCCGTAAACAGAACATGTAGATAACACGTCTGTATATTGTTTTCTACGCACGCGTGCGTTCTCTTACGGCTTAAATGTAAAATGCGGATTTAAAAAAAATGAGGTACATAATACAATTTTTAAGTTAGTACTTAATACTAGAATGAGAATGAGATAAAAAAATACTGTATATTTTAAAGACGATTCAATTTAGTAAATCATTAAAGTGATTCAGTAATAAAAATCAAGTTATTCACACCTATAGCAAATATCAATTACTCTGAAAATATTTGACACGTGAAACATTAACGATTAGACAAGTGACAATAATCGGACTGGCATGTTTATTTAACACTTGTCATTTACAATGTGTTAGAGGTACGCATATCCCGTTTAGAGAAAGAATGTATATGTACCAGGAAACTATCAATCAGTCAACACATTATGGCAGCATTTCGTCTTTACTTTAGGCCTATAATTGTCTTTCCATATTGAAGAAATCATATATATTTACAAAAAAGTTCTACCTATACACCTTATAGCTTTTCAATCGCAAGTATAACAGCTTCAGTTTCCACGGACGATCGAAAGCTATTTCAACGCTCACTTATTTGTATGACAATTTATTTGTATAGGGGATATCAGTTTATTCAGTTTATCAGTTTATTCTAGCATAAAACATAATACAATGTTTATAGCCATAATACAATAAACAGGAAAGACATGAAAAAAAACAACAAAAAAGCAAACAACATACACACATATGGTTAACAGAAGAGTAAATTACAATCTTCAAAATATTGCAATTTCAGTGGAATGTATAATTTTAACAATGTCGAGGTGTAACAAGTATGATTTTTATGTATTTCTTTTCTTACTGGCAAAGTATATGAATTTTGCAACATTAATAACAGTTTTGTTTGATTTCGAAGACATAAGCATTTCAAATTTATTTATATTGGGCCAATGGCAATAATATGGTTTAAAATATTTAGTTCTAAGCTCTCTATAATTAGGACAAACAAGTAAAAAATGATATTCATTTTCAATCTGTCGCATATTGCAAAATGTACATAATCTATTTTCTAATGGCGTATTTTCATATCTACCAGTTTCTATGCGAAGGTTGTGAGCAGATATTCTAAATTTTGAAAGTGAAATTCTATATTTTCCTTCTAAATGAATAAGCAAGTATTTTTCAAGTTCAAAATCGTATTTAAATAATGCATAAGATACAAGCTTTCTAGAGTTTTTAATTTCCGCGTACCACTTTTGAAGATAAACGTCTTTTATTTAAGAAATAATACATTTCTGACTGTGTTTTATCGCAGAATAAAATATGGGTACGAGTTTGATGCGTAGTAATTAAATCACGAGTGCGTTAGCACGAGTGATTTAATTACGACGCATCAAACGAGTACCCATATTTTATTCTGCGATAAAACACAGTCAGAAATGTATTATTTCGATTCTAACATGAATAATTCAATGCAGTTGTCGTTCTATCCTATGGACTTCTTTTCGGAAAGCTAGGACGAGTACACTTGTTATTCGGCGAACGGCTGTTACATTTTACCCCCCTGTGTAATAGAAAAGAAAATTCGTATTTTTCTCTTTATTCCAATTTCAGTTTATTTCCAGTTGTGAAACATATTTTATATTACACAAAAATCATATCTAAACAGTATGTATAATGTTATCGGACAGCATTTATTGTAAATCAGCAAGAAAAACATGAATTAACCATTTGGAAACCTTCGGATATCTTCTCGATCCGCCCTTGTTTCAACGGCTTAAAATTTAAACAAAAAATACGTGAATATTTAATGTCAAGGCGTCGACATAGCATGAATAGACATTTTACTTGGAGTAATAATTGACAGTGATATTACTGGATGTTATCTGTCCGGAGAAAATGCTAATTTCTCGAACATCTGTGACCTGGTTTGTTTGCAAGTTTGACATGTTGCTGACATTGGACATTTGTGTCACATGAGAAGCAATTGAATTTTGCTGTGGCTGTGCTGACACAATGGCTACATCAGTTGATGTTGCACTGGATAATTTAGTCAAGTCCTTGGAGTTTGTGTTATAAGTTAGTGCATTGCTTATTTGCAATTTCTCATCATCATGTGGCTTGATGTAGGAAGTGAGACTTTGGACATTCCTGTGACCAGTGAGAGACATAATAGCCTGATTAGAGAAACCTTTCTGATGGAGATGCGTCATGACAAAAGCCCGAATGCAGTGATTTGTGTATCGTTTGGACAGTTGCGCTTTGTCGGACAGATTGGACATGAAAGAGTTAACTTTATTCACACCAAGGGGAGCATTTTCGTACCAGCTGGCAGACTCATCATGGCAGTGAAACTTGCGTACAGGTCTTTGCAGGAAACGATTGCAGTTTGGATTTAATTTGGACAGATATTTTTGGAATGATTTCAGCGGACAGAATGCATCACCCGTTCCATACATTCTAGGTTCTTTTACCTGCTCCCTTGAATCAATACCATGATGCGTCTTGTCAGCTTCATTGAAATTCAGTGTGACATATTGGCGCCCTTTGACATCTGTTTTAAAAACAAAAGAATCTTTTGCTAAGGACTGTAACCCTTCTCTGCCCCTCCTACCAAAGTGTGCAATAAGTTCATAAATAATTTTATTCTGCAAAGTTTCAGGAGTGTCTAGGGAAAAAACTCCACATTCGTACAATTTTTGGTGGTCTTCCTCACACACTGGATCCTTGTGTTTAGACATATCCTTCCCTTCTCTTTTGAGGCCTTTTATCAAGCCGGTCAACACTTGGTTGGACAACATGAAGTCTCTGTCCTTCATTATATTCAACAGTCGGGAGTGTGGTGGGCTTGTCAAGTGACGGTTGATGCCAGCGCGAATGCCCACGAGAGCAGATTTTGAATATTCCTTGGCCTTTTTACTTTGTAACGAGGCATAAAACTGCTGAAGGACGGAATCAAGCTCGACAGGTGCCAGGCTCTCAAAACTATTGGTAAATCCATTCTCAGATAACCACACTGAAAAAACATTGTGGGAATATTTGTCAGAGAAAGATGTGTTTCAGTGTTTCATTAATTTATTCAGGACTTGTGAAAATTAAAGAAATATTTTTTTTTAACCTGGACAGAAAGATGCGACTGGCAGCCATAAAAAGTGACATACAATTTACTGGTAATCGTATAAATTTGTTTAGAAATTGGATGGAAGAATATGGTAACACTGACACTTCCAAATCCGTACTGTACGGTAATGTCTGAACAGTAAACTTGCAAATAATTGGAAATTTTAGTGTCACTGCAGCATTCTGTAATCAAGATGCTTAGTTTAATGCCTCTTTAGGAATAGTAACAATATAACTTAATTTTAAAGACAGGATAATACAGTAAAACTTCTTAACGTCGAGCATCAGTCACTCGAACACTATTGATAAATTGGGAGTTTCCCATTGTTCCAATTCAGTATGTACTGTCTAATATAGGCTATCCATACTGGTAACTCAAAAACAGGACACTGCCATACATTTACAACTTTACGAAATTTTACTGTATTTTTCTGTTCGGGAAATTTGAGACTATTGATAGAACTACACAGTATTATGTAGATTTTGCATTTTCTTTGATTTGGCAGTTTTCTATTTTGACTTAGAACAGTAAAGCACCTATTTCAAAATAAGGTACCATCATTAATTACCTTTCAACAGACCAACAGCCCATTTTGTACTTTGATCAGTTGTTTTTTCTGTAGTCTGACCTCTCAGCCTCTCTACATCTGCAGCTGAAGTCTGCTTAAACCGCTTTGGTTGGGGAGGAAGGATTTCTTGGACTGAGGTTAAGTCAGTACCGGCATTTATTTCTTCAAAGAAGAAGCTGTCATCAAAAAAGTCCAAACCTATGTCTTCTAATTCTGCTAGGTTCTGATTAGCTTGCTTTTGAAAGAAATCATTGAGTTCCTTGTATGTCTGAGTGTTCTTTGGGAACAGTTCAAAGATGAATGCTGACTTGATCTCTCCAGAAAATGTGGATTGAATTACATATTTGTTCACTGTACCGTCAAATTGAGTTCTTATTATTCTCCAGTCCTGATTTGAACCTTTCAGTGTACATATAGTACCCGTTTTAAGAGATGCCATCGTTAAAGGCTCGTACAGACGCTAAGTAGGTCAATTTTACTACAATGTTTACACCACGTGAACGCTATTCATCGTAGTAAAATGACGTATAAGTCTGGTTTCGATATGCTATTTACAGCGATTCGGAAAAGCCGGGAGTAAGTAAATGACGTCACGGACTATTTATTACGGTGGGGGTGAAATGGAATAGCCATATTTTGTTGCAGAATAAAACACGGTTGTTTTCCTATACGTTTATAGGAAAGCGCTGGCGGATCGTGTTAGAATCGTAATTTAATAATTTGGAGCTCTATTGATAACGACAGCTGGTTACGTAATTGTTTGTGAATAATTAGGACGTTTGAACGTTCGAATGCAAACCGATTCAATATTCGAATGGTAAAATAGGTGAAAAATGACATCTCTACAT
The DNA here is from genome assembly GCA_038501625.1 of Corbicula japonica. Classification (NCBI taxonomy): domain Eukaryota; kingdom Metazoa; phylum Mollusca; class Bivalvia; order Venerida; family Cyrenidae; genus Corbicula; species Corbicula japonica. Next base: position 436,127 of record JAZAYU010000027.1, read on the forward strand.
GATTGTTACCAACGGGGAATATGAACAAATTCGTTTGAAAAAAACTGGAGACCTATTTCTTTACTTTATGTGTCTTATAAAATAACCTCTACATGTATAGCCAATCGTATTAAGCCTATCCTCAAAAAATTAATAGTGACGATCAAACAGGATTCATTCCAGGGTGGTATATTAATGAAAATATTAGACTAATTTATAAACTAATGAATTATAGTGAAGAAGTTAGAGTGCCAGGAAAGCTGTTGCTTAAAGAGTTTACTGTCGCTTTTGATATTCTCTCCTGGGATTTATTTCAAAAGTCTTGAACTTTGTTTCAATTTGGCAAAGATATAAAATCTTGGATTAAATTATTTTAAATTTGTACTTGTTTCGTGATACGAGAACCTGTTGGGGAAAGTGTGAGGTTGGTGCACCCTAGAACCTGGTTTAAACCCCCAGTGGCAATTTGTTTTGCCACTGACCGTTCCAAGGCGGTAACCCCTCCGGTTCTCACTTCCGTTATTTGTTTGTGACGTCCAGTTTGAAACTGATTTTTGTAATACCATGCTCTCTTTTCCTCTCTACTTTTTGGCTGTGTGGGGAGGCTGTGTATGCTGGATGTGGCCATTCCTGATATGCATATTTCATTTTTTTCCAAGGGAAGTAACTTATTTGACCAAACATATTCTGCTATCATAGTTAATACTTTGGGGTCATTAAGTTGTCTCCTTATGTCTGCAGCACTGATACAGTACTGTTTAGAATTGAAGGTATCAAGCTCACTGTGAATAGTAAATTTTTGTCGTGCGTTGCATTTTTAATGGTAAATAACCAAATAAGTTTTCTACAGTCAGATAAAGAGCTTGAAACATCATACTAGTAGCTTTGGGACCGCAAAAAGCCGCAGATCAGACTTTCAATGTTTAAATGTGACGGACGTATGTTAGGAGAAGGAGGAAGACCACAATAAAATTTACGATATTCCGTGAAAATAGAGTATTTGCTGTTGGAAAGTGTTTGGACATAAAATAAGTGATGGACTTTTTTAACAGTAACTACATGTAGTAAATGTTAAATGGAATGCTTTTAATTAATAATGACTCTAGGGTCTTCCATAAAACATCTACTAGTTACTGTTAGAAAACTGTTGTTGTCAGTCTGTAACTTTGAATATGTGTTGTATTTTCTAGTCAGTTTATAATCTAGGCATAATGAATATTGATTTACCAGTTAACCAGTTATGATGAATGATAAACATTATCTTAAACTAAAATGATTATATAGACATAGACAGCTGTATTGTTTCTATTTCAAGCTTTTTTGGGGTTGTCCCGATTACCTCAGTTGGTTGCGTCGCATGAATTGCAGGGTTAGGCGCTGTCGCCGTGATAGTGCGGCTTCGCTGCCAGCTAGAGACACTATCAGTTTAAATTTCCGATAATTGCCGATTAGTAGATTAATAAGTTGTTTTAAAGTTCAGACTAATGGATTCCAGTTAAATTAGTTAAATTCCAGCCGATTGCCCATCACTAATAAACGGTCATTTGTCAGAATGGTTTATCATTCAAAGGGGTTGTTGACAGGGTGGTCCTCTATCTCCTTACCTTTTTATTATATATGCACAAATACTAGCACTCGTAATCAAGAAACAAACAGTTTGGTGTTAAAGTGAATGGGCAGGAATACTTGATATCGCAATATGCAAATGATACAACATTAATATTAGATGGCTCAGAAAAGTCACTCAAACATTCTATGATTGAGTTAAAATTATATGTTAATATTTCGAAATCGCATGTTTATGCGGATAGGTTCCATGGAAAACAGTTCCAGAATTACATTTCCTGAGCTTGGGCTTGTATGGAAAAGGGAAGATTAAGGGTTTTAGGAATAACTTCCACATTACACTTGAAAGACATTATAAGTATTTACTTTAGTTCAAAACTAGAGGAAATAGATCTACTCTTTTAAAGCAATTGGGAAATATGGTCTTTATTCTCGAATGGTCTCTCGTTTCCGTTGGCCTTTATCACAGGTTTGACTGTAATAGATTGTCGATGTTAGTATGTTATAAATTGTTTTATAAAACTTCTTTGAAGTATGTCTTTTTTCTTTTGAAACCTAGCAACTATTTAAGTAAATACTATCAAAACACTTGTCGAACTGATAAACATTGTTTTAAGGGAAATTGTAAATGGTATTTGTTTTCCAATTCTTGGTTAAAAATTAAAGGAGATGCTTAAAAGAGTGATGTGGATGTACTGTTTTTTCTTGATTATTTGAATAAATTAAACTAATTACAAAAAATGAAATATTTATTAATTGGGAAAAAGTGACTAAGAAAATAGTTCGAGAACTGATGTTTTCTGTCTACATATATCGAAAATGTATTGCATAACTATGCTAAAAGAGTTTATTCAAATAAGGTAACGAATCGCTTTAACTTAATATTTTCTTATCCCAGATTACTGACATATTTTTGTTTTGTTTACAGAAAGTTTTCAGTCACGCTTCTAAATTGAAAAAATCCGCCATGATTAAAGGTATAGTTCTAAATTGTTCCCATTTCGATTTTACTTCAGTAACATAATTTACAGCTTTGAATACGGTACACATTATACAGCTGTGAATGCTTTTCATGAAAAAGAATATGATAATTGTTTATAGTCTCATGTTCTCTCTCACTTTCTCTTTTCTTTTTCGCTGCGTGGGGAGACTGTATTTTGTGAGTGTGGCGATTCCTGATATGCATTTATTACTTTTTTTTCCAAAGGCAACTTACATCATCCTGGTTTTGTCATAACGCCATGTAATGTTATTTTACAACTTTCAGCCTACATTTCATTGATGGTTTTGAATTTTATAATCATTATATGTGTCGATGTTTTGTAACTTTTAGTTGAAATTTCATTGTATGGTTTCTTATTCCATATTTGCTGAAGTTGTCGAAAACTTCTTACTAACAACAGTGTTTGTGTGCAAAGTTACTATTTCGTCAGTAATTGAAATATACTCAGCAAAAATAAAATGGATCCACTTTCCTATCTATAATTTTGTAAAATAAGAAAACGACAAATCAAAATTATTTCTATGAAAAAAAAATGCATTTGTGTAATCATTGCAAAGAAATCAAATGTTTATAAAAATCTGCAGTGACAAACTTAGTTATATTTCCCTTTGCTCTTAGAGGGGCGCCAGTAAGAAGTCAATGATTCTAAAAGCATAATGCTGATATGAGAATAAAATGAATTTCGTCAGTTCTTGTGGTGAATTAAATCATAAAACATTCGTAATTGATACTACTAGTCCTCGGTAAACAGCGCTAGAAATGTCAATCATTTCCAATTACCTCCCTTTAAATTGAAAATGTAGCTTTTTAAATCTGTGTAATTGTTAGTCAATAAGTTGACGCTCAGGTCTTGTTATGGAATATTGTGTTTATGAGCAATTAAACTTAAAACTTGAGATTGAGTAATAAAATACCATTCAAAGCGATTCTAATAAAATGATAATATCTTAATGAGAATATAAGCATTAAACGTGTATACTTTTTATTTTTGTTCAGTTTTTTTGTGTAGGAAAAACATTGCAATGATAGGAATACATATACATTGTATTTTAAAACCTACATTTGTATATTTCAGAATCCAACCGGAAAGGCAATGCCACAGAATCAGTATGTGTGTAAATGTGTTAACAGCTTAAAATATATTTAAGTTAAACTCCGTATATACCTTGAAGAAAAAGCTATATTAATGTGTTAAAATTATTGCCTGTTTCAAAGCAATTTCAACGGTTATTGAACTAATGAATCTTAAATTTAACCTTTTTTGATTGTATTATGTAAATTATAAGAATATCGTAAACCGATAAGAAATATTAACTTTCTGAGTGGCTTTCCTGGCGTTTCTCACGCTTTTTCATAATGCTAAATAAAAGTCTAGAAAAGTGTATAATATTATTTATTTTTCAAAATGTGACATACAATTTAATTGCCGACTATAATAGACGAACATCGAACTTGGACTTTGAAATCTACCGAACACGACAAATATGAGCATATTCGAGGCTCGGTTTGAAGAGCCTGTTCATGTGTTGTAACTGTAATTCATAATAGGCCTACTGCCCACGCCGTCTAGCTCCGGGTTAAGCGCAACTTAATATGTCATGTTTTTACAATATTGCTTGTCCGAACCGAAAGAAACATTTAAATTGTTTTCATACCATTCTAAGCGATAGATGAACTCTATTATGCTTCTTGTAATGGCTTCATTTTCTTTCATCTGATCATGTACGATGACAGTATTTGCGTCATTATATTTGATTTGGACTCACAAAAATAAAAAAGAAGCATTGTAGCACAAAATGAATAGAGTAGTTTGGAAAAGATATGGCCATAAGTAATGAGATTGAAATCAGTTTTATTTGTCTTTAAAGTACTGAACAACAAACATTTAAGATATAAAAGGCATTGACGTTTTATTCTAGAAGTATTCTACAAGTAAAGAACTAAAAACTACCCAAGAAGCTAAACCAAAGGGTAAGCAAATTTATTATATACCCATGAATGATTTTAGCATAGTGCAGAGTTAATACGCAAAATTGATACAACTCGTCAGATTAAAACTTGCGGATATAAATATCGATAGAACAAGCAAAAAACTACTTTTTTAGGAGCGAAGAAGTGTACATACCGTTCAACGATCCCAAATTAAATATCCATTTGCAACAATCCTTCCTCTTTTCTGTTAAAAGCCTGACCCTATGATTTGATGTAAACAAAGATCGTTGCTGTGGTATAATAATGAAACACTTTCAAATCCTAGTCGTTACATATCGAATACCACGGTTAACACTTCATCTTTGGGTCTTGTCCAAATTTTGTTGTTATTGTTTTTAGTCCTTCAAAGATTTGAAAGTTAAAGAATTCTTCATCTGACACAATCGATCATGGGCTTGAAAATGTAAACGTTTGTTCGACGACGTAGAGATTGATGGTTTATTGTGACTTAATTGCTTACATCACATTTCAATATTCATTATAATTTGATTTAGTGCTCATTTAATTAGAAGTGAAATAAGGGTATATAATATAAGGAACATTATACAATGTACCAGTATGCAATATGTAGGTTTGTATTATTTCTCGTTGCGTATGTAAACCACATCACGCTCGACCTTCGGTCTCGCGTGATATTGTTTACATACCCAACTCGACAAATACAAACCTACAGATTGAATATTGTAATATATTCCATGTATTGCGTAAATCCACTACGTCTAGATTTGTTTCCATCATTACCAAGTTTAATCACATAGCAAAATATATCAGCACGTATGCTCAGAAGATAACTCATGTGTCCTCATGCAACAGTACGTAACGTTTTACTTGATCTCATTGATATGTAAACCTTATTAATAACAATTTTGTTACTTTTGCCATAATGGCAATTGTAATATGAATCGATTATATATTTATTTATCTAAAAGCTATTTTTGCCAATTAAGTACGAAGTTAAAAACTTAATACCGCTATGAATATTGTTATCAATGTGTTAGAGTAGAAATTATGCGATTATCTATTATATTAACGAATTTTCAAGGCTTTACTGACTCTTAAAACAATTACGACAATCTTACAGAGACAGCGTCTGGCCAAACTCAAACAGTTCCAGTTGAGTCACAGCAACTGGCAACCGTAAGTGTTAATTTGTCGTTAAGATTAACACTATTACTTCTCTGGAAAATTTAGCTTTCTACAAAGTAAGTTACCTGTAAATGATTGCATGTTACGATTGAGACTTGTTTAACATTTATTTATTATATATTTTGATATTAGGTCGAAGCGGTTGCTGTTTAAATAAAACATGCTTGCAATAGAAACTATATAAATTGGCAATAATGATATTATGATATTGATTGTGCTGTTAGATGTTAGGAAATATTTTCCAATAACTTGATAAATAAGTTTTTGTTAAGTCACTCAATCGCTGATTAGAAATTTATGCAAATTATTATTAAGAATCAGTTATACACAACCTTCATTATAATCTGAAAAGAAATACATTCTTGGTAGAATAGTGACTCGTAAAATTTTACGGCACGTATTCGTTACATATAATCGCTTTGAGTAGAAAACACAAAAAACCGATCCAACAAATAATTGAATCGTATTAAATTAAATAAAAAAGCACCTGCGTCTTGTATTTATCTGTTAAATTAAGAACAATCGAAACATAAAATGACAATGCATGAAAATGAATTTTCAAATTCAAGGAAATTCAAGTACATTGTATTTCATAATCGGAAATCAGTTAACATAGTCATAGGTCACTTTGAAAAACAAATGCTTTAGGAGAATGTAGATGTAATACAGCGATATCATGTGGTCAGATTTATTTTAGTTTAAATTCAAGCAACAGAGGCATCTAAAATGGTAACACGTGCAACAAAATTTAGCAAAGTTGAAAAAGTTACCAGGAACGAAAAGGGCATAATTATTGATCATAGCGCAGACTTAATAATATCACATGCTGACGCTATTCAACTAACACTGCTTCTTCTTATTCACAATCGATGGTTCCAGTTACAAATTTATCATTAACTTAAAAAAGCAAAATCAAGTTTTATTAACTTCGGTGCAAAACAAATCTTGATTATTTTAAAAATCTCCCATATACGACTAATAAAGAATAAGTTTTTCTGATAATGATTACTCACAAAATGTGTAATAGTGTTCGACCCACGGAGAGACGGACGTCAGCTGATACATTATTGCAGAATACATTATTTCGAGACGAACAATTTTCTAAACCACGCGAACCTTGTAGACACAACTCTTTGCTTGTGGCGAAATAGACACACCTGCTCATTTTTTTCTTAACACGCTTAACAATCAACGTGGTATCCGCTTTATTTCGGTCTCTAAAATTACTTAATATTGGATTCTTTTAAATGGCAAACATACATACCACTCAAATTTACTCCTATGTTGAATCATTTGTCAAATTAATTTCAAAAATATTTAAATCAAAGCCATTCTAAGAGACATTCTTTTTTATTTAAGATGTAACATTTTAACAAACTATTCAATATTTTTGTGTCCAAAGAAAACAGAAGAACAGTAAACAATAGTTTACACACCGGATAACACGGAATGTTTGCTTACTTGAAAAAGGAATATTATACTTTATAATTGCAGGCATTAGAGGTTGTAAGACAACTTCCTGAAACGCTAAGATTGCTTCAAAAGTGGGTAAGCTTTTTGGTTGTTGTTTTGATATTCTCCAGATCTCGGAGGTTCGAGAGGTTCGAGTATACAAAGCGATTGTCTTGATCGTCCATTGATCACAAACCTATTCTACATAACATAAGCAGGAGGCAAAAAATCGGATCAGAAATGACTCTACTTTTAAGGTCGAGGTAACACTGAACTTAAATATATAAATTGTATGCAAGTAGCCACTTGTACTCGAATAAATTAAATGTAACTTCTCTCTCTGATGTACCTTAAATAATATCTCTGTACAAATAACATCATACTTATCTTTATATTAAATAAAATCAAAACGTACTGGGAAAAGAGTTGATGGTGTCTCCGAAATTAAAATACCATACTCCGACAGAAAAAAAAATGTTTGCAAGAAGTGTTGAGTCTTCGTATGTATTTTAAACAAAGGTATGTATGAAAAATTAGTCTTAAATGTATGGATCGTAAGTTGACAGCATGCCTGCAGTAGCAGTCAATGCAATTATTCCGTTTTAATAGCAGTAAATACAATACAACAGCTGGCAGTACATGTAACTGCAACTGTAGTACTATACACAAAGCTAGAAGGAAGGCCGTTTTACTGCTGGTAGTGACAGAAGTATCAGCAGTACCACCTTCTGCTAAAAGATAACATATCAGTTTTAGCAGCATTATGTCTGGCCATTGCAGTGGAATCTACAACGTAACTGTTGGCAGTAGCAGCAGTAACAACATTATTATTGATATTTGTGGAAGCAATGAAAAGTAGTACTAAAGGTAAATAGCGCGAATAGTAAAATTTCTGTTACTGTCGGCCAGAAAAGGGTTATTTCTCTTTCAAATTTAAGCAGCGCTTCTGCTGTTTACCATGCTACTGCTGTTTGTATGAATGTTGCTGCTGCCATCAGTCAAACAGCTTTTTGATTACTTTACTCTATAAAAATCACTTCTTCTTTATCAAAACTGCTTTAAAAATACCGCCATATTATATTATCTTAAACTTTTATTATATTAATTCACCTCTTGAAAGTAAAAAAAAACGGCGCTTGTTTTTTTTTTGAAAAAAAAGGTCTTGTTGAAATGTGTTCATGGATGAATTAAAGCCACAGGCTTTCATTATCGGGACATTTCACATTTACATTAAATTTTGTTGTCTCACAATATTAACAACCTATTTGTTTACTGTGTTTGTTTTATGCTGCAGTTTGTCAACCGTTTCCGGTTATGAAGTAATTCAGGTTAACATTAATATTTCAAATCCCATGTTAAAAATTACTTCATACCCCATGTTTCAATTAATTCAGTAATTAAAAAACGAGTGTTTAGGCGCTATAAATAGCATTTCAACTGAACATTTACGAACTAAAATCTTCGATCTTTTGTTTACTTCTGTTCGATTCACAAAGACTTTTGAAGACGCTCATCTCAAACTTTTCAACGCGGAGATGTCAAGCGAGACATCCATCGCACAAACTAAACTTTATTGGCCCGAAATCGAAAAAAACGTTCTTTGCAATATTGTGTGATATCATCGCTTTATCATCACAAGCAAGATCGTATGAATAAGTATTTCTATAATGTTTATGTAAAGTGTTCTGAGAAGCATGCGTTTTAACCACGCGGATCAGTGTTTTAAGATGTAACCGATAACATACTTTTGCATAATGGTGATATTTAGTTTCCAACTGAATTCACATTAATTTTGATTTCCTTTAGATAACATCAGTTGAGGTAAAGGACGGTTCAAGAATGTTTAATGAACAAACTTTGGAGTATATCAACACAGAAATCAAGGTAGATACATTGAACCAAACACGAATTGATTAGGTGACGTGGTTTCCTATAATATTTCAAACCTTGATGACTCACATGATGTAGTTATAAATGCTCATATTTAAATGCAACATATATAGATTGGCAAAGCACGTATTTATTCAAATGTGTTTTTGTTTTCGAGTTAAACAAACATTCGATGAATGACAGTACCAGAATTTAAAATTATAATTGTGATCAATAGATCTTATTTAAACCGCTCGAGTAAACTATTCTTCATTTAATTCTTGATGAAAAAAACACAACTTTAACACATTATACCGGAATCTAACATAGGTTTTCTTGGGCATGATATTATTTTTTATTAAATACACATTGTTAGCAGTTAGGGAAAATATATTTTTGATTATTTTTCAGTTGGATACCGTCCGAGTTAGCAGCGATAACTCTATATTGCTATCCAATAGAACTGTGGATAAAATTTTGCAGCATTCGCAGGTATAGTGTAAATTACACGTATGATATAAGTGCAGCGCCCTGATATTTAATAGAGACAAATGTGTTTTTTTTAAACCATCATACATCATGTAGCTTCTTTATAACAAATATATTGGTGTTATAAAAAAATGAAATAAATTAAATTTTACCAGAGAAAACAAATTAAAAAAAGAACAATATTAAGACGAGAGAATGGGTTTAAAAATGTCAATACGCGAACATGGCAGCAACATGACAAAATCACAGTCTTCAGGAAGGACAAGCAGAAATAAATTCTAACAACTAATAAAATCAGCTGGATCGCAATGGCAGAAGTATACATGTAAGAAGGTGATGGGTCAACTTATTTATTGTTTAAGAAAAAAATTAGAGAATCCTTTATAGAGTCTCAAGTTATGAAATGATTAATACTCTCGGCAGAACGTTGCATGGAGGTTCGTCAACGAGCATGTAAATGGGTGATTAACCCATCTACAGTTGATCATTATGCTAACCTTTTTGCAGTCCTGGTGTTTAACCCATCCACAAATGATCATTATCTTACATCATTGGTTGCACTACTATGGCAGGGGTTTAAGAGTTAAAGAAGGTCACTGGGGAAATATTTTTTTTTATAAGAACCCAGAAGCTCGATTTGTTTCTTTTATCCCTCTCAACGTGTTCTTGCTGATTTTGCTCCAGAAGCTCTGGTCTCGGTAAGATCATTGAGTACCTACCTTTTTTTTTGCTTTTCAATGCTATAAGCTCTTATGTTTTATATGACCGTGTGCTTTTGCAAGCAATATACTGTATAGCGCTTAATATTGGCGGTGTCAAATTTTGGCGTATTTTGAAGTGTTTTATATTGGCGGGTTCATAAATTGGCGGAAACAAACCAGACCGTCGAAATAAAATCCTTGATGAAAAATCGCAGGTCTCAAATTGGCGTTAACACTGATCGTCAAAATAAAACACTAACATTCAATATTCAACACCATATTATTTTAATACCAGTGTGAAAACAATATCACAGCTACCTAATAATAAATTGCTTTGATTCACAGCATATTCTTATTATATTATTTTTGTATCACACTGAGAAAACTGCGACATGATATGCGCTTGTGTATCATAGTTGTATAACTTCCAGATATTAAAATAGCGGTGTTATTAAATGGCGGTGATTTATATTGGCGGTGTTTTATATGGGGGCAACTGACCCTGACACCAAAAAGGCCAAAACTAACCCCCGCCAAAATAAGTACTTATACAGTATTTTAGCTGATGGGCGGGTTTGAGTTACTTCGACAAGACAACTAGTACTTGTTTGTTGATATGACAACCTTTTGGGGCAACTGTGAAGTTGGTGCACCCTAGAACCTGATTTAAACCCCCAATGGCAATTAGATTTGCCACTGACCGTTCCATGGCGGTAACCCTTTGGGTTCTCCTTTTTCTTAATTGTTGGTTGTGTCTGTTTTGAAGCTGATCATTTTATTAACCATGCTTTCTCTACTTCAATCTTCTTCTTGGCTGTGTGGGAAGGCTGATATCTGATAATGACTACCAGCTTCGTTTTATAATTAAAAAGTTCAGTAATTCCTCAATTAAATTGAGAAAAATTTATCTGAGCTTTTTTTTTTAATTGATTCTTATGATGTTTCTGTGACATATAATAAAATAGCTTGTCCAATGAGATCTTGTTGTTTCTCCGACAGATCAGTGATCGTTTTATTTTAATATTAGTATAAAATTCTCTATTTGAATGCTATAGTGAAACTGATACAGTAACTATGTCTTTTTCAGCAATACCTGAGATTTCATGAGGAATATGAATGTTATAACCGCGAAACCATAGGTACGTTGATAACGTCCAATGCTATAAGATTTATGCATAGATGATGAAACCAAGTATACATAGTGGTAGGTAATCATAAGTTGCTCCAGGGAAAGGATAATCATCCTTTAAATGACATCATAAAGTGGAAGAGATGAAGACATTGATTATTATGCAGTTCGCGGTAAAATTTACATTTGTTAATTTACACAATGTGTTATATAGTTATTCGGTTTCTTGACAGGATGTGTGAGGATATATTGCTGGTCTGGGTGGCATATTACTCGAGCCGTAGGCGAGGGATAATATGACACCCAGACCGGCAATATATCCTCACATACCCTTTCAAGGAACCAAATAATTGTTTTATTATACTGCAAAGCCTTTTTCAGGCAAACGATAATAAGAAAACATTTTTTTATTTATTTCGCATATTTAATCCCGAACGTCTTATTTCCCCGCTGAGAACCTCAAAATTTACCTGCTTGATGTCATTTACCTGCATGACGTCAATACTAAAGAGTTCGATTTATATTTTGCAAAATAAAACATTATCTGATTGTTTTCATCTTAATAAACATGACACACTTATTTCCTATAACAATTTAAGTAACCAGTAAGCATACCGCTAAACAAATTAGGAGATAGGCTTAACAACATGAATATATAACCGAAATTCAAAACAAAATGGCAGACGACAACAGGTGAGAGGCCAGAGGGGGAAATAAAGGCACGTGCAGTTAATATCTATGGCTGATCCGTAAATACGGACATACATCAACGGCAAATTATCCAATCAAATAAAAGGAAATTTCTTTTCATTATAATAAAAACAGTCATCTATCAGTAACAAATAACCAACTTATATTTTTCGTAGTTTCTTATCAACTAAAATGTCAAAATATATCACCAAAGACACCTTTCTACGTGACTTGTTGATTCTATTGTTCTATAAAACTCTTTATTATTGCAAAATAAGGACCCACTATTTGCTAAAAGGATATGCCAATTTAACATCACAGAACGCAAACCTTCACTATCTAATGTGAAGTAAGTGTGAAACCGAAATAAAAAAAGACCATGTGAACTTAAAAATTGTCAAAACGGAATATTGGCTATGTATTTCTTCAATATAACAACGTTTTTTTATTTATGAAGTTTAAGATTTATGAAATAAAGTATTAATTTAAATTCAAATGAACATATATGAAAGTTCCAACGTGAATTTTAAAAACCACGGAACCCTCAATCTATTATTGCAGCTCAATAGATTTGAAATGATAACTATAATATTTTTAAACAACCGACTATTTATTTAAATCTAGATGTAATTTACGCATAAGAGTTTGTAATCCGTAAGCACTATCTGAATGGGGCTGTCTGCGTTTTGCCTGTTATGCACATTTTAATGATTAAAACTTAAATGCGCTTTCAAAATGTTAATGTAGGTCAGATTTAATATATTTTCTAGGCGCAACATTACTACAACAGCATGCTGTGTCGAAACTCAAGCCAAATGAATTGAACATAAAGCAGAAGGTAGAGCAAGCATCTCTTCCACCAAAATTCACACTCAAAGAACGCCCGTTGAAATATGTGCAAGCGTTGGACCCTCTTCCATCCGGGGCGACAAGCAGTTTTATTACAAAACTTCACGCAGAACTTGAACAAAGAAGAATCAAGCTTAGCTTGACGGACGTTAAGTCTTTCAACGCCGATGAGACTGGATCAAATCTTGTAATGGTGATATGCAATTACCATTCAAGACTGCAAGCTAATGTCGCAAATACCTTAAAAGATATTCCAGGTTCGTAGTTTCATTGGACATCACCAAATCGTGGGTTATATAAATGTTCGGTTTGTTCACATGTACTTGGTGCATACATAAATATGTAATTATTACTTACACTAGTTATTACATATGTATATATGAAGCAAATGTGAACAATCCGGACGATAACAGTTATTTAATTAAGATCTGTCACAAGCTGTCATATTATAAAAACAATACTACACGAGTAAAGGAAGCTTTCATGTAGTGACCCACGTTTTTTATTATTGAAAACATTACAGTAAAATACTTGTTGTACGACATGACCACGAAAGTTAGATTCTTTGAATCCCTTACCTCATAAACATAGTTGCAAAGAAAACAGCGCTGTAAAATCGGCATGAGGTGAATATGAAATAAGTTGCATTTCCTCATAATTTTACTTCGATTACTCATCCTTTAGCACGTGTATTAAGTCTGTTTTGATCCCTGATCTCACCTTCTCAAACGAATTGTTGGTTACATCTGTAAGAAAATGAAAAACAAAAATATAGAAATACTGATGATAAGAAGCAAATAACACCACGTGGATGTTGCACGACGCTGTGTTTAAGACAGCAATGTTGGTTATGAGTGTAGTATATAAATAAACAATGGTAGGCATGTGCTTATCCGCGCATTTAAGGCAACAAAAATACCTAACTTGAGGAAAACATGAAGGATATATACTTCCTGTAGTTGGAAATACTAAACTTACTGACAATCTGAAACCGCTCTTTCACGGATGGTTACAAGATATGGATTATCAGTGAAGTGTTTAGCTTTATCAGTGCTAAACTGTGAAAACTACTTCGTGTGAAAAATATAACCTTTTCAGAGCTTTTAAATTAATGAGTATGAAAAATATTATGACAATTAAACTCATCAAATAATTTTTTTCAAGGTCAAGTAGATAAAACTTTTTTTAATAAAGTCTTCAACACTATTATTCATTGGTTTAATAGCGGGGGTAAAAACGGTTTCATATAGGTCCACTTCGCCTTGCCAAGACTAGTTGCATTGTTTGATGAATGTAAGGCGAAGAAAAACAATTTTAAACCGCTGTGCTTTCGAGATCTGTCAACATCTGAATCGTCCATGTGAGGATGCTTTTAAGAAGGTCGGTGGTTCAAACCAATTTTCTGTCCCTGTCTTAAACGAAGAGGTACCATGGACCTCTACCAGCAAAAGTAGAAGTCTTCACCATGATCTGCACTTTTGGGCAGTGAAGTGCAAAGCAATCACAATTAACAGCCCGAACAAGGCTTACGATATGAAGCGTCGGGTTAATTTTAGCGACGGGTTTATAGCATAGGATTATGAAATGGATAACAAGGGAACTTTGAAAGCTATCGAACACGACAAATACGAAAATATTGCAGGCTCGGATTGATTGAGCCTGTTTATGGACACTAAAATGCATATTACTGCCCACGCCGCCTAGCCCCGGATTTAGCGCAACTGAATATTTACACCATTATCAGCGGTTATGTGTTTGTGTTTTATAACAAAATTAACTTTTATTGTGAGTTTAAAGTAAAATGCCAGAAGTTGTTGTTTATTTTGAAAAGTAACAACAAACAACAATTACGAGTCATGTTTCATAATATAACATTAAAAAAAAAAATATTTGTGCAAATGAACATGCTTGTTTTTCATAACTATTCAAAGAATATTTTCTTAATAATATTAGATTGAGAGATTTTCATAAGCACAATTTATTTATACATGTTCATACATGTTAAACATGAATATGTGCGTTTCAGAAAATATTGTTTGTATATCAAAACGTATTGAAAACAGCTGTCGAAATCTTTTCAGGAAACCGCTTTCACAGAATATTACTTGCTGTCTTACACTGCAAAACAGAAAGATTGCTTCCATCTGCACCATCAAAAGCAGAACTTAAAGACGATAAAGATTTTGGAGTTATCCCTGAAGTTGTGGACTTTGCTTTTGACAAAGACGAACCGAACGGAGGAATTGAATGTGAATTTAACAAGCGGGCGTTTCAAATGATTGAGCATTTGGTTGAACGTGAAAGGCTTGTTTCAATGCCAGCTGATGCAAGTAGTGGAAGTAGCAACAAAAAGAAAAAGACTGCAGAATAAATGGTTGATAACTACAGTGTTATTGTATACAACAATATGAAAATCGACATGTTACAAGTTACATAGCATTTTCACTCAATTTGTGTAAATAATTTACAATAACATGTATGCATCAACATACTGTCTGTTGTTTAAGTTTGATTTGAATTGTAGGAACATGCTAGCTTTTACTGCATTCCGATAAGGACATTAACTCGCATGATTGAGTTACATAAAACAAAGTTGTTTCATTGATTATTTGTCAAGACTATCTCATGACGAATAAATGACATGATGTCAAATTAAAAAGAAAACAGTAATTTAAAATAAGAATCGTTCAGTTTGATACAAAATAAATATATCACGTTTGTACAAATGTTGTGTTTTATCCTTCTGACATTAAATGAATCGTTTCGATATCAAATAACCAACACATCTATGTTTACAGCTTAATGTTGCTGCATTAAATAAACCACTATCCTTCTACCTTTAAATCATTTAATTTATTTATAATATTTATAAAAGAAATGGGAAAAAGTACAAATATGACGATACATGTATTTGGCGATACCCGTTTGACACTTACAAAAAATAATTTTTATACAGCAATTCCAATTCACGATTTACTTGGACAACCCTTGTACATGCAATTTGATTGTGTAATCTATTGACGAGTTTCTTTGTTTTCACATGTATTTACAGCTTGCTTTTCCTACACCGAGGATATACTTGCTGGTTTTAATTTTGTCTTAGGCACTCTGAAGGATTTATATTCTCAGACCCCCTGACAAAATTCTATTATTTAAAGTTCAACCCATTGTTTCTCTTTAAGGGCAATCCTGTTGTTTCATCTGGAGAAAATACGCCGCTGATCATGAAATGGTGTTAATCTGAAAATACTGATTTCAAGGTTCTATGTTCGCCACCATATGCATATCATCGTTTGAAATAGATCAAACATGTACTGTTTACTGGTATAAATATTGAGCTGTGCTTAACCTCGGACTAGGCGGCTTGGACGGTAATATGCATTTGTTGACTTCTGCCCAGGCTTAAGTCCATGTATTTTTTATTGATTCAACACTTATATGAAAATAAAAAATTCAAAATTTTAATGTGATTCTGGCCTCCGGCCCATACACAAAATTTCAGAAACAGTATTGTGTGAGAATGATCCAGTATTTACAATAAGATCATCAAGCAAACCGAGCCTGCAATATGTTCATATTTGTATTGGTCGGTTGCTTGCAAAGATTCCTTTTACTCTATTTGTAAAATTGATTATGATAAAAGTTTAATTGAAAAAAAAGAGATTAAAGCGATTAGTGCCTCGACTTACACTGTACTCCAGCGTTTCCGTGACCACAACCTTGACATTCGAAATCAAACTGAAGATGTAGCCAGCTCAATGATGCAGATAATTATTCTTTTATTTCCTACTGTTCTACGAGCGTTAACAGTTTTATACAACAAAAAATTTCGTCGCTGTTGAAGACCAGGAAATATGAAGTTAACTTAATGAATATACAAGTCCATTGTTTCCATCGAAAAAAACGAGCCTGTCCTTTTACAATTATTTTAATACTAGTAAAATATATGATAAAAGAGACGATTTAAATTTAATATAGTAAATTTTCCTTTTCTAGACGGCGATGTTCTTCGTGAACCATCTTACGGAGTTCATATCTCGCAGCTTGTTCGCTTTTCTAGAGCTTGCAATGATGTTAATGATTTCAATAAACGTAATCTTTGCATAACAGAAAAACTATTAAAACAAGGTTATCGGTATCGTAAATTAAGGAAAACCTTTTGCAAGTTTTACTGCCGATACCGCGAATTAATTAAAAAAACAAGTGTAGTATAAAATCGCTACTGCAACAAGGTATTTTAAAGCCACTTTTTTATGGGGATTTCATTTATAAACTTAAGAATATAAAAGGCAATATAAGTTATCCCCGGTTATTCGAAAAAAACATTTGTAAATTCAAAAAGAAAGGTTACTAACATTTTATTCCACAGCGCCCTGCAGACCTTGTGATTAACCCATCTTCAGTTGATCACTATGCTAACCTCTTTGGTTGCACGACGATGGCAGATGTTTGAGAGTTTATGAAGGCTTGTGGGGAAATATTTTCTTTAAAGAGCCAAAAGGCTCGATTTGTTGTTTCTTTTATCCTTGTCATCGTGTTCTTGCTCATTTGACACCAGAAGCTCTGGTCTCGGTAAGACAATCGAGTACTCGCCCATTTGGCTTTGCAATGCTATTAGCTTATGATTTATAATGTTTTGTTTTGCATGCATCATTGTTAAGCTGATGGGTGAGTAAGAGTTATTTCACCAAGACAATTTGTACTTGTTGGTTAATATGAGAACCTGTTGGGGCAAGTGTGAGGTTGGTGCACCCTTGAACCTGGTTTAAACCCCCAGTAGCAAGTTTTGCCACTGACCGTTCCAATGCGGTAACCCCAAAGGTTCTCTTTTTCGTTTAATGTTTGTGGCGTCCTATTTGAATTGATATAGCTATATCAAGCGTGCCCTCTCTCTCTCTCTCTCTCTCTCTCTCTCTCTCTGTCTTCCTCTCTTCTTCTTCGCTGCGTAGGAGGCGATAATTTGTGAGTGTGGCGACTCCTGATATGCATATTTTACTTGTTTCTAAGATATAAGTCTGTGTTACCTAGACACACGTTAAGAGGTTTAGGTGAGACACAAGACATAAAGCAAAATAAGGTGTTACCCAGACACAACATAAGAGGTTGAGGTGAGAAAGAAGACGTGAAAAAAGTATGTGTTTATGCAGTAACGGGTTATTTTACAGCTAACAGTACTGACTATGTGTATAGGGCGACTTTTTACGGCCGCCACACAGCACACATTGCGCTTTTGTGAATTTCAAATGATATTGCCTCTACCGGGAGCGTGCACGCACAGTCACGGCGACAGCGCCAAGTCCTGCAATAACGACGACGCAACCAATTGAGCTAACCGGGACAACCCCAAAAAGAGGCTAAGGTGGGGAATGTGACAAAAGTTAAAGTATGTGTAAACTTAACCCAAGGTGTAAGGTTGAGAAGGAAAACAATACATAAATTTAAAGTATGTGTTAATTAGACAGAAGACAAGATTTTGAGTTGGAAACATGACATAAAAGTAAAGTATGTGTAACCTGAACACAAGATGATATGCAGAGATGCTAACCAGACATGAGGTAAAAGTCTGTGTTACCTAGTAGATAAATGGTAAAAGGTTAGGGTGAGACAAAAGAAATAAAGTAAAAGTATATCTTACCCAAACACAAGAAAAGAGGTTGGGGTGATTAACAAGACATATGAGAAAAGTATGTGTTACCTAAACACAATATGAGAAGCTGAGCTGATAATTATTTAAAAAAAAAAACACAACAAAAACGAATAATTCGCCTGCACACACACACAGCCATCTGCAGAGAGTAAATTAAAATAGGTTTCGGGTTAGAAATAATTTCATTTAAAAACAAAAAAAAAGTATTTAACGAAATTCAGAACCCGAAAAGTTTTGCCTTTAAACTGTCAGTGGCAAAACAATTCGTAACCATGTTCTAGAGTGAACCAAGCTCACTATAGCCCAACAAGTTCTCGAATAAACAAGCAAATATAAGTTGTCTAGCATCATTAGCTTCAACCCACCCATCAAAGCGACAATGGTGCATGCTAAAGCAGATGAAGATATAAAATATAAGAAACAAATATAAAGAAGCATAGTCAAGCAAAAAGGTGTGTAATCAATCATCTTACTGATATTAGAGTCCCCTGCATCAAGTTAGCAAGAACATGATGAAAAGAATAGATTGAGCCTCTAGGTTCTTTTTGATTTTTTATAGCCTTTATAAACTGTTAAACTCCTACAAGATTTAGTGATGTATGTTAGTTAAAAATAAAGATCATTGTGTTAATAATTTACATAAAATTTGTCAATAGAAAACGTTTTTATTCTATATGGTTGTAATGGCAACATATCATGGAAGACCAAATTAAACAATTTGGATAAACATAACTTGTTTTTATTTTCAACAGTTTTGCAAGAGTGCCAAAATTGACCTTAATAGTCCCTTACCCTTTATTTATCGAATCTTCATACGCTTGGTGAGAAATACATTATTTCAGAAGAGAATTTAAATTGAGTAAAATATGGGTACAATATGGGTACAGGCTGTAAAAAGTTTTTTTTTATTTGTGGTATAAATACCTATGTTAAAAAGTAATTCTGTTTTGCTAAGATTACGCTTTAGAAATCTTTAAAATAGTTACAAGCTCTCGACAAAAAAAAACAGTTTCGAAATAAAAACCCCGTAAGATGTTGCAT
>JAZAYU010000027.1:456179-520900 GCA_038501625.1 Corbicula japonica
ATGGTAACAGGAGTGAAAATAATGGTAACTGGAGTGAAAATAATGGTAAAATAATGGTAAATTATGGTAAAATAATGGTAAATAATGGTAACAGGAGTGAAAATAATGGTAACTGGAGTGAAAATAATGGTAAAATAATGGTAAATTATGGTAAAATAATGGTAAATAATGGTAACAGGAGTGAAAATAATGGTAAAATAATGGTAAATTATGGTAAAATAATGGTAAATAATGGTAACAGGAGTGAAAATAATGGTAACTGGAGTGAAAATAATGGTAAAATAATGGTAAATAATGGTAAAATAATGGTAAATAATGGTAACTGGAGTGAAAATAATGGTAACTGGAGTGAAAATAATGGTAAAATAATGGTAAATTATGGTAAAATAATGGTAAATAATGGTAACAGGAGTGAAAATAATGGTAACTGGAGTGAAAATAATGGTAAAATAATGGTAAATTATGGTAAAATAATGGTAAATAATGGTAACAGGAGTGAAAATAATGGTAACTGGAGTGAAAATAATGGTAAAATAATGGTAAATTATGGTAAAATAATGGTAAATAATGGTAACAGGAGTGAAAATAATGGTAACTGGAGTGAAAATAATGGTAAAATAATGGTAAATTATGGTAAAATAATGGTAAATAATGGTAACAGGAGTGAAAATAATGGTAACTGGAGTGAAAATAATGGTAAAATAATGGTAAATTATGGTAAAATAATGGTAAATAATGGTAACAGGAGTGAAAATAATGGTAACTGGAGTGAAAATAATGGTAAAATAATGGTAAATTATGGTAAAATAATGGTAAATAATGGTAACAGGAGTGAAAATAATGGTAACTGGAGTGAAAATAATGGTAAAATAATGGTAAATTATGGTAAAATAATGGTAAATAATGGTAACAGGAGTGAAAATAATGGTAACTGGAGTGAAAATAATGGTAAAATAATGGTAAATTATAATAATGGTAAATAATGGTAACAGGAGTGAAAATAATGGTAACTGGAGTGAAAATAATGGTAAAATAATGGTAAATTATGGTAAAATAATGGTAAATAATGGTAACAGGAGTGAAAATAATGGTAACTGGAGTGAAAATAATGGTAAAATAATGGTAAATTATGGTAAAATAATGGTAAATAATGGTAACAGGAGTGAAAATAATGGTAACTGGAGTGAAAATAATGGTAAAATAATGGTAAATTATGGTAAAATAATGGTAAATAATGGTAACAGGAGTGAAAATAATGGTAAAATAATGGTAAATTATGGTAAAATAATGGTAAATAATGGTAACAGGAGTGAAAATAATGGTAACTGGAGTGAAAATAATGGTAAAATAATGGTAAATTATGGTAAAATAATGGTAAATAATGGTAACAGGAGTGAAAATAATGGTAACTGGAGTGAAAATAATGGTAAAATAATGGTAAATTATGGTAAAATAATGGTAAATAATGGTAACAGGAGTGAAAATAATGGTAAAATAATGGTAAATTAATGGTAAAATAATGGTAAATTATGGTAAAATAATGGTAAATAATGGTAACAGGAGTGAAAATAATGGTAACTGGAGTGAAAATAATGGTAAAATAATGGTAAATTATGGTAAAATAATGGTAAATAATGGTAACAGGAGTGAAAATAATGGTAAAATAATGGTAAATTATGGTAAAATAATGGTAAATAATGGTAACAGGAGTGAAAATAATGGTAACTGGAGTGAAAATAATGGTAAAATAATGGTAAATTATGGTAAAATAATGGTAAATAATGGTAACAGGAGTGAAAATAATGGTAACTGGAGTGAAAATAATGGTAAAATAATGGTAAATTATGGTAAAATAATGGTAAATAATGGTAACAGGAGTGAAAATAATGGTAACTGGAGTGAAAATAATGGTAAAATAATGGTAAATTATGGTAAAATAATGGTAAATAATGGTAACAGGAGTGAAAATAATGGTAAAATAATGGTAAATTATGGTAAAATAATGGTAAATAATGGTAACAGGAGTGAAAATAATGGTAACTGGAGTGAAAATAATGGTAAAATAATGGTAAATTATGGTAAAATAATGGTAAATAATGGTAACAGGAGTGAAAATAATGGTAACTGGAGTGAAAATAATGGTAAAATAATGGTAAATTATGGTAAAATAATGGTAAATAATGGTAACAGGAGTGAAAATAATGGTAAAAATAGTAAAATAATGGTAAATTATGGTAAAATAATGGTAAATAATGGTAACAGGAGTGAAAATAATGGTAACTGGAGTGAAAATAATGGTAAAATAATGGTAAATTATGGTAAAATAATGGTAAATAATGGTAACAGGAGTGAAAATAATGGTAACTGGAGTGAAAATAATGGTAAAATAATGGTAAATTATGGTAAAATAATGGTAAATAATGGTAACTGGAGTGAAAATAATGGTAAAATAATGGTAAATTATGGTAAAATAATGGTAAATAATGGTAACAGGAGTGAAAATAATGGTAACTGGAGTGAAAATAATGGTAAAATAATGGTAAATTATGGTAAAATAATGGTAAATAATGGTAACAGGAGTGAAAATAATGGTAACTGGAGTGAAAATAATGGTAAAATAATGGTAAATTATGGTAAAATAATGGTAAATAATGGTAACAGGAGTGAAAATAATGGTAACTGGAGTGAAAATAATGGTAAAATAATGGTAAATTATGGTAAAATAATGGTAAATAATGGTAACAGGAGTGAAAATAATGGTAACTGGAGTGAAAATAATGGTAAAATAATGGTAAATTATGGTAAAATAATGGTAAATAATGGTAACAGGAGTGAAAATAATGGTAACTGGAGTGAAAATAATGGTAAAATAATGGTAAATTATGGTAAAATAATGGTAAATAATGGTAACAGGAGTGAAAATAATGGTAACTGGAGTGAAAATAATGGTAACTGGATAATGGTAAAATAATGGTAAAATAATGGTAACTGGAGTGAAAATATGGTAAAATAATGGTAAATAATGGTAACAGGAGTGAAAATAATGGTAACTGGAGTGAAAATAATGGTAAAATAATGGTAAATTATGGTAAAATAATGGTAAATAATGGTAACAGGAGTGAAAATAATGGTAACTGGAGTGAAAATAATGGTAAAATAATGGTAAATTATGGTAAAATAATGGTAAATAATGGTAACAGGAGTGAAAATAATGGTAAAATAATGGTAAAATAATGGTATGGCAAAATAATGGTAAATAATGGTAACAGGAGTGAAAATAATGGTAACTGGAGTGAAAATAATGGTAAAATAATGGTAAATTATGGTAAAATAATGGTAAATAATGGTAACAGGAGTGAAAATAATGGTAACTGGAGTGAAAATAATGGTAAAATAATGGTAAATTATGGTAAAATAATGGTAAATAATGGTAACAGGAGTGAAAATAATGGTAACTGGAGTGAAAATAATGGTAAAATAATGGTAAATTATGGTAAAATAATGGTAAATAATGGTAACAGGAGTGAAAATAATGGTAACTGGAGTGAAAATAATGGTAAAATAATGGTAAATTATGGTAAAATAATGGTAAATAATGGTAACAGGAGTGAAAATAATGGTAACTGGAGTGAAAATAATGGTAAAATAATGGTAAATTATGGTAAAATAATGGTAAATAATGGTAACAGGAGTGAAAATAATGGTAACTGGAGTGAAAATAATGGTAAAATAATGGTAAATTATGGTAAAATAATGGTAAATAATGGTAACAGGAGTGAAAATAATGGTAACTGGAGTGAAAATAATGGTAAAATAATGGTAAATTATGGTAAAATAATGGTAAATAATGGTAACAGGAGTGAAAATAATGGTAACTGGAGTGAAAATAATGGTAAAATAATGGTAAATTATGGTAAAATAATGGTAAATAATGGTAACAGGAGTGAAAATAATGGTAACTGGAGTGAAAATAATGGTAAAATAATGGTAAATTATGGTAAAATAATGGTAAATAATGGTAACAGGAGTGAAAATAATGGTAACTGGAGTGAAAATAATGGTAAAATAATGGTAAATTATGGTAAAATAATGGTAAATAATGGTAACAGGAGTGAAAATAATGGTAACTGGAGTGAAAATAATGGTAAAATAATGGTAAATTATGGTAAAATAATGGTAAATAATGGTAACAGGAGTGAAAATAATGGTAAAATAATGGTAAATTATGGTAAAATAATGGTAAATAATGGTAACAGGAGTGAAAATAATGGTAACTGGAGTGAAAATAATGGTAAAATAATGGTAAATTATGGTAAAATAATGGTAAATAATGGTAACAGGAGTGAAAATAATGGTAACTGGAGTGAAAATAATGGTAAAATAATGGTAAATTATGGTAAAATAATGGTAAATAATGGTAACAGGAGTGAAAATAATGGTAACTGGAGTGAAAATAATGGTAAATAATGGTAACAGGAGTGAAAATAATGGTAACTGGAGTGAAAATAATGGTAAAATAATGGTAAATTATGGTAAAATAATGGTAAATAATGGTAACAGGAGTGAAAATAATGGTAACTGGAGTGAAAATAATGGTAAAATAATGGTAAATTATGGTAAAATAATGGTAAATAATGGTAACAGGAGTGAAAATAATGGTAACTGGAGTGAAAATAATGGTAAAATAATGGTAAATTATGGTAAAATAATGGTAAATAATGGTAACTGGAGTGAAAATAATGGTAAAATAATGGTAAATAATGGTAACAGGAGTGAAAATAATGGTAACTGGAGTGAAAATAATGGTAAAATAATGGTAAATTATGGTAAAATAATGGTAAATAATGGTAACAGGAGTGAAAATAATGGTAACTGGAGTGAAAATAATGGTAAAATAATGGTAAATTATGGTAAAATAATGGTAAATAATGGTAACAGGAGTGAAAATAATGGTAACTGGAGTGAAAATAATGGTAAAATAATGGTAAATTATGGTAAAATAATGGTAAATAATGGTAACAGGAGTGAAAATAATGGTAACTGGAGTGAAAATAATGGTAAAATAATGGTAAATTATGGTAAAATAATGGTAAATAATGGTAACAGGAGTGAAAATAATGGTAACTGGAGTGAAAATAATGGTAAAATAATGGTAAATTATGGTAAAATAATGGTAAATAATGGTAACAGGAGTGAAAATAATGGTAACTGGAGTGAAAATAATGGTAAAATAATGGTAAATTATGGTAAAATAATGGTAAATAATGGTAACAGGAGTGAAAATAATGGTAACTGGAGTGAAAATAATGGTAAAATAATGGTAAATTATGGTAAAATAATGGTAAATAATGGTAACAGGAGTGAAAATAATGGTAACTGGAGTGAAAATAATGGTAAAATAATGGTAAATTATGGTAAAATAATGGTAAATAATGGTAACAGGAGTGAAAATAATGGTAACTGGAGTGAAAATAATGGTAAAATAATGGTAAATTATGGTAAAATAATGGTAAATAATGGTAACTGGAGTGAAAATAATGGTAAAATAATGGTAAATTATGGTAAAATAATGGTAAATAATGGTAACAGGAGTGAAAATAATGGTAACTGGAGTGAAAATAATGGTAAAATAATGGTAAATTATGGTAAAATAATGGTAAATAATGGTAACAGGAGTGAAAATAATGGTAACTGGAGTGAAAATAATGGTAAAATAATGGTAAATTATGGTAAAATAATGGTAAATAATGGTAACAGGAGTGAAAATAATGGTAACTGGAGTGAAAATAATGGTAAAATAATGGTAAATTATGGTAAAATAATGGTAAATAATGGTAACAGGAGTGAAAATAATGGTAACTGGAGTGAAAATAATGGTAAAATAATGGTAAATTATGGTAAAATAATGGTAAATAATGGTAACAGGAGTGAAAATAATGGTAACTGGAGTGAAAATAATGGTAAAATAATGGTAAATTATGGTAAAATAATGGTAAATAATGGTAACAGGAGTGAAAATAATGGTAACTGGAGTGAAAATAATGGTAAAATAATGGTAAATTATGGTAAAATAATGGTAAATAATGGTAACAGGAGTGAAAATAATGGTAACTGGAGTGAAAATAATGGTAAAATAATGGTAAATTATGGTAAAATAATGGTAAATAATGGTAACAGGAGTGAAAATAATGGTAACTGGAGTGAAAATAATGGTAAAATAATGGTAAATTATGGTAAAATAATGGTAAATAATGGTAACAGGAGTGAAAATAATGGTAACTGGAGTGAAAATAATGGTAAAATAATGGTAAATTATGGTAAAATAATGGTAAATAATGGTAACAGGAGTGAAAATAATGGTAACTGGAGTGAAAATAATGGTAAAATAATGGTAAATTATGGTAAAATAATGGTAAATAATGGTAACAGGAGTGAAAATAATGGTAACTGGAGTGAAAATAATGGTAAAATAATGGTAAATTATGGTAAAATAATGGTAAATAATGGTAACAGGAGTGAAAATAATGGTAACTGGAGTGAAAATAATGGTAAAATAATGGTAAATTATGGTAAAATAATGGTAAATAATGGTAACAGGAGTGAAAATAATGGTAACTGGAGTGAAAATAATGGTAAAATAATGGTAAATTATGGTAAAATAATGGTAAATAATGGTAACAGGAGTGAAAATAATGGTAACTGGAGTGAAAATAATGGTAAAATAATGGTAACAGGAGTGAAAATAATGGTAACTGGAGTGAAAATAATGGTAAAATAATGGTAAATTATGGTAAAATAATGGTAAATAATGGTAACAGGAGTGAAAATAATGGTAACTGGAGTGAAAATAATGGTAAAATAATGGTAAATTATGGTAAAATAATGGTAAATAATGGTAACAGGAGTGAAAATAATGGTAACTGGAGTGAAAATAATGGTAAAATAATGGTAAATTATGGTAAAATAATGGTAAATAATGGTAACAGGAGTGAAAATAATGGTAACTGGAGTGAAAATAATGGTAAAATAATGGTATAATGGTAACAGGAGTGAAAATAATGGTAACTGGAGTGAAAATAATGGTAAAATAATGGTAAATTATGGTAAAATAATGGTAAATAATGGTAACAGGAGTGAAAATAATGGTAACTGGAGTGAAAATAATGGTAAAATAATGGTAAATTATGGTAAAATAATGGTAAATAATGGTAACAGGAGTGAAAATAATGGTAACTGGAGTGAAAATAATGGTAAAATAATGGTAAATTATGGTAAAATAATGGTAAATAATGGTAACAGGAGTGAAAATAATGGTAACTGGAGTGAAAATAATGGTAAAATAATGGTAAATTATGGTAAAATAATGGTAAATAATGGTAACAGGAGTGAAAATAATGGTAACTGGAGTGAAAATAATGGTAAAATAATGGTAAATTATGGTAAAATAATGGTAAATAATGGTAACAGGAGTGAAAATAATGGTAACTGGAGTGAAAATAATGGTAAAATAATGGTAAATTATGGTAAAATAATGGTAAATAATGGTAACAGGAGTGAAAATAATGGTAACTGGAGTGAAAATAATGGTAAAATAATGGTAAATTATGGTAAAATAATGGTAAATAATGGTAACAGGAGTGAAAATAATGGTAACTGGAGTGAAAATAATGGTAAAATAATGGTAACAGGAGTGAAAATAATGGTAACTGGAGAGAAAATAATGGTAAAATAATGGTAAATTATGGTAAAATAATGGTAAATAATGGTAACAGGAGTGAAAATAATGGTAACTGGAGTGAAAATAATGGTAAAATAATGGTAAATTATGGTAAAATAATGGTAAATAATGGTAACAGGAGTGAAAATAATGGTAACTGGAGTGAAAATAATGGTAAAATAATGGTAAATTATGGTAAAATAATGGTAAATAATGGTAACAGGAGTGAAAATAATGGTAACTGGAGTGAAAATAATGGTAAAATAATGGTAAATTATGGTAAAATAATGGTAAATAATGGTAACAGGAGTGAAAATAATGGTAACTGGAGTGAAAATAATGGTAAAATAATGGTAAATTATGGTAAAATAATGGTAAATAATGGTAACAGGAGTGAAAATAATGGTAACTGGAGTGAAAATAATGGTAAAATAATGGTAAATTATGGTAAAATAATGGTAAATAATGGTAACAGGAGTGAAAATAATGGTAACTGGAGTGAAAATAATGGTAAAATAATGGTAAATTATGGTAAAATAATGGTAAATAATGGTAACAGGAGTGAAAATAATGGTAACTGGAGTGAAAATAATGGTAAAATAATGGTAAATTATGGTAAAATAATGGTAAATAATGGTAACAGGAGTGAAAATAATGGTAACTGGAGTGAAAATAATGGTAAAATAATGGTAAATTATGGTAAAATAATGGTAAATAATGGTAACAGGAGTGAAAATAATGGTAACTGGAGTGAAAATAATGGTAAAATAATGGTAAATTATGGTAAAATAATGGTAAATAATGGTAACAGGAGTGAAAATAATGGTAACTGGAGTGAAAATAATGGTAAAATAATGGTAAATTATGGTAAAATAATGGTAAATAATGGTAACAGGAGTGAAAATAATGGTAACTGGAGTGAAAATAATGGTAAAATAATGGTAAATAATGGTAACAGGAGTGAAAATAATGGTAACTGGAGTGAAAATAATGGTAAAATAATGGTAAATTATGGTAAAATAATGGTAAATAATGGTAACAGGAGTGAAAATAATGGTAACTGGAGTGAAAATAATGGTAAAATAATGGTAAATTATGGTAAAATAATGGTAAATAATGGTAACAGGAGTGAAAATAATGGTAACTGGAGTGAAAATAATGGTAAAATAATGGTAAATTATGGTAAAATAATGGTAAATAATGGTAACAGGAGTGAAAATAATGGTAACTGGAGTGAAAATAATGGTAAAATAATGGTAAATTATGGTAAAATAATGGTAAATAATGGTAAAATAATGGTAACAGGAGTGAAAATAATGGTAACTGGAGTGAAAATAATGGTAAAATAATGGTAAATTATGGTAAAATAATGGTAAATAATGGTAACAGGAGTGAAAATAATGGTAACTGGAGTGAAAATAATGGTAAAATAATGGTAAATTATGGTAAAATAATGGTAAATAATGGTAACAGGAGTGAAAATAATGGTAACTGGAGTGAAAATAATGGTAAAATAATGGTAAATTATGGTAAAATAATGGTAAATAATGGTAACAGGAGTGAAAATAATGGTAACTGGAGTGAAAATAATGGTAAAATAATGGTAAATTATGGTAAAATAATGGTAAATAATGGTAACAGGAGTGAAAATAATGGTAACTGGAGTGAAAATAATGGTAAAATAATGGTAAATTATGGTAAAATAATGGTAAATAATGGTAACAGGAGTGAAAATAATGGTAACTGGAGTGAAAATAATGGTAAAATAATGGTAAATTATGGTAAAATAATGGTAAATAATGGTAACAGGAGTGAAAATAATGGTAACTGGAGTGAAAATAATGGTAAAATAATGGTAAATTATGGTAAAATAATGGTAAATAATGGTAACAGGAGTGAAAATAATGGTAACTGGAGTGAAAATAATGGTAAAATAATGGTAAATTATGGTAAAATAATGGTAAATAATGGTAACAGGAGTGAAAATAATGGTAACTGGAGTGAAAATAATGGTAAAATAATGGTAAATTATGGTAAAATAATGGTAAATAATGGTAACAGGAGTGAAAATAATGGTAACTGGAGTGAAAATAATGGTAAAATAATGGTAAATTATGGTAAAATAATGGTAACAGGAGTGAAAATAATGGTAACTGGAGTGAAAATAATGGTAAAATAATGGTAAATTATGGTAAAATAATGGTAAATAATGGTAACAGGAGTGAAAATAATGGTAACTGGAGTGAAAATAATGGTAAAATAATGGTAAATTATGGTAAAATAATGGTAAATAATGGTAACAGGAGTGAAAATAATGGTAACTGGAGTGAAAATAATGGTAAAATAATGGTAAATTATGGTAAAATAATGGTAAATAATGGTAACAGGAGTGAAAATAATGGTAACTGGAGTGAGTGAAAATAATAGTAAAATAATGGTAAATTATGGTAAAATAATGGTAAATAATGGTAACAGGAGTGAAAATAATGGTAACTGGAGTGAAAATAATGGTAAAATAATGGTAAATTATGGTAAAATAATGGTAAATAATGGTAACAGGAGTGAAAATAATGGTAACTGGAGTGAAAATAATGGTAAAATAATGGTAAATTATGGTAAAATAATGGTAAATAATGGTAACAGGAGTGAAAATAATGGTAACTGGAGTGAAAATAATGGTAAAATAATGGTAAATTATGGTAAAATAATGGTAAATAATGGTAACAGGAGTGAAAATAATGGTAACTGGAGTGAAAATAATGGTAAAATAATGGTAAATTATGGTAAAATAATGGTAAATAATGGTAACAGGAGTGAAAATAATGGTAACTGGAGTGAAAATAATGGTAAAATAATGGTAAATTATGGTAAAATAATGGTAAATAATGGTAACAGGAGTGAAAATAATGGTAACTGGAGTGAAAATAATGGTAAAATAATGGTAAATGATGGTAAAATAATGGTAAATAATGGTAACAGGAGTGAAAATAATGGTAACTGGAGTGAAAATAATGGTAAAATAATGGTAAATTATGGTAAAATAATGGTAAATAATGGTAACAGGAGTGAAAATAATGGTAACTGGAGTGAAAATAATGGTAAAATAATGGTAAATTATGGTAAAATAATGGTAAATAATGGTAACAGGAGTGAAAATAATGGTAACTGGAGTGAAAATAATGGTAAAATAATGGTAAATTATGTTAAAATAATGGTAAATAATGGTAACAGGAGTGAAAATAATGGTAACTGGAGTAAAATAATGGTAAAATAATGGTAACAGGAGTGAAAATAATGGTAACTGGAGTGAAAATAATGGTAAAATAATGGTAAATTATGGTAAAATAATGGTAAATAATGGTAACAGGAGTGAAAATAATGGTAACTGGAGTGAAAATAATGGTAAAATAATGGTAAATTATGGTAAAATAATGGTAAATAATGGTAACAGGAGTGAAAATAATGGTAACTGGAGTGAAAATAATGGTAAAATAATGGTAAATTATGGTAAAATAATGGTAAATAATGGTAACAGGAGTGAAAATAATGGTAACTGGAGTGAAAATAATGGTAAAATAATGGTAAATTATGGTAAAATAATGGTAAATAATGGTAACAGGAGTGAAAATAATGGTAACTGGAGTGAAAATAATGGTAAAATAATGGTAAATTATGGTAAAATAATGGTAAATAATGGTAACAGGAGTGAAAATAATGGTAACTGGAGTGAAAATAATGGTAAAATAATGGTAAATTATGGTAAAATAATGGTAAATAATGGTAACAGGAGTGAAAATAATGGTAACTGGAGTGAAAATAATGGTAAAATAATGGTAAATTATGGTAAAATAATGGTAAATAATGGTAACAGGAGTGAAAATAATGGTAACTGGAGTGAAAATAATGGTAAAATAATGGTAAATTATGGTAAAATAATGGTAAATAATGGTAACAGGAGTGAAAATAATGGTAACTGGAGTGAAAATAATGGTAAAATAATGGTAAATTATGGTAAAATAATGGTAAATAATGGTAACAGGAGTGAAAATAATGGTAACTGGAGTGAAAATAATGGTAAAATAATGGTAAATTATGGTAAAATAATGGTAAATAATGGTAACAGGAGTGAAAATAATGGTAACTGGAGTGAAAATAATGGTAAAATAATGGTAAATTATCGTAAAATAATGGTAAATAATGGTAACTGGAGTGAAAATAATGGTAAAATAATGGTAAATTATGGTAAAATAATGGTAAATAATGGTAACAGGAGTGAAAATAATGGTAACTGGAGTGAAAATAATGGTAAAATAATGGTAAATTATGGTAAAATAATGGTAAATAATGGTAACAGGAGTGAAAATAATGGTAACTGGAGTGAAAATAATGGTAAAATAATGGTAAATTATGGTAAAATAATGGTAAATAATGGTAACAGGAGTGAAAATAATGGTAACTGGAGTGAAAATAATGGTAAAATAATGGTAAATTATCGTAAACTAATGGTAAATTATGGTAAAATAATGGTAAATAATGGTAACAGGAGTGAAAATAATGGTAACTGGAGTGAAAATAATGGTAAAATAATGGTAAATTATGGTAAAATAATGGTAAATAATGGTAACAGGAGTGAAAATAATGGTAACTGGAGTGAAAATAATGGTAAAATAATGGTAAATTATGGTAAAATAATGGTAAATAATGGTAACAGGAGTGAAAATAATGGTAACTGGAGTGAAAATAATGGTAAAATAATGGTAAATTATGGTAAAATAATGGTAAATAATGGTAACAGGAGTGAAAATAATGGTAACTGGAGTGAAAATAATAGTAAAATAATGGTAAATTATGGTAAAATAATGGTAAATAATGGTAACAGGAGTGAAAATAATGGTAACTGGAGTGAAAATAATGGTAAAATAATGGTAAATTATGGTAAAATAATGGTAAATAATGGTAACAGGAGTGAAAATAATGGTAACTGGAGTGAAAATAATGGTAAAATAATGGTAAATTATGGTAAAATAATGGTAAATAATGGTAACAGGAGTGAAAATAATGGTAACTGGAGTGAAAATAATGGTAAAATAATGGTAAATTATGGTAAAATAATGGTAAATAATGGTAACAGGAGTGAAAATAATGGTAACTGGAGTGAAAATAATGGTAAAATAATGGTAAATTATGGTAAAATAATGGTAAATAATGGTAACAGGAGTGAAAATAATGGTAACTGGAGTGAAAATAATGGTAAAATAATGGTAAATAATGGTAACAGGAGTGAAAATAATGGTAACTGGAGTGAAAATAATGGTAAAATAATGGTAAATTATCGTAAAATAATGGTAAATTATCGTAAAATAATGGTGAAATAATGGTAACAGGAGTGAAAATAATGGTAACTGGAGTGAAAATAATGGTAAAATAATGGTAAATTATGGTAAAATAGTGGTAAATAATGGTAACAGGAGTGAAAATAATGGTAACTGGAGTGAAAATAATGGTAAAATAATGGTAAATTATGGTAAAATAATGGTAAATAATGGTAACAGGAGTGAAAATAATGGTAACTGGAGTGAAAATAATGGTAAAATAATGGTAAATTATGGTAAAATAATGGTAAATAATGGTAACAGGAGTGAAAATAATGGTAACTGGAGTGAAAATAATGGTAAAATAATGGTAAAATTATTGGTAAAATAATGGTAAATAATGGTAACAGTTGTGACAATAATGGTAACTGGAGTGAAAATAATGGTAAAATAATGGTAAATTATGGTAAAATAATGGTAAATAATGGTAACAGGAGTGAAAATAATGGTAACTGGAGTGAAAATAATGGTAAAATAATGGTAAATTATGGTAAAATAATGGTAAATAATGGTAACAGGAGTGAAAATAATGGTAACTGGAGTGAAAATAATGGTAAAATAATGGTAAATTATGGTAAAATAATGGTAAATAATGGTAACAGGAGTGAAAATAATGGTAACTGGAGTGATAATAATGGTAAAATAATGGTAAATTATGGTAAAATAATGGTAAATTATGGTAACAGGAGTGAAAATAATGGTAACTGGAGTGAAAATAATGGTAAAATAATGGTAAATTATCATAAAATAATGGTAAATAATGGTAACAGGAGTGAAAATAATGGTAACTGGAGTGAAAATAATGGTAAAATAATGGTAAATTATGGTAAAATAATGGTAAATAATGGTAACAGGAGTGAAAATAATGGTAACTGGAGTGAAAATAATGGTAAAATAATGGTAAATTATGGTAAAATAATGGTAAATAACGGTAACAGGAGTGAAAATAATGGTAACTGGAGTGAAAATAATGGTAAAAATAATGGTAAATTATCGTTAAAATAATGGTAAATAATGGTAACAGGAGTGAAAATAATGGTAACTGGAGTGAAAATAATGGTAAAATAATGGTAAATAATGGTAAATAATGGTAACAGGAGTGAAAATAATGGTAACTGGAGTGAAAATAATGGTAAAATAATGGTAAAGTTATGGTAAAATAATGGTAAATAATGGTAACAGGAGTGAAAATAATGGTAACTGGAGTGAAAATAATGGTAAAATAATGGTAAATTATGGTAAAATAATGGTAAATAATGGTAACAGGAGTGAAAATAATGGTAACTGGAGTGAAAATAATGGTGAAATAATGGTAAATAATTGTAACAGGAGTGAAAATAATGGTAACTGGAGTGAAAATAATGGTAAAATAATGGTAAATTATCGTAAAATAATGGTAAATTATCGTAAAATAATGGTGAATAATGGTAACAGGAGTGAAAATAATGGTAACTGGAGTGAAAATAATGGTAAAATAATGGTAAATTATGGTAAAATAATGGTAAATAATGGTAACAGGAGTGAAAATAATGGTAACTGGAGTGAAAATAATGGTAAAATAATGGTAAATTATGGTAAAATAATGGTAAATAATGGTAACAGGAGTGAAAATAATGGTAACTGGAGTGAAAATAATGGTAAAATAATGGTAAATTATGGTAAAATAATGGTAAATAATGGTAACAGGAGTGAAAATAATGGTAACTGGAGTGAAAATAATGGTAAAATAATGGTAAATTATGGTAAAATAATGGTAAATAATGGTAACAGGAGTGAAAATAATGGTAACTGGAGTGAAAATAATGGTAAAATAATGGTAAATTATGGTAAAATAATGGTAAATAATGGTAACAGGAGTGAAAATAATGGTAACTGGAGTGAAAATAATGGTAAAATAATGGTAAATTATGGTAAAATAATGGTAAATAATGGTAACAGGAGTGAAAATAATGGTAACTGGAGTGAAAATAATGGTAAAATAATGGTAAATCATGGTAATATAATGGTAAATAATGGTAACAGGAGTGAAAATAATGGTAACTGGAGTGATAATAATGGTAAAATAATGGTAAATTATGGTAAAATAATGGTAAATAATGGTAACAGGAGTGAAAATAATGGTAACTGGAGTGAAAATAATGGTAAAATAATGGTAAATTATCATAAAATAATGGTAAATAATGGTAACAGGAGTGAAAATAATGGTAACTGGAGTGAAAATAATGGTAAAATAATGGTAAATTATGGTAAAATAATGGTAAATAATGGTAACAGGAGTGAAAATAATGGTAAATTATGGTGAAAATAATGGTAAAATAATGGTAAATTATGGTAAAATATTGGTAAATAATGGTAACAGGAGTGAAAATAATGGTAACTGGAGTGAAAATAATGGTAAAATAATGGTAAATTATGGTAAAATAATGGTAAATAATGGTAACAGGAGTGAAAATAATGGTAACTGGAGTGAAAATAATGGTAAAATAATGGTAAATTATGGTAAAATAATGGTAAATAATGGTACATGTAAATAATGGTAACAAAAGTTAAAATAATGGTAACTGG
The DNA here is from genome assembly GCA_038501625.1 of Corbicula japonica. NCBI lineage: Eukaryota > Metazoa > Mollusca > Bivalvia > Venerida > Cyrenidae > Corbicula > Corbicula japonica. The sequence goes on from JAZAYU010000027.1 coordinate 471,834, forward strand.
AGTGAAAATAATGGTAAAATAATGGTAAATTATGGTAAAATAATGGTAAATAATGGTAACTGGAGTGAAAATAATGGTAACTGGAGTGAAAATAATGGTAAAATAATGGTAAATTATGGTAAAATAATGGTAAATAATGGTAACAGGAGTGAAAATAATGGTAAATGGAGTGAAAATAATGGTAAAATAATGGTAAATTATGGTAAAATAATGGTAAATAATGGTAACAGGAGTGAAAATAATGGTAACTGGAGTGAAAATTATGGTAAAATAATGGTAAATTATGGTAAAATAATGGTAAAAAATGGTAACAGGAGTGAAAATAATGGTAACTGGAGTGAAAATAATGGTAAAATAATGGTAAATTATGGTAAAATAATGGTAAATTAATGGTAACAGGAGTGAAAATAATGGTAACTGGATTGAAAATTATGGTAAAATAATGGTAAATTATGGTAAAATAATGGTAAATTATGGTAACAGGAGTGAAAATAATGGTAACTGGAGTGAAAATAATGGTAAAATAATGGTAAATTATGGTAAAATAATGGTAAATAATGGTAACAGGAGTGAAAATAATGGTAACTGGAGTGAAAATAATGGTAAAATAATGGTAAATTATTGTAAAATAATGGTAAATAATGGTAACTGGAGTGAAAATAATAGTAAAATTATGATAAATTATGGTAAAATAATGGTAAATAATGGTAACAGGAGTGAAAATAATGGTAACTGGAGTGAAAATAATGGTAAAATAATGGTAATTTATGGTAAAATAATGGTAAATAATGGTAACTGGACTGAAAGTAATAGTAAAATAATAGTGAATTATGGTAAAATAATGGTAAATAATGGTAACAGGAGTGAAAATAATGGTAACTGGAGTGAAAATAATTATAAAATAATGGTAATTTATGGTAAAATAATGGTAAATAATGGTAACAGGAGTGAAAATAATGGTAACTGGAGTGAAAATAATGGTAAAATAATGGTAAATTATGGTAAAATAATGGTAAATAATGGTAACAGGAGTGAAAATAATGGTAACTGGAGAGAAAGTAATGGTAAAATAATGGTAAAGTATGGTAAAATAATGGTAAATAATGGTAACAGGATTGAAAATAATGGTAACCTCAGTGAAAATAATGGTAAGATAGTGGTAAATAATGGTAAAATAATGGTAAATTATGGTAACAGGAGTGAAAATAATGGTAACTGGAGTGAAAATAATGGTAAAATAATGGTAAAATATGGTACAAGAATGGTAAATAATGGTAACAGGAGTGCAAATAATGGTAACTGGAGTGAAAATAATGGTAACTGGAGTGAAATAAATGGTAAAATAATGGTAACTGGAGTGAAATAAATGGTAAAATAATGGTAAATTATGGTAAAATAATGGAAAATAATGGTAACTGGAGTGAAAATAATACTAAAATAATGATAAATTATGGTAAAATAATGGTAAATAATGGTAACAGGAGTGAAAATAATGGTAACTGGAGTGAAAATAATGGTAAAATAATGGTAATTTATGGTAAAATAATGGTAAATAATGGTAACTGGAGTGAAAATAATGGTAAAATAATGGTAAATTATGGTAAAATAATGGTAAATTATGGTAACAGGAGTGAAAATAATGGTAAAATAATGGTAAATTATGGTAAAATAATGGTAAATAATGGTAACAGGAGTGAAAATAATGGTAACTGGAGTGAAAATAATGGTAAATTAATGGTAAAGTATGGTAAAATTATTGTAAAGTATGGTAAAATTATGGTAAATAATGGTAACAGGAGTGAAAAAAATGGTAACCTCAGTCAAAATAATGGTAAAATAATGGTAAATTATGCTAAAATAATGGTAAATAATGGTAACAGGAGTGAAAAAATGGTAACTGGAGTTAAAATAATGGTAAGATAGTGGTAAATTATGGTAAAATAATGGTAAATTATGGTAACAGGAGTGAAAATAATGGTAACTGGAGTGAAAATAATGGTAAAATAATGGTAAAATATGGTAAAATAATGGTAAATAATGGTAACATGAGTGCAAATAATGGTAACTGGAGTGAAAATAATGGTAAAATAATGGTAAATTATCGTAAAATAATGGTAAATAATGGTAACAGGAGTGAAAATAATGATAAATGGAATGACAATAATGGTAAAATAATGGTAAATTATGGTAAAATAATGGTAAATAATGGTAACAGGAGTGAAAATAATGGTAACTGGAGTGAAAATAATGGTAAAATAATGGTAAATTATGGTAAAATAATGGTAAATAATGGTAACAGGAGTGAAAATAATGGTAACTGGAGTGAAAATAATGGTAAAATAATGGTAAATTATGGTAAAATAATGGTAAATAATGGTAACAGGAGTGAAAATAATGGTAACTGGAGTGAAAATAATGGTAAACTAATGGTAAATTATGGTGAAATAATGGTAAATAATGGTAACAGGATTGAAAATAATGGTAACTGGAGTGAAAATAGTGGTAAAATAATGGTAAATTATGGTAAAATAATGGTAAATAATGGTAACAGGAGTGAAAATAATGGTAACTGGAGTGAAAATAATGGTAAAATAATGGTAAATGATGGTAAAATAATGGTAAATATGGTAACAGGAGTAAAAATAATGGTAAAATAATGGTAAATTATGTTATAATAATGGTAAATAATGGTAACAGGAGTGATAATAATGGTAACTGGAGTAAAAATAATGGTAAAATAATGGTAACAGGAGTGAAAATAATGGTAACTGGAGTGAAAATAATGGTAAAATAATGGTAAATTATGCTAAAATAATGGTAAATAATGGTAACAGGAGTGAAAATAATGGTAACTGGAGTGAAAATAATGGTAAAATAATGGTAAATTATGGTAAAATAATGGTAAATAATGGTAACAGGAGTGAAAATAATGGTAACTGGAGTGAAAATAATGGTAAAATAATGGTAAATTATTTTAAAATAATGGTAAATAATGGTAACAGGAGTAAAAATAATGGTAACCTCAGTGAAAATAATGGTAAAATAATGGTAAATAATGGTAACAGGAGTTAAAATAATGGTGACTGGAGTGAAAATAATGGTAAAATAATGGTAAATTATGGTAAAATAATGGTAAATAATGGTAACAGGTGTAAAAATAATGGTAACTGGAGTAAATATAATGGTAAAATAATGGTATTATTTTTATTAAAATAATGGTAAATAATATTAACAGGAGTAAAATTAAGGGTAACTGGAGTGAAAATAATGGTAAAATAATGGTAAATTATCGTAAAAATAATGGTAAATAATGGTAACAGGAGTGAAAATAATGGTAACTGGAGTGAAAATAATGGTAAAATAATGGTAAATTATGGTAAAATAATGGTAAATAATGGTAACAGGAGTGAAAATAATGGTAACCTCAGTGAAAATAATGGTAAAATAATGGTAAATAATGGTAACAGGAGTGAAAATAATGGTAACTGGAGTGAAACTATTGGTAAACTAATGGTAAATTATGGTAAAATAATGGTAAGTAATGGTATCAGGAGTGAAAATAATGGTAACTGGAGTAAATATAATGGTAAAATAATGGTAAGTTATGGTAAAATAATTGTAAATAATGGTAACAGGAGTAAAATTAAGGGTAACTGGAGTGAAAATAATGGTAAAATAATGGTAAATCATCGTAAAATAATGGTAAAAAATCGTAACAGGAGTGAAAATGATGGTAACTGGAGAAAAAATAATGGTAAAATAATGGTAAATTATGGTAAAATAATGGTAAATAATGGTACATGTAAATAATGGTAACAAAAGTTAAAATAATGGTAACTGGAGTGAAAATAATGGTAAAATAATGGTAAATTATGGTAAAATAATGGTAAATAATGGTAACAGCAGTGAAAATAATGGTAAATGGAGTGAAAATAATGGTAAAATAATGGTAAATTATGGTATAACAATGGAAAATAATGGTAACAGGAGTGAAAATAATGGTAACTGGAGTGAAAATTATGGTAAAATAATGGTAAATTATGGTAAAATAATGGTAAATAATGGTAACAGGAGTGAAAATAATGGTAACTGGAGTGAAGATAATGGTAAACTAATGGTAAATTATGGTAAAATAATGGTAAATAATGGTAACAGAAGTAAAAATAATGGTAACTGTATTGAAATTATGGTAATATAATGGTAAATTATGGTAAAATAATGGTAAATTATGGTAAAATAATGGTAAATAATGGTAACAGGAGTGAAAATAATGGTAACTGGAGTGAAAATAATGGTAAACTAATGGTATATTATTGTAAAATAATGGTAAATAATGGTAAAAGGAGTAAATTAATGGTAACTGGAGTGAAAACAATGGTAAAATAATGGTAAATTATGGTAAAGAAATGGTAAATAATGGTAACAGGAGTGAAAATAATGGTAACTGGATCGAAAATAATGGTAAAAGAATGGTAAATTATGGTAAAATAATGGTAAATAATGGTAACAGGAGTGAAAATAATGGTAACTGGAGTGAAAATAATGGTAAAAAATGGTAAATTATGGTAAAATAATGGTAAATAATGGTAACAGGAGTAAAAATAATGGTAACTGGAAAGAAAATAATGGTAAAATAAGGGTGAATTATGGTAAAAAAATGGTAAATAATGGTAACAGGAGTGAAAATAATGGTAACTGGAGTCAAAATAATGGTAAAATAATGGTAAATTATGGTAAAATAATGGTAAATAATGGTAACAGGAGTGAAAATAATGGTAACTGGAGTGAAAATAATGGTAAAATAAGTGTGAATTATGGTAAAATCATGGTAAATAATGGTAACAGGAGTTAAAATAATGGTAACTGGAGTGAAAATAATGGTAAAATAATGGTAAATTATGGTAAAATAGTGGTAAATAATGGTAACAGGAGTGACGATAATGGTAACTGGAGTGAAAATAATGGTAAAGTAATGGTAAATTATCGTAAAATAATGGTAAATAATGGTAACTGGAGTGAAAATAATGGTAAAATAGTGGTAAATTATGGTACAATAATGGTTAAAATTGGAAACAGGAGTGAAAATAATGGTAACTGGAGTGAAAATAATGGTGAAATAATGGTAAATTATGGTAAAAATAATGGTAAATAATGGTAACAGGATTGCAAATAATTGTAACTGGAGTGAAAATAATGGTAAAATAATGGTAAATTATGGTGAAATAATGGTAAAAAATGGTAACAGGAGTGAATATAATGGTAACTGGAGTGAAAATAATGGTAAAATAATGGTAAATTATCGTAAAATAATGGTAAATTATCGTAAAATAATTGTAAATAATGGTAACAGGTGTAAAAATAATGGTAGCTGCAGTGAAAATAATGGTAAAATAATTGTAAATTATGGTAAAATAGTGGTAAATAATGGTAACAGGAGTGAAAATAATGGTAACTGGAGTGAAAATAATGGTAAATTATGGTGAAATAATGGTAAATAATGGTAACAGGAGTAAAAATAATGGTAACTGGAGTGAAAATAATGGTAAAATAATGGTAAATTATGGTAAAATAATGGTAAATACGGTAACAGGAGTGAAAATAATGGTAACTGGAGTGAAAATAATGGTAAAATACTGGTAAATTTTTGTAAACTAATGGTAAATAACGGTAACAGTTGTGAAAATAATGGTAACTGGAGTGAAAATAATGGTAACTGGAGTGAAAATTATGGTAAAATAATGGTAAATTATGGTAAAATAATGGTAAATAATGGTAACAGGAGTGAAAAAATGGTAACTGGAGTGAAGATAATGGTAAACTAATGGTAAATCATGGTAAAATAATGGTAAATAATGGTAACAGGAGTAAAAATAATCGTAACTGTATTGAAATTATGGTAAAATAATTGTAAAATAATGGTTAATTATGGTAAAATAATGGTAAATTATGGTAAAATAATGGTAAATAATGGTAACAGGAGTGAAAATAATGGTAACTGGATTGAAAATAATGCTAAACTAATGGTATATTATTGTAAAATAATGGTAAATAATGGTAAAAGGAGTAAATTAATGGTAACTGGAGTGAAAATAATAGTAAAATAATGGTAAATTATGGTAAAGAAATGGTAAATAATGGTAACAGGAGTGAAAATAATGGTAACTGGATCGAAAATAATGGTAAAAGAATGGTAAATTATGGTAAAATAATGGTAAATAATGGTAACAGGAGTGAAAATAATGGTAACTGGAGTGAAAATAATGGTAAAAAATGGTAAATTATGGTAAAATAATGGTAAATAATGGTAACAGGAGTAAAAATAATGGTAACTGGAAAGAAAATAATGGTTAAATAAGGGTGAATTATGGTAAAAAAATGGTAAATAATGGTAACAGGAGTGAAAATAATGGTAACTGGAGTCAAAATAATGGTAAAATAATGGTAAATTATGGTAAAATAATGGTAAATAATGGTAACAGGAGTGAAAATAATGGTAACTGGAGTGAAAATAATGGTAAAATAAGTGTGAATTATGGTAAAATCATGGTAAATAATGGTAACAGGAGTTAAAATAATGGTAACTGGAGTGAAAATAATGGTAAAATAATGGTAAATTATGGTAAAATAGTGGTAAATAATGGTAACAGGAGTGAAGATAATGGTAACTGGAGTGAAAATAATGGTAAAGTAATGGTAAATTATCGTAAAATAATGGTAAATAATGGTAACTGGAGTGAAAATAATGGTAAAATAATGGTAAATTATGGTACAATAATGGTTAGAATTGGTAACAGGAGTGAAAATAATGGTAACTGGTGTGAAAATAATGGTGAAATAATGGTAAATTATGGTAAAAATAATGGTAAATAATGGTAACAGGATTGCAAATAATTGTAACTGGAGTGAAAATAATGGTAAAATAATGGTAAATTATGGTGAAATAATGGTAAATAATGGTAACAGGAGTGAATATAATGGTAACTGGAGTGAAAATAATGGTAAAATAATGGTAAATTATCGTAAAATAATGGTAAATTATCGTAAAATAATTGTAAATAATGGTAACAGGTGTAAAAATAATGGTAGCTGCAGTGAAAATAATGGTAAAATAATTGTAAATTATGGTAAAATAGTGGTAAATAATGGTAACAGGAGTGAAAATAATGGTAACTGGAGTGAAAATAATGGTAAATTATGGTGAAATAATGGTAAATAATGGTAACAGGAGTAAAAATAATGGTAACTGGAGTGAAAATAATGGTAAAATAATGGTAAATTATGGTAAAATAATGGTAAATACGGTAACAGGAGTGAAAATAATGGTAACTGGAGTGAAAATAATGGTAAAATACTGGTAAATTTTTGTAAAATAATGGTAAATAACGGTAACAGTTGTGACAATTATGGTAACTGGAGTGAAAATAATGGAAAAATAATGGTAAATTATGGTAAAATAATGGCAAATAACGGTAACAGGAATGAAAATAATGGTAACTGGAGTGAAAATAATGGTAACATAATCGTAAGTTTTGGTAAAATAATGGTAAATAACGGTAACAGGAGTGAAAATAATGGTAACTGGAGTGAAAATAATGGTAAAATAATGGTAAATTATGGTAATATAATGGTAAATGATGGTAACAGGAGTGAAAATAATGGTAACTGGAGTGAAAATAATGGTAAAATAATGGTAAATTATGGTAAAATAATGGTAAATGGTAAATTATGGTAACAGGAGTGCAAATATTGGTAACTGGAGTGAAAATAATGGTAAAATAATGGTAAATTATCATAAAATAATGGTAAATAATGGTAACAGGAGTGAAAATAATGGTAACTGGAGTGAAAATAATGGTAAAATAATGGTAAATTATGGTAAAATAATGGTAAATAACGGTAACAGGAGTGAAAATAATGGTAAATTATGGTAAAATAATGGTAAAATACTGGTAAGTTATGGTAAAATATTGGTAAATAACGGTAACAGGAGTGAAAATAATGGTAACTGGAGTGAAAATAATGCAAAAAAAATGGTAAATTATCGTTAAATAATGGTAAATAGTGGTAACAGGAGTGAAAATAATGGTAACTGGAGTGAAAATAATGGTAAAATAATGGTAGATTTTGGTAAAATAATGGTAAATAATGGTAACAGCAGTGAATATAATGGTAACTGGAGTGAAAATAATGGTAAAATAATGGTAAACTATGGTAAAATAATGGTAAATAATGGTAACAGGAGTGAAAATAATGGTAAATGGAGTGAAAATAATGGTAAAAAATGGTAAATTATGGTAAAACAATGGAAAATAATGGTAACTGGAGTGAAAATATTGGTAACTGGAGTGAAAATTATGGTAAAATAATGGTAAATTATGGTAAAATAATGTTAAAAAATGGTAACAGGAGTGAAAATAATGGTAACTGGAGTGAAAATAATGGTAAACTAATGGTAAATCATGGTAAAATAATGGTAGTTAATGGTAACAGCAGTGAAAATAATGGTAACTGGATTGAAAATTATGGTAAAATAATGGTAAATTATGGTAAAGTAATGGTAAATTATGGTAACATGAGTGAAAATAATGGTAACTGGGGTGAAAATAATGGTAAACGAATGGTAAATTATGGTAAAATAATGGTAAATTATGGTAACAGGAGTGAAAATAATGGTAACTGGAGTGAAAATAATGGTAAAATAATGGTAAATTATGGTAAAATACTGGTAAATAATGGTAACAGGAGTGAAAATAATGTTAACTGGAGTGAAAATAATGGTAAAATAATGGTAAATTATGGTAAAATACTGGTAAATAATGGTAACAGGAGTAAAAATAATGGTAACTGGAGTGAAAATAATGGTAAAAAATGGTAAATTATGGTAAAATAATGGTAAATAATGGTAACAGGAGTGAAAATAATGGTAACTGGAGTGAAAATAATGGTAAAATAATGGTAAATTATGGTAAAATAATGGTAAATAATGGTAACAGGAGTGAAAGTAATGGTAACTGGAGTGAAAATAATGGTAAAAAATGGTAAATTATGGTAAAATAATGGTTAATAACGGTAACAGGAGTGAAAATAATGGTAACTGGAGTGAAAATAATGGTAAAATAAGGGTGAATTATGGTAAAATAATGGTAAATAATGGTAACAGGAGTGAAAATAATGGTAACTGGAGTGAAAATAATGGTAAAATAATGGTAAATTATGGTAAAATAATGGTAAATAATGGTAACAGGAGTGAAAATAATGGTAACTGGAGTGAAAATAATGGAAAAATAATGGTAAATTATGGTAAAATAATGGCAAATAACGGTAACAAGAATGGAAATAATGGTAACTGGAGTGAAAATAATGGTAAAATAATGGTGTTATGGTAAAATAATGGTTAATAACGGTAACAGGAGTGAAAATAATGGTAACTGGAGTGAAAATAATGGTAACATAATCGTAAGTTATGGTAAAATAATGGTAAATAACGGTAACAGGAGTGAAAATAGTGGTAACTGGAGTGAAAATAATGGTAAAATAATGGTAAATTATGGTAAAATAATGGTAAATAATGGTAACAGGAGTGAAAATAATGGTAACTGGAGTGAAAATAATGGTAAATTATCGTAAAATAATGGTAAATAAAGTTAACAGGAGTGAAAATAATGGTAACTGGAGTGAAAATAATGGTAAAATAATGGTAAATTATGGTAAAATAATGGTAAATAATGGTAACAGGAGTGAAAATTATGGTAACTGGAGTGAAAATAATCGTAAAATAATGGTAAATTATGGTAAAATAATGGTAAATAACGGTAACAGGAATGAAAATAATGGTAAATTATGGTAAAATAATGGTAAAATACAGGTATATTATGGTAAAATAATGGTAAATAACGGTAACTGGAGTGAAAATAATGGTAACTGGAGTGAAAATAATTGAAAAATAATGGTAAATTATGGTAAAATAATGGCAAATAACGGTAACAGGAGTGAAAATAATGGTAACTGGAGTGATAATAATGGTAAAATAATGGTAAGTTTTGGTAAAATAATGGTTAATAATGGTAACAGGAGTGAAAATAATGGTAACTGGAGTGAAAATAATGGTAAAATAATGGTAAATTATGGTAAAATAATGGTAAATAACGGTAACAGGAGTGAAAATAATGGTAACTGGAGTAAAAATAATGGTAAGTTATGGTAAAATAATGGTAAATAACGGTAACTTGAGTGAAAATGTAACGTAGGGTCGGTTGTAATCCGGTTGGAAGCAGACAAGCCACGAGACGTTTTCATTGATTTATTAGCGACAACCCAAGGTTCACTTGTTACTTTCAAAATCAGTCTCTTCCAAACACAAAATTCAATCCAGTTTATATAGCATTTTTGAAGGTCGATCGACATTTCAGCTGCCTGCACACATGTTGCTGATGCTAAACTTTGTTAGTAGAAAGTGCCAATCATGATACTAAATTTCTGTCATTATTTACATGCACTGGAGTGCAATCAGACAATATATCTCTAAGAATTTAATACATTTTACTAATTAGTGCCAGATTGAAAGATCAACTTGTTTTTGTTTATTTAAAAGTCCCTGCTTTTGTCACATTCTACAATAACATCATGTATTTTAACTGAAAGCTTGCTAACATTTATGCAGCTAGAATATCCTCCGACCTATCTCAAATATTAAAGTGAACTTAAATTAATATAAAATAATTAATACAATGTAATTAAATAATATTGCGACATAGTGTCCATGCATGATAATAAACATAGGCCACTATGTTACACTCCTCTCATACTTAAAAGATTAATTGTTGCATTTAATCTAAAATGAAATCAACTTATCAAATAACTAAAATTAATCATAATTAAAACAAAAGCGTCAACATAAACATGCACAATTATAACACAAACAAAAGAAACAAACAATTATTATGAAAACACTTAAATATATTAAATGTCCACATGTAAATATATATTGTATTAAAGTAAGTGTCAATATGCTTATGTCCATCACTCCTCCGAATTCGATCGATCCATCGTTGATTCCAAACGTGGTCCTTTATAACGATCTTCCACCTCATCCAATCAAATAATGTTGATAACATATGAAAACACGCACATCCACTTTTTGACTTTACTCACACTATATATATACACAATATTAATATTATACACTATTTCTTCTTCAGTAGTAGTAGTAGTAGTAGTAGTAGTAGTAGTAGTATTTTATTATTCGATGGTAACTAGTTGTTGCAGCCTGGCTATATCCGGTATTAAATTTAGTCGTTCTTCTCTCATTTGTCTAATTAGTTCCTGTTGTTCATTGATTATTTGTTGTTGGTTTTCTATTTATTGATTTAGTTGTTGAATTGTTCTTTGTTGGTCTTCTATTATTCCTTGGTTGTATTGTTCTGAAGAATAGATACAATAAATTGTTTGTGTAAAGATGAATAGTTACAATGTTTGGCATAGGGCCACCCAGGAAGGTTTGAGACCATCGCCAGGATGATGCCCCACGCCTCATCCTGCGTCCTCGTGCACGTCGACTTGTATGTCTCTGTTTCGCGCTGCTATCCTCTGCAGGGCCTCCCTTAACGCTTGCCCTCGCCCCATGGCAGTTCGATTTACGGCTGGAGAGTTTGTGCGTCTCCGCCCATTGGTTGCACAGCCGTAACTTTATCCAACACAACGTCTTGTGTGGAAGAAGAACCAGGCAAGGACACCCCATGTGTATCATCTGACCTAGTGTGTCTCTTTAATCTTAAGTTTTTACAAATATTTAAAATATTTCCTTATATGTATAAAGTATGACAATAAGTAGCAAAATATTAATTAGTGACAAAAATATTGATGGAAGTAATGCATTAAACTCAGATGAATTAATTTCATCATATTTATTCATCCTATTTACAAATTCAATCATTGGCATTTCTTTCAAATTTTGTAACTCAGAAGGAATAGTAATCTTGTTAAGATCCGGAAAGTTTGTAGTTAATTCTTTCCAATTATCAATTCAGGAAAAGTTTTGAAATTGATTAGATATTTTAAAGGATCATAGAAAGAGTATAAATTTTGTTTTTCAAAGTTGCCGGGGATTGTAAACAAATGATTATGTGCACTGCATGAATTGTTTAATGTTAAAATACCAAATTGATAACTAATAACAACAGTAGATAAAGAATCATCTTCACAGTTAATGGTAAATGTTAGACTTTCTCCTGTCAAAACAATCCAATTGTCATGATCAACAAAATGAGCGCTGGGCACTACTTTAGATTCAACAACATGCTTGCAATTATTTTTAATGGCTTTTGTTTTGTTTAAAAACAATGCTATCACACAAGACTGACTATAACTTGTTGAATAATATGGCAGCTTTGGCTTACAACATGGCTGATTGCTACATTCGTTAAATGTCAAAGAGTCAAAGAAAGAATATTTCTGTCTGTTTTGACTTATCATAAAGTATTCAGAATCAATATTATATTTTGATACATATTGGAAGTCTTCTTTTAAGTGTTTGGTAAAGCTAATGGTAAACTAAACACTTTATAAACTTCAAATTTATCAGTTGTTTTCACTAAGGGAATATCAAATATTATTTTTACTTGATTGGTTTCCCAATAAACACTACCTTGTATCGTTTTATAATAGTATCAAATGTCTAATTTAGGATCAACGGGTAGATCAAATGTTCTAGGCATTTTATGTTTAATGTCAAGCAAAACCGATTGAAATTATTCAGGACGTATGATACCGATTGACATATGATTAATTGCCAACATGTTTAATTCAGATTTAAAATTTTCAAGATATGATACTGCATTGTGAACAGATAATTTTAGTTCATCAATAACTAATTGCATTCGTAGAAAGGTATGCACAAATTGTTCTAATTCAGTTACAGTTTTATCAAAAGTATGTTCTAATTCACGTATTTTGGCATCAAGTTTATGTATAACCTCAATGATTTGAATAATAGAATGTCTGTTTTTAGTAACCTCAAGTCTTGTGATGTTAAGAACAGAAATGCTGGTCTCTAGATCATGAATGATTTGTTTTTGGTTTAAAGCCAGCAAGTTTATATTACGATCAATGTTTTGAAGATCATTCTCTAATACAGTCCCAAATAAAAACGATAACGCTTTTCCAACAATTGGCAACAATGACCTTTTAGTTTTGTGTTTGGCAACTTTGTTTAGATATTCAAAACTTGTGAAACTGGATTCAATAGACAACAATGTATTATTCAAAATGTCAACTTCAACAGACAAGCCTTGAAATGTTGTGAAAAATGAAACTTGTTTTTCTTTGTACCAGTCAGTTATTCCTGTCACAACTTGATTCACTGAAATTAAATTGTCATACAAAGTGCTAACCAACTGTTTATATGGGTTTAGATCATGAATTACGGAAACAAAACCTTCATATATGTAAACATCATTGACTTTTTCAAACATAACATTTTCATTTGCAAAAATACTCATGGTAACAACAGATTGTAGACACACTAAAGTCAGCATAGTGCACATAAGTGTCCTTCGTAATTTCTGAAACAATAAAGAAAAATTACTAACAAAAATGCATGTGCATTTGCACATTTCCCTCCCTTTGTTAAAACAAATGAGGTCTCAAATCCTCTACAACATCTCAGCAATCACATTTAACAATTGCTTAACATTTGAGTTCGGTGATTTATTGCGCGTGGACTTACCAGTAGATGTAACCTTTGAACTCACTACGTCGATATCCACCGACATATTGTCATCAGAAATAACAATATCATTAGTATGCATAATGTGATCATCATTTTCACTGCTCGAACGATTTTTTAGTCGTTTTGCAAGTTCCATTAATGGAATATCATCTTCCGAAGATGAATTTGACCTTTGCCTACGATTTCTTTTAATACATTTTGCTAAAGGTATATTTTCCGAGTCACTAGAATCAGCATCGTTACTGTCACTACTTGAACTGAATTCTGAATCTGGTGGTATGACATATGCAGCTTTTCTAAGTAACTTATCACCAGACTTAGGTATTTCCCATTGGTCAATATATGCTAGTCTTAAATCACGGGCATGTACTCTAGATGTAAGACCAGTTAATTGATTCGAAATGACATATGACAAAGGACCGGTTTTCTCGATGATCCTATGATATGGCAGCCATTTTTGACCAAGTTTATTTTTAGCATGTGATTTGTAATATACTGGATCTCCGATCTGAAAATCAATTGTTTGTGCACCCTTATCTGCATATTTTGCTTGTCTTTTCTTAGACTTCTTTAAGTTACTACGGACCCTACAAAACGCTTTGTGTTGCTGTTCGAGTGTAATTAAGTGAAAGTCTTCACCTTGATATTTTCTACGAGGTTTTAAAATGTTATCAACTGGCAATACAACATCTCTGTTTTATAAAAGAAAAAATGGAGAATACTTTGATGACTCACTTGTATTGAATCTAATTGCAGCTAAAGCTTGATTTAAATGCAAGTCCCAAGTTTCACTTTGATCAGACAATTTCTTTGCTAAAACATCATGCAATGTTCTATGAAATCTTTCGACTTTGGCATTTGATTGTGGGGAGCAGACAGAGGTTTTAACATGGTCAACATTTAAAATTTTCAATGTTTCATTGGCAATTCGATTGACATTTTCAGTGCCATTATCTGTGACAATTTGAAGTGGACAACCAAATCTAGAGAATATTTCTTCGAGTAATATGTGAGCAATTGTTTCTGCAGTTTTATCAGGTACAGCAAACGCTTCAGGCCATCCAGAATACCAATCAACAAAAGACAAAATGTACTTGTTATTCGACAAACTATGTGGATATGGTCCAGACAAATCAAGACTTATTTTGGCAAATGGGTATGGTGGAATGTCCGTTTCTTGTAAGGGTTGACGTATTCTCTGTAAAGATCGAGTTTGACAAAGTACACATGCACTTACATAATCATTGATCTCTTTAAATGAATTTTGCCAGTAATATTTTCTTTTAATAGAGTCAAATGTTTTCTGAATACCCATGTGACCATTATCATCGTGGTAACCTTTTATGACCAGATGTTTTAAATGTTCTGGAACAAATAATCTAAGAATTTGATCACTATCAACATCAGACATGTAATACAGTACATCATCAATCACTATGTGGTGTTTCAATAAGTCTTTCTTGCCTACACCAGACAAAACTAATCTTTTAATTTCAACTAAGTTTTCATCTTTAGATTGTTCAAAAGCTATGTTTAATTTTGAAGGAGTAAAGTTCGACAACTCATTGCAATCTGCCTTTTGCAAACTATCAACCTCAGGCAAAGTACAACTTACAAATTGTTTGGGATTAAATCGGTTAGAGTTAAACATGTTTACCTGGTAAAGGTAATAATTGACATCTAAGTCACATTCGCTATGACTATCTTGTGGCATTTTCAAAGTTTCACCAGATTTGACATTTTTCGAAGCTTCATTCGGCCTACTAGTATTTGTATTCAATGGATGTCTCGAAAGTAAATCAGCACAAGTGTTTTGCACACCAGGGATGTACTCAACAGTACAATTGTAACCAGCCATTGTTAGTGCCCAGAGTTGAATTTTTTTATTTTGCATTGATGACTCAAGCAAATATTTAAGCGGACAGTGGTCTGTTTTGATTACAAACTGTGAGTTATGTAAATAGTAATCAAGTTTTTGTAAAGCATAATGAATTGCATAGCATTCTTTTTCAATTGTAGACCATTTACATTGTGACTTACTTAGTCTATGTGACAAATAATACACAGGCTTTTCAACATTGTCACACATCTGTGTGAGACATGCACCAATACATGTATCACTAGCATCAGTGTAAAGAGTGTAAGGTAAATTTGGATTTGGGTTACTCAAGAGTGGGACAACAGTTAAACTATCTTTCAAATAATCAAAGGCTTTCTGATGTAAGTCAGTCCATTTAAAATGTGCATGTTTTCTAGTCAAGGCTATCAAAGGTTCAGCAATATCGCCAAAGTTTGGAATAAATCTTCTATAGTAAGATGTCATACCAATGAATCTCCGAACTTCCCTAACACATGATGGCGGTGGTAAC
Source organism: Corbicula japonica (assembly GCA_038501625.1). NCBI lineage: Eukaryota > Metazoa > Mollusca > Bivalvia > Venerida > Cyrenidae > Corbicula > Corbicula japonica. Next base: position 487,929 of record JAZAYU010000027.1, read on the forward strand.
TGTCTAATAGCTTTAACTTTTCCTTGATCTGGCATAATGCCATTTTCATTGATGCAAAAACCCAAGTATTTTGTTTCTAATTTTAGAAAGCTACATTTCTTCAACTTAAGTTTCAAATTGTGTGCACGTAACCTTTCAAAGACTTTGTTTATGTGCATGATATGTTGTTCATAACTTTCACTGAAAATCAAAATGTCATCCAAGTAAGCCGTGCAAAGTCATTGTAACCGTCAAGTACAACTGACATTAGCTCTTGAAATATCGCCGGTGCATTTGGAAGCCCAAAGGGCATGACCTCAAATTCGTAAAGGCCTTTGCCAGCTGCAGTAAAAGCAGTCTTCTCTTTGTCACCCTCATCCATGGCAACCTGCCAATAACCACCTTTTAAATCTAAACTACTGAAATATTTTGCTTTGCCTAACAGTGCCAAAATGTCATCAATCAAGGGTAATGGATATGAATTCTTCTTGGTTACTTGATTTAGCTTTCTAAAGTCCACGCAAAACCTTTTTGAACCGTCCTTTTTTATCCACAATTACTACAGGAAATGACCAAGGTGACCTAGACCTCTTAATTACACCTGCATCTAACATTTCATCGATAGCCTTATCAATAACTTGCCGATTTTGAAGAGGAGTTCGATAAGGTTTTAATTTGATTGGTTTGTGATCACCAGTATCAATTTTCATACGGACATTGTCAGTAAGACCTAATTCTGAGTCATTGTTTGCAAATAAGTCTGAATTCTGCATGATCAAATTTTCCATTTGTGACCTATATTGTTGTGGTACATCCAGCTCTAGCATGTTAATAGTACTAGGTGACTTTTTATTGCTTAAAATAGATTGACATTTATGATATTTGTATTGTCAGTGGCAGAAATAGTAGCAACAAGACCATGTCTGTGAATTTTGTAAAATTTGTTTGTTCTATTTACAATGAGCATAGGAACAAGTCTATTTTTAGAAAGCTTTGCAACTGAATTTACTATTTTAACGCCAGGTTCCTGTACAAGAAAGCCCCTATTTATTTGTGAGATTTCAAATGAAAAACCTACTTTAATATCTGAATGTTCCCTAACTTTTCCATAACAGATCTTAGCAGAATTTACTCCAGTACGATACAGTACAGTACACTACAGTACGATTAATTCTAACATTGCTACAGATATGGATATCCTCATCTAATTTACAGAAATGCTTGCCTCGTATTCTCATTAATTAAAGATCAAAGTATAGTCTAACATCATTCGATTTCAGCCAGTCCAAGCCCAAAATTATGTTTCTGTTTAAATCACTTGTTACAACAAAATCTTGGCACATTACGGTTCCACCGACAGTGATATCTACACTAATACATCCAAGAACGTTTAAAGGAGTGTGACCCGCAGTTTGTAAATTTATTGATACCTGCTTCAATTTAGGTCGATCTTTTAATGCTTTAAATACTCTCTCATGCATTAATGACGCTTCTGCACCAGAATCAACAAGTGCTCGATATTTCTGCTTCTTAATATGCAATAAACATGAATTTGGACTGCCAGAAACATTAACAATGACAGACTATGTTGTGTTTCTAGAAATGTTGTCAGGATTTTTCTTTTTCTTTCTATCGACCCCTGCAAAGAAAGAATTTCTTAGTTTAAATTTTGCAGATGCACTTCAGTGTTTTTACAATCTCGGACAAAATGACCAATTTGACCACATCCAAAACAACGCAAAGGTTGACGTTTAGGCTCTCTTGCAACAGCATGAACTTTTCTACAGTCTTTTGCTTTGTGACCTTTTATGCTGCATTGGAAACATCTGATTTGTTTAGAATGATCGATTTCCATAGGCACATGCTGATCATTGCTTTTCTGTTGTTTTCTATAAAAATTTAGCCTACGACCTGCACTTATCTGAAATCTGTTCCTTAAATTACTCTCATTTGTAGCAATGCCTATTGCATCTAGGAGGGTAGTAGGAGTTCTTCTGAAAATAGTCAATTTTAATTGGTCGTTAGTCAGGCCAGACACAAAAATATCTATCAATTGGCTTTGAACACCAGGCCCATTCTCATCTTCAAAAGCATCACTACTAAGGCCCATTAATCTTTCGGCATAGTGATTCAGGTCTTCACCAATTTTCTGTCTTAATTGCTTTAAAAGTGTGAGAGCAACATGTCTATCCGAAACATCACTGAACCTACTTGCTAACTCTATTTTCAAATTTGGCCAGGTAGCATTGCGATTTTCTCTCCTATATCTCTCTATGAAACCTGTGACAGCACCTTTCGAAGATTGATAAGCTAGCAAAATGCAGTTGTCTTCAGCTAAATTCATCATTATCTGATATTTCTCTATATTCTTTATCAATTCTCTATATGCGTGCTTATTTACCCCATCAAAGGTTTTAATTTTTTGAGCAGCCCCTTGTACGCTTAATATTTGACTAACATTATGTAATTCTTGCCTTAAAACATCAAATGCATTTTCCGCTGGATCACGTGCTTCAGCTTCCATTTTAAATTTTATTCATAATATTAAAAAAAACAAAACAAGTCAGTGCAGAGCTTTACAATGTTTATAAACAAGCACCAGATCCTTCAAAATTACTATGCCTACTATGGAATGCACAGTTTACAAACAAGATGAACATTAGATGTACGATAAAATTCAACACTGTAGTAAATCATTGTCTTATTTTAACTAATACACCAAAAGTAACAATATAATTTCATACCGTTTACAATAGAATTTCACAGTCTATATGATTAATATACACATTATTATTTTTATTACTCTTTATAAGTATTACAAACTAATAATCAAATTCTTAAGTTACAGTTGAATTTGTTTTAAGTATTTCATCTTTTTTTTTTTAAGTTTACAATATGAGACACACCAAGCCCTACGACACACAATAAAAGTGCCCTACCTCAGACATCCTTGGTCACGGCGCCAAACAAACAGGTGTAACGTAGGGTCGATTGTAATCCGGTTGGAAGCAAACAAGCTACGAGACGTTTTCAACAATTTATTAGCGACAACCCAAGGTTCACTTGTAACTTTCTAAATCAGTCTCTTCCAAACACAAAATTCAATCCAGTTTATATAGCATTTTTGAAGGTCGATCGACATTTCAGCTGCCTCCACACATGTTGCTGATGCGAAACTTTGTAAGTAGAAAGTGCCAATCATGATACTAAATTTGTGTCATTATTTACATGCACTGGAGTGCAATCAGACAATATATCTCTAAGAATTTAATACAATTTACTAATTAGTGCCAGATTGAAAGATCAACTTGTTTTTGTTTATTTAAAAGTCCCTGCTTTTGTCACATTCTACAATAACATCATGTATTTTAACTGAAAGCTTGCTAACATTAATGCAGCTAGAATATCCTCCGACCTATCTCAAATATTAAAGTGAACTTAAATCAATATCAAATAATTAATACAATGTAATTAAATAATATTGCGACATAGTGTCCATGCATGATAATAAACATAGGCCACTATGTTACAGAAAATAATGGTAACTGGAGTGAAAATAATGGTAAAATAATGGTAAATTATGGTAAAATATTGGTAAATAATGGTAACAGGAGTAAAAATAATGTCAACTGGAGTGAAAATAATGGTAAAATAATGATAAATTATGGTACAATAATGGTAAATAATGGTAACAGGAGTGAAAATAATGGTAAAATAATGGTAAATTATGGTAAAATAATGGTTAATAATGGTAACAGGAGTGAAAATAATGTTAACTCGAGTGAAAATAATGGTAAAATAATGGTAAATTATGGTAAAATAATGGTAAATAATGGTAACAGGAGCGCAAAAAATGGTTACCGGAGTGAAAATAATGGTAAACTAATGGTAAATTATGGTAAAATTATGGTAAATAATGGTAACAGGAGTGAAAATAATGGTAACAGGAGTGAAAATAATGGTAACTGGAGTGAAAATAATTGTAAAATAATGGTAAATTATGGTAATTAATGGTAAATAATAGTAACAGGAGTGAAAATAATGGTAACTGGAGTGAAAATAACGGTAAAATAATGGTAACAGGAGTGAAAATAATGGTAACTGGAGTGAAAATAATGACAAAATAATGGTAAATTATGGTAAAATAATGGTAAAAAATGGTAACAGGAGAAAAAATAATGGTAACTAGAGTGAAAATAATGGTAAAATAATGGTAAATTATGGTAAAATAATGGTAAATAATGGTAACAGGAGTGAAAATCATGGTAACTGGAGTGAAAATAATGGTAAAATAATGGTAAATTATGGTAAAATAATGGTAACAGGAGTGAAAATAATGGTAACTGGCGTGAAAATAATGGTAAAATAATGGAAAATAATATAAAAATATTGGTAAATAATGGTATCAGGAGTAAAAATAATGGTAACTAGAGTGAAAATAATGGTAAAATAATGGTATATTATGGTAAAATAATGGAAACAGGAGTGAAAATAATGGTAACTGGAGTGAAAATAATGGTAAAATAATGGTAAATTATCGAAAAGTAATGGTGAATAATGGTAACAGGAGTGAAAATCATGGGAACTGGAGTGAAAATAATGGTAAAATAATGGTAAATTATGGTAAAATAATGGTAAATAATGGTAACATGGTGCAAATAATGGTAACTGGAGTGAAAATAATGGTAAAATAATGGTAATTTATTGTAAAAAAATGGTAAATTATGGTAACAGGAGTGAAAATAATGGTAACTGGAGTGAAATTAATGGTAATATAATGGTAAATTATGGTAAAATAATGGTAAATAATGGTAACAGGAGTGAGAATAATGGTTACTGGAGTGAAAATAATGGTAAAATAATGGTAAATTATGGTAAAATAATGGTAAATAATGGTAACAGGAGCGCAAAAAATGGTAACCGGAGTGAAAATAATGGTAAAATAATGGTAAATTATGGTAAAATTATGGTAAATAATGGTAACAGGTGTGAAAATAATGGTAACTGGAGTGAAAATAATTGTAAAAAATGGTAAATTATGGTAAATAATGGTACATAATGGTGACAGGAGTGAAAATAATGGTAACTGGAGTGAAAATAACGGTAAAATAATGGTAACAGGAGTGAAAATAATGGTAACTGGAGTGAAAATAATGACAAAATAATGGTAAATTATGGTAAAATAATGGTAAATAATGGCAATAGGAGTGAAAAAAATGGTAACTGGAGTGAAAATAACGGTAAAAAATTGGTAAATTATGGTAAAATAATGGTAAATAATGGTAACAGGAGTGAAATAATGGTAACTGGAGTGAAAATAATGGTAAAATAATGGTATATTATGGTAAAATAATGGTAAATAATGGTAACAGGAGTGAAAATAATGGTAACTGGAGTGAAAATTATGGTAATATAATGGTAAATTTTGGTAAAATAATGGTAAATAATGGTAACAGGAAAGAAAATAATGGTAACTGGAGTGAAAATAATGGAAAAATAATGGTAAATTATGGTAAATTATGGTAAATAATGGTAACAGGAGTGAACATAAAGGTAACTGGAGTGAAAATAATGGTAAAATAATGGTAAATTATGGTAAAATCATGGTAAATAATGGTAACTGGAGTGAAAATAATGGTAACTGGAGTGAAAATAATGGTAAAATAATGGTAAATTATGGTAAAATAATGGTAAATAATGGTAAGGGGAGTGAAAATAATGGTAACTGGAGTGAAAATAATGGTAAAATAATGGTAAATTATGGTAAAATAATGGTAACAGGAGTGAAAATAATGGTAACTGGCGTGAAAATAATGGTAAAATAATGGAAAATAATGTAAAAATATTGGTAAATAATGGTATCAGGAGTAAAAATAATGGTAACTAGAGTGAAAATAATGGTAAAATAATGGTATATTATGGTAAAATAATGGTAACAGGAGTGAAAATAATGGTAACTGGAGTGAAAATAATGGTAAAATAATGGTAAATTATCGAAAAGTAATGGTGAATAATGGTAACAGGAGTGAAAATCATGGGAACTGGAGTGAAAATAATGGTAAAATAATGGTAAATTATGGTAAAATAATGGTAAATAATGGTAACATGGTGCAAATAATGGTAACTGGAGTGAAAATAATGGTAAAATAATGGTAATTTATTGTAAAAAAATGGTAAATTATGGTAACAGGAGTGAAAATAATGGTAACTGGAGTGAAATTAATGGTAATATAATGGTAAATTATTGTAAAATAATGGTTAATAATGGTAACAGGAGTGAGAATAATGGTTACTGGAGTGAAAATAATGGTAAAATAATGGTAAATTATGGTAAAATAATGGTAAATAATGGTAACAGGAGCGCAAAAAATGGTAACCGGAGTGAAAATAATGGTAAAATAATGGTAAATTATGGTAAAATTATGGTAAATAATGGTAACAGGAGTGAAAATGATGGTAACTGGAGTGAAAATAATTGTAAAAAATGGTAAATTATGGTAAATAATGGTACATAATGGTGACAGGAGTGAAAATAATGGTAACTGGAGTGAAAATAACGGTAAAAAAAATGGTAACAGGAGTGAAAATAATGGTAACTGGAGTGAAAATAATGACAAAATAAAGGTAAATTATGGTAAAATAATGGTAAATAATGGCAATAGGAGTGAAAAAAATGGTAACTGGAGTGAAAATAACGGTAAAAAATTGGTAAATTATGGTTAAATAATGGTAAATAATGGTAACAGGAGTGAAATAATGGTAACTGGAGTGAAAATAATGGTAAAATAATGGTATATTATGGTAAAATAATGGTAAATAATGGTAACAGGAGTGAAAATAATGGTAACTGGAGTGAAAATTATGGTAATATAATGGTAAATTTTGGTAAAATAATGGTAAATAATGGTAACAGGAAAGAAAATAATGGTAACTGGAGTGAAAATAAAGGAAAAATAATGGTAAATTATGGTAAAATTATGGTAAATATTGGTAACAGGAGTGAACATAAAGGTAACTGGAGTGAAAATAATGGTAAAATAATGGTAAATTATGGTAAAATCATGGTAAATAATGGTAACAGGAGTGAAAATAATGGTAACTGGAGTGAAAATAATGGTAAAATAATGGTAAATTATGGTAAAATAATGGTAAATAATGGTAACAGGAGTGAAAATAATGGTAACTGGAGTGAAAATAATGGTAAAATAATGGTAAATTATGGTAAATAATGGTAAATAATGGTAACAGGAGTGAAAATAATGGTAAATGGAATGAAAATAATGGTAAAATAATGGTAAATTATGGTAAAATAATGGTAAATAATGGTAACATGAGTGAAAATAATGGTAACTGGAGTGAAAATAATGGTAAATTATGGTAAAATAATGGTAAATAATGGTAACAGGAGTGAAAATAATGGTAACTGGAGTGAAAATAATGGTAAAATAATGGTAAATTATGGTAAAATAATGGTAAATAATGGTAACAGGAGCGAAAATAATGGTTACTGGAGTGAAAATAATGGTAAAATAATCTTAAATTATGGTAAAATAATGGTAAATAATGGTAACAGGAGCGAAAACAATGGTAACTGGAGTGAAATGAATGGTAAAATAATGGTAAATTATGGTAAAATAATGGTAAATAATGGTAACAGGAGTGAAAATAATGGTAACTGGAGTGAAAATAGTGGTAAAATAACGGTAAATTATTGTAAAATAATGGTAAATAATGATAACTGGAGTGAAAATAATGGTAATTGGAGTGAAAATAATGGTAAAATAATGGTAAATTATGGTAAAATAATGGTAAATAATGGTAACAGGAGTGAAAATAATGGTAACTGGAGTGAAAATAATTGTAAAACAATGGTAAATTATGGTAAATAATGGTAAATATTAGTAACAGGAGTAAAAATAATGGTAACTGGAGTGAAAATAATGGTAAAATAATGGTAAATTTTTGTAAAATATTGGTAAATAATGGTAACAGGAGTGAAAATAATGGTAACTGGAGTGGAAGTAATGGTAAAATAATGGTAAATTACGATAAAATAATGAAAAATAATGGTAACAGGAGTGAAAATCATGGTAACTAGAGTGAAAATAATGGTAAAATAACGGTAAATTATGGTAAAATAATGGTAAATAATAGTAACAGAAGTGAAAATAATGGTATCTGGAGTGAAAATAATGGTAAAATAATGGTAAATTATGGTAAAATAATGGTAAATAATGGTAACAGGAGTAAAAATAATGGTAACTGGAGTGAAAATAATAGTAAAATAATGGTAAATTGTGGTAAAATAATGGTAAATAATTGTAACAGGTGTGAAAATAATGGTAACTAGAGTGAAAATAATGGTAAAATAATGGTAAATTATGGTAAAATAATGGTAAATAATGGTAAGAGGAGTGAAAATAATGGTAACTGGAGTAAAAATAATGGTAAAATAACGGTTAATTATGGTAAAATAATGGTAAATAATGGTAACAGGAGTGAAAAATATGGTAACTGGAGTGAAAATAATGGTAAAATAATGGTAAATTATGGTAAAATAATGGTAAATAATGGTAACAGGAGTGAAAATAATGGTAACTAGATTGAAAATAATGGTAAAATAATGGTAAATTATGGAAAAATAATGGTAAATAATGGTGACTGGAGTGAAAATAATGGTAACTGGAGTGAAAATAATGGTAAAATAATGGTAAATTATGGTAAAATAATGGTAACAGGAGTGAAAATAATGGTAACTGGAGTGAAAATAATGGTAAACTAATGGTAAATCATAGTAAAATAATGGTAAATAATGGTAACAGGAGTGAAAATAATGGTAACTGGAGTGAAAATTATGGTAAAATTATGGTAAAATAATGGTGAATAATGGTAACAGGAGTGAAAATATGGTAACTGGAGTGAAAATAATGATAAAATAATGGTAAATTATGGTCAAATATTGGTAAATAATGGTAACAGGAGTGAAAATAATGGTAACTGGAGTGAAAATAATGGTAAACTAATGGTAAATTATGGTAAAATAATCGTAAATAATGATTACAGGAGTGAAAATAATGGTAACTGGAGTGAAAATAATGGTAAAATAATGGTAAATTATGGTAAAATAAGGGTAAATAATGGTAACCGGAGTGAAAATTATGGTAACTGGAGTGAAAATAATGGTAAACTTATAGTGAATTATGGTAAAATAATGGTAAATAATGGTAACAGGCGTGAAAATAATGGTAACTGGAGTGAAAATAATGGTAAAAAACGGTAAATATTGGGAAAAAAAAGGTAAATAATGGTAACAGGAGTGAAAATAATGGTAAAATAATGGTAGATTATAGTAAAATAAAGGTAAATAATGGTAACAGGAGTGAAAATAATGGTAACTGGAGTGAAAATAATGGTAAAATAATGGTAAATTGTGGTAAAAAAATGGTAAATTATGGTAACAGGAGTGAAAATAATGGTAACTGAAGTGAAAGTAATGGTAAACTATGGTAAAATAATGGTTAATAATGGTAAGAGGAGTGAAAATAATAGTAACTGGAGTGAAAATAATGGTTATATAATGGTAAATTATGATAAAATAATGGTAAATAATGGTAACAACAGTGCAAATAATTGTAACTGGAGTGAAATTAATGGTAAAATAATGGTAAATTATGGTAAAATAATGGTAAATAATGGTAACAGGAGTGCAAATAATGGAAACTGGAGTAAAAATAATGGCAATATAATGGTAAATTATGGTAAAATAATGGTAAATATGGTAACTGGAGTGCAAATAATGGTAACTGGAGTGAAAATAATGGTAAAATAATGGTAAAATAATGGTAACAGGAGTGAAAAATATGGTAACTGGAGTGAAAATAATGGTAAAATAATGGTAAATTATGGTAAAATAATGGTAAATAATGGTAACAGGAGTGAAAATATTGGTAACTAGATTGAAAATAATGGTAAAATAATGGTAAATTATGGTAAAATAATGGTAAATAATGGTAACTGGAGTGAAAATAATGGTAACTGGAGTGAAAATAATGGTAAAATAATGGTAAATTATGGTAAAATAATGGTAACAGGAGTGAAAATAATGGTAACTGGAGTGAAAATAATGGTAAACTAATGGTAAATCATGGTAAAATAATGGTAAATAATGGTAACAGGAGTGAAAATAATGGTAACTGGAGTGAAAATTATGGTAAAATTATGGTAAATTATGGTAAAATAATGGTAACAGGAGTGAAAATAATGGTAATTGGAGTGAAAATAATGACAAAATAATGGTAAATTATGGTAAAATAATGGTAAATAATGGTAACAGGAGTGAAAATAATGGTAACTGGAGTGAAAATAATGGTAAAATAATGGTATATTATGGTAAAATAATGGTAAATAATGGTAACAGGAGTGAAAATAATGGTAACTGGAGTGAAAATAATGGTAAAATAATGGTATATTATGGTAAAATAATGGTAAATAATGGTAACAGGAGTGAAAATAATGGTAACTGGAGTGAAAATTATGGTAAAATAATGGTAAATAATGGAAAAATAATGGTAAATAATGGTAACAGGAGTGAAAATAATGGTAACTGGAGTGAAAATAATGGTAAAATAATGGTAAATTATGGTAAAATAATGGTAAATAATGGTAACAGGAGTGAAAATAATGGTAACTGGAGTGAAAATAATGGTAAAATAATGGTAAATTGTGGTAAAATAATGGTAAATAATGCTAACAGGAGTGAAAATAATGGTAACTGGAGTGAACGTAATGGTAAAATAATGGTAAATTATGGTAAAATAATGGTTAATAATGGTAAGAGGAGTGAAAATAATGGTAACTGGAGTGAAAATAATGGTAATATAATGGTAAATTATGGTAAAATAATGGTAAATAATGGTAATAAGTGCAAATAATTGTAACTGGAGTGAAAATAATGGTAAAATAATGGTAAATTATGGTAAAGTAATGGTAAATAATGGTAACAGGAGTGCAAATAATGGAAACTGGAGTAAAAATAATGGTAATATAATGGTATATTATGGTAAAATAATGGTAAATATGGTAACCGGAGTGCAAATAATGGTAACTGGAGTGAAAATAATGGTAAAATAATGGTAAATAATAGTAAAATAATGGTAAATTATGGTAACAGGAGAGCAAATAATGGTAACTGGAGTGAAAATAATGGTAAAATAATGGTAAATTAAGGTAAAATAATGGTAAATAATGGTAACAGGAGTGAAAATAATGGTAACTGAAGTGAAAATAATGGTAAAATAATGGTAAATTATGGTAAAATAATGGTAGATAATGGTAACAGGAGTGAAAATAATGGTAACTGGAGTGAAAATAATGGTAAAATAATGGTAAATTATGGTAAAAAAATGGTAAATAATGGTAACAAGAGTGAAAATAATGGTAACTGGAGGGAAAATAATGGTAAAATAATGGTAAATTATGGTAAAATAATGTTAAATAATGGTCACAGAGGTGAAAATAATGGTAACTGGAGTGCAAATAATGGTAAAATAATGGTAAATTATGGTAAAATAATGGTAAATTATGGTAACAGGAGTGAAAATAATGGTAACTTGAATGAAAATAATGGTAACTGGAGTGAAAATTATGGTAAAATAATGGTAAATTATGGTAAAATAATGGTAAATAATGGTAACTGGAGTGAAAATAATGGTAACTGGAGTGAAAATAATGGTAAAATAATGGTAAATAATGGTAACAGGAGTGAAAATTATGGTAACTGGAGTGAAAATAATTGGGCATGGCAGCTCCCTGGCTGTCTGGACTCTATGGCATGGCAGCTCCCTGGCTGTCTGGACTGTTGGGCATGGCAGCTTCCTGGCTGTCTAGACTGTTGGGCATGGCAGCTCCCTGGCTGTCTGGACCGTTAGGCATGGTAGCTCTCTGGCTGTCTTGACCGTTAGGCATGGCAGCTCCTTGGCTGTCTTGACCGTTAGGCATGGCAGCTCCCTGGCTGTCTGGACTGTTGGGCATGGCAGCTCCCTGGTTGTCTGGACCGTTAGGCATGGCATCTCCCTGGTTGACTGGACCGTGAGGCATGGCAACACCCTGGCTGTCTAGACCATTAGGCATGGCAGCTCCCTGGCTGTCTGAACTGATGGGCATGGCAGCTCCCTGGCTGTCTGGACCGTTAGGCATGGCAGCTCCCTGGCTGTCTGGACTGTTGGGCATGGCAGCTCCCTGGCTGTCTGGACTGTTGGGCATGGCAGCTCCCTGGCTGTCTGGACCGTTAGGCATGGCAGCTCCCCGGCTGTCTGGACCGTGATGCATGTCAGCACCCTAGCTGTCTGGACCGTTAGGCATGGTAGCTTTTTGGCTGTCTGGACCGTTGGGCATGGCAGCATCTGGCTGTCTGGACTCTATGGCATGGCAGCTCCCTGGCTGTCTGGACCGTTAGGCATGGCAGCTCCCTGGCTGTCTGGACTGTTGGGCATGGCAGCTCCCTGGCTGTCTCGACCGTTAGGCATGGCAGCTCCCTGGCTGTCTGGACTGTTGGGCATGGCATCTCCCTGGCTGTCAGGACCGTTAGGCAGGGCAGCTCCCTTGCTGTCTGGACTGTTGGGCATGGCAGCTCCCTGGCTGTCTGGACCGTTAGGCATCTCAACACCCTGGCTGTCTGGACCGTGAGGCATGGCAGCTCCCTGGCTGTCTGGACCGTTAGGCATGGCAGCTCGCTGGCTGTCTGGACCGTGAGGCATGGCAGCTCCCTGGCTGTCTAGACCGTTAGGCATGGCAGCTTCTTGGCTGTCTGGACTGTTGGGCATGGCTGCTCCCTGGCTGTCTGGACTCTATGGCATGGCAGCTCCCTGGCTGTCCGGACCGTTAGGCATGGCAGCTCCCTGGCTGTCTGGACTGTTGGGCATGGCAGCTTCCAGCTTTCCTTATCATACATTTTCTTCAGAAAATGGGGAGTAAGAATCGCAAAGTAATGACATCTTTCAACTTAAGTCAGAGCATTTTCAATCATTATTTTTTAGCATGAATATAAGTTTTTTTGAGAATTCTGTAACAGGACACTGGTAGCAGAATTGCAGCAGGAACAACAGCAGCTGTTTGACCACACGGAACTTTCAGGGTTTTAGAAGAATAGACAGAGTTAAATAGGTAAATAGTTTGAAATTTTTCCATTTCCTCCGTATATATGCATTTTATTGCATGTGGGAGCAGTGTAGATCCAGATCACTTGGCACATCTGTTCCATCTGATCAGGATTGCACTGTTCACTATTGTCAGAAATAACCTAATTAATCAAAACGCAAACAATGTAGATCCAGATGACATGGATGTGCAGGCTGATCTGGATCTACACTGATTGTCCATCCAATTAAGGCATATATATGGGAGAAAGGGTTAATAAAATGTGGTCCAGCACCTGGCCACAATGAGCTGGATGGCATCCAGTGATACCCCCGCCGTAAGCGGATAATACTTCATGCTTGTAAAACATGCTTTTTGAACTATCAACACAACTGAAATAATGCTATTCAATTACAAAGGACACTTAATTTATAATATATAGCCTTATACCTAGTAAAATTCATTTTCTATCATGGACTAAGAGATGTGAATATAATCTCAGAAATCTGTGGACCAGACTTCTACTGCAAGCATCTGGTTGAAATTGAGTTCATTCTCAAAATAGACCAATCAAAAGCTAGATTTTTGAGACTTGTCTCCAATGTAAGTTTTTCCTCTTATCACTTGTCACCCAAAGTAATACTACAAGAGCCTGGGAAACAGCAGTGAGCAATTACAGCAGCTTTTTACACTGACAACCCCTCCCATACATATTGGAACATACAAGTTTACTGATTATGTTGGTTATATACTGTTAAACTGTTAAATGAGTCAAGTTTAGTTGTTTGCCGATTGTTTTATAACCAGCATATCTCATACTGTGACAGCAAGTATTAAATAACATGTTATGTGCTTGATGGTAAATTGACTTTTCTAATTGAATAAGCATGTATGGAAAATGCACAATTATCATACATTATAATTTTAACCTTGTATGTTCACAGTATTGCAGACTAAAATAGCCTATAGCCTAAGCCGTCTCAATATATCCAACCACACCATTTGCTGTATGTACACTTTCACCTATAGTCCCATCCTAGTCCCTATTCACAACTGTGGCTGCTCATTGCTGGCATCCATGCTATTCTGCCCTATGGATATGGCTTGTATCCCATTTGCAACCTGCAGTTTAGTTCCAGATTAGCCTGCACATCTATGCAATTTCAATCAGGATCTACACTAGTTATTTTATATATTCATTTGGCTACTTCTGTACAAGATGTGAATAGTGTAGATCATGATCACTGCATGCCTGTGCAGGCTGATCTGGATCTACACTAGTGGCTAATTGTAGGAAAGCCATAGTTAAAATTGGCTCGGTAGGCATATACTAAGTGCAGAATTTTACAATTTTTGCTGGTGTTGATTGAGTTGCATTCCCGTTCTAAACATGAACTCACACAAATCCTTTATTAGCTATCCGAATTCATTTGTGTTAATTTTTTCAGTGATGTATGTATTTGAAAGCATGGAGGGGGACCAGGAACCATGGACTTGTATATACTGAACAAAAACAAGAATTAAAGTTCCACAAAATAAAACTGGAACCTTCTAATTAATACATATTTTTAATGATTACATTTAATGTAATAATTGGAAAAAAATCAAACATTTTGTATTTAAAAATCAGAAGTTTTTTTGTTCAGTATATAGTTAAACACTGAGAATGAAGATCAGATTATATTGAACACAGCATGCATGATAACTGTTTTTGTATAATACATTTTATTAGTTATGAAATTATATTTTACTGTAAAGAAGAACAGATTAATAGAGATATATAGTGGAATTTTTTTTCTATATTATTCCTTTATGTTTACATACTTGTCAAATATGCCCAAGTCCTTGAAAATAATGCGCGTTTATGATCACGATATGGATTATAATTACTGACTTCTTTATCAGAGAGTAAAAGGATTGCCTTGGGCAATCACATTAGCCCTCGGCCTTCGGCCTCGGGCTAATATGAATACTCTCGGTCCAATAACAAGGCTAATATGAATTCAATTGATTACTAACATTATATAATATTTGTATTATGTATACAGTAATACTTTTATTGTCCAACAATATTGATCTGGTACCTCATTAAATTTCGTAAAGGTCATAGGAAAAACACTGGTACATACATGTAACCAGAGAACAAATTGATATAATTGTTCACTCCGAACGTCAGTGAGCTGTGGTGAATGCCGTACTACGGATCTGATGGTCTCTGGTTCGAATCCTTACAAACATCATTTTATAAAAATACACATTTTTTTCTTTTACTTGTAAAAAAATTATTTGAAATCGTTTTACTACTCGTTTTAGAATACCCTTTGAATAATATTTTTCTACAATTTTATTTGTGACATTATGCAACCGTATAGGCTATAAATGCATTTTACTTAGCCTATACACGAAAAATATTCAGGTATAAAATACTTCACACTACACCGGTAGTTTACACAAAAAAATAACAAGTCTATACGAGTTTTAAAAGAATGGAAATTTTAAAAAATTAAAATAAAACAAAAACAAAGTGGATAAAACATTAATTCGAACACACGAGTTTACGTCTTTATTCTCGAATTTAAACACTTTTACCGACTGCGCTAAGCGGGCTTCTTACATTTTGTAGCTTTTTAAAATTGATTATACAGAACATACCGATTTAAATTTAGATCGTAAAGTTTACGAAATATACCGACTACAGGGTCAAATTCAAGAGTGCCAGGTCAATGTTGCTGGACAATACTCTTTGATAAAGAAGTCGGTACATAGGCATTAGTTTTTTTAAGCTCTTCACTTTAAACATTAATAAGGTGTATACATTCCACAATAATGACATTATTTGAAGCCTTGTCAGTCACATCAGTTAGCAGATGTTTAAATAAAATTGGAATGCAAGTCTTGAATACCCTTTATCAAATAACGTTTTTATCTATAATTGTAAAACTGTTAAAAGATTCTCAGAACACACTTTTTGTGTAACAGGCGAACTTTTCAAACATCGGTACTATAAATTAAGATAAACATTAAAAGTTTTATATCGGATATCGAGATAAACTTTAAAATACATCACTGCTGCAACAAGGTGATTCTCAACCAGTATTTTATTGAGATTTGATCTATAAATGAACGAAAGTTCTTGGAATAGCACATCTACAGATTAATTATTTGCTTACCTCTTTGCTTGGAAGACAGTTGCAGAAGTTACGGAGGTTTATGAAGGTTTCTTGAAGATGAACGTAAAAGCTTAATATGTTTATTTTATTCCTGTCATCGTGTTCTTCCTGAATAAACTCCATGTACTGTTGTCTCAGTAAGACACGTTTCACTTAACAGTGACTTATGGTTGTTATGTTTTATATGTTTTTGACCTTTTGCATGAATTATTGTCGAGAATATTGGTTGGTTCGAATTAATTTAATAAGACAACTTGTAAGTCTTTGTGGTGTCTTTTTGAAATTGAAATGTACTTATCAACGCATGCTCTACGTATTGACTGTGAAGAGAGGGTGTGTTTTCTGCATGTGATTATTCCAAATTCAACTTTTTCAAATTCATGTTTTTTTCTTTTTTGTTCGGAAAAAAGTGAAATATGCATATCAGGAATCATCACACACAGAAAACACAGCATTGCAACGCAGCCAAACAGTAGAGAAGAAAAGAGAGCATAGGTTTATAAGGCAATCAATTTCAGATCAGGTTTCACAAACCATTAACGAAAGAAAAAGAACCTTTGGGGTAACCGCCTTAGAACGGTCAATGGCAAAACAATCGGCCAATGGGTCTTTTAACTAGGTTCTAGTGTGCACCAACCTCACACTTGCCCCAACAGGTTCTTATATAAACAAATAAGTACAAGCACTCTTCAAAAAATAACTCCAACCCAACATTTAACGCCACAATGTTCTTTGCAAATGTATACTAACATATAAAAGATGAGAAGTAATAGAATTGTATTTAGCAAAAGGAAGAACACAATGATATTACCGAAACAGCCCTGGGGTCAGATCAGCAAGAACACGATGACAGTGATAAAACAGATCGAGCTTTAAGGGTTCTTTTACAAGATTTCCCTGTAAACCTTAATAAACTCTGAAACCCCTGCCACCTTCGAGAAACCAAAGAGGTATTCAGAACGATCGACTGTTATCACCAGGCACACTGTAGAATGTCATGTTGGTAACCTTTCATTTTAAATCTACAAACGATTTTTGCGAATAACATGTAGGAAGTTTAATGGCCGTTTATTTTCAAAGTTTATAAATTAAATCTCCATAAAAACTGGCTGTGAAATACCTAGCTGCAATAGTGATTTTAAACTGTTCTTATATTTTTAATTTAATCTGGGTATCGGCGAAAAAACTTGCAAAAATTATCCTAGTAATTTGTTGCACCGATTACCCTGTTACGTTTATTGAAGGAAGTGTCCGCTGGATGAGCCTTTTAATTTAAATACATAATGCACTGCTTTATTGATATTATTTTCCGAAAATCGTTTTCCGAAATTAGTTTACACTAAATGAAAACGCAACTGAAATTCAAACTTTTGTCGTTGTTTTGTATTGCAGTATTTGTTAGTTTTTCTTACTTACTGTGTTAAAACAGAGAAAACATACCGAACACGAACAACGCGGATATTTATCTAAGGTATATTAAACACAATTAACGCTTTGTTCTTTGATTTATTAGAACGAGGTAATATGTCATTTTTTTAGGAAAACAGAATTTTATCACGAACACAATTATTTTAATGACCTAATTAAATGACCTTACTAATTCATTTATATGTATCTTACACCGTACCCTAAATACTTGTTTACGTTCATTGTAACAGGGCTAAAGGCCCAATTAACTTGTCAAAACTTTTTTTTTCATTGTGAAAATTAATTAACCACGTTGACCCTTTTCAAGAGAAAGCATAATTGACCAAATATTTATGTTCTCAAACAATCCCAAATCATTGAGACCCGGTCCGAATTAAAACGTCACAGTATTTTGTAGCCCACAAAATTACTAACCAATGTTTACAATCACTCGGCGAAAAGTTATCGGTTTTTTCCGTACGTGGGCCGTAAGAACGCAGAACGCGGTGACGTCATTCACATAAAAGTTGTTAACACAAAATCATGCAAACATGAAAAGAAAAAGACGAGGAAAAATAGAGATTCTTTAAGTTTTAACTTCATTACAAGGTAAACAAAGAAAGATGTAAATGTTATACGACCCATCCCGGTAACGGTTTTTAGTGGGGAATACGTCATCAATGTATGCACTTCTGCATACTTAGCGACCGTCGCCTGCCGAGAGTTGCCGAAAATCAGCTCGGAAAGATTCGCTGTTTGTTTTGTAAACAACATAAACGATCCGCAAAGCATGCTGCAAATCAATAAGATTATACCCTTTTCTTATTGTAAGGTTTATTTTTTGTGTTATTATGCATACAGGTGAAATCTAAAATGTTTAGGTTAATAAAAAATATGCTGTTTGACAAGTTTATTGGGCCTTTAAGCTTATTTAAGGCTTAACTACATCTTGTTTGATCTGGCCGTGAATGCATTAATATTTATTTGCTAATAACGTATCCCATTTTCATTAGTAGATTGGTCCAAATTTGAATTAAAAACACCACCCACGTGTAGAATTTAAGTTTCATGTATCTGAAACAAGGAAAAATCTTTTGGCGGTAACCTCACGGATTCTCATTTTCGTTTAATTGTTTATGGTGTCTATTTTGGAAATTGATCCTTTTTCTACATTTTATTCGCTTAGCATTCTATAAATACTCGCCAAGTGATGACAAATGTGAAACTTATCGTACACTTTTTATTTCTGAAGATGGAGGATAAAATTCCATGAACTAACAAAACAGAACCGCAAAGCTCGATGCGTTAAGTGCGGATAGTAATAGTGTATAATATTTGTTATCATTTAATGACTCCTACTTTCTCTTTCATTTTCAAAAGACAACTAGGTAGTGTCTGTTTTCAGTATCTACTAGGACCTCATTTCAACCTCTTTCGACAAAACGGAATACCATGGACAGGAACTATTTATAATATTTTTAATTATTTCCCCTGGATACCTCCCTGGATCTTAGCTGCTTCAAACTGTTCATCACCCTGCTAGATGCCTCTTCGATAAAAATAGCTACTGATCGAAGAATTCTTTCATTCTGCCCTCTGCAAAATAAAAATAATTGCATAGGGCGTATTGTAATGTTTATTGACAAACAGGGGAAAAGAGCCAGCTGCATACAGTTTCGCAATGCGATAATCGTTGAATCGAAAACAACGAAATTCCTTGTTCCATTTTTATTAGTCTGATTTTCCGAAAATTGTTTTCCGAAAATCTAGTTTCCCTAAATAATTAAAACATCTCTTCATATTCTGTTGCATAAGTGGATTTTTAAAGTACATTACAGTGTAACTTAAAGAAAAATGAAACATCTGTATAAACAGCCATAACACAAATGTATATTTGTCTATGTCAATTGTGGACGCTCATGACTCTGGCCTTACTATAAACCTTAACGTTTGCTCCATTCGTGATTGCTATGTCACAGACAAAAAAGAAAAAAAAAATATCAAAATCTCTAAAACGGCACAAAGCAATCCTATATGTGTGTGACTATTTTACATACTTTAAAAAATAGTTAAGTAAAGAAAAATAGTTATACCTAGAATCCCTAAAATTCTATTTGCAATTTATCACAAAAACAAAGCAACAAAAAATAACAATTCAAATGCCAACATGAGTGAAAAGATATTGACAACAATTTCTAAGGTCCTTGAAAAACACTTTCAATTATGAAGAGAGAAATCAACATTTTTATTTTTGGTCATCCATTTTCGCGACCAGGAAATTGAAGGTCAAACACACTTTTACAAATAACTCACATAATATACATTTGTTAGACCAAAGGACCTGAGATACTGAATTCAGTAACCCATTACTCACGGAGACATTTAAATTGATCTGTAGTGATGCTTCGTTTTTGTGATAAATTGCAAATGTCGTTTTAGGTATTTGTAGATCTAACTATTTTTCTTAACTGTTCTAACTTTTCTAATCATATGTAAATTAAACATTTATTAATACCATTGGTTTGTGCAAGTTTGATGGAACTGCATTGTGCCGTTTGAGAGATTTTGATATTTCTCTCTTTTTTTTGTCTTTGTCATAGCAATGACGAACGGAGCGATGCCTTAACGACTGGGCGACTTTGCTAAACAATGTCATGTTCGTTGGCGAAGTAGAAAGTTTACTATTTATCACTGTATATAAACCGATTGTATCATCTACCGGATATAGCGCAATGATTGTCACAAACACATATTAAACAGTTCAAAAATGAGGAGGTTTTGTATGTATTGTAATGAGAAATCCAATCGACAAATACATGTTCAACAGGCGATTCTCGTAGCACTTGTTATGAAAGACGTTGTTACCTTTTGTATGCAATATCAAATCGCTTTAGTCACTCACACAAAGTACCCTATGCACTGTGTACTGTTATAAAATCAGCGTAAATGTTTATGTTTTAACAGGTTTTGAGAAGTATGCTCATGCTAGCGATGATGAAACATATAATTATTATTCTTACAATAATAAGAATACCATAGCTGATCAATTAAACATCAAAACATTAGACCAAACATGCATGTATCATTTATTGAACATGTAAACTCAATCATTTGTATGTTTCTAGTGATCTATGTGTATCAGTTATGGCCATTTTTTAAAGATGATTTTTGTATATTTTTCGGATTTACGAACAGCGGCTTGATGTAAAAACATGCATTAAAAGTGTTTCGTACAGAAATCTGATACGTTATGAAATATAAGGGCCTCGGTGCCTTTATATACTGCGGCGACACGAAACAATTGGATCGGATCTACCTGACTTCATTATTTAACACCCAGGCCGCTCTGTGAACTACCATTTAAAACAAGCGATAATTAATGTCGTCCTAAAATGTTTTGGATTGGATAAACATAGTCTAAGGTTTTTCAAAAGTAATAGTAATAATAATGTAATTATTGTGTGAAGTATACACTATATTAGTGTTCAAACTGAAGAGCTTAATAGCACTAATGCTTATACACTGGCTTCTTCATCTGAGAGTGATATTGTTACTGCACACACTCTATAAATTACAAAATTTAAAATCAGTCTTGAGCCGAAGTTCCTACTATGTATTGGTTGCCTAAAATGCACAAAACACCGTTCAAAGCAAGATTTATTGCAAACTCTAGTTCTTGTACAACAACAAAATTATCCGTTCTTTAAACATCTTGTCTTACAGCTATAAAAAAAAACATGTAATAAGGTATTGCGAAAAAGTTTTTGAAACCACTGGCAAAAATTTATTTTGGTCTATAAAAAATTCAAATGACGTTTTGAAGAAGCTTAAATCAAATAATTTTCAGGCGTTCTGTTTGTCTACTTATGACTTTTCAACTCTTGAAAAAACGTTTGCTAGAGAAAGAAAACATTTATCGCTTGTTATGAATATAGGGCATTCTTTTCAGATGGTTCTTATGATAATTATACTTCATTGGCCTTATCCAGGCGCTCATTTTTTATTGGATAATATTTATTTGAGATTTGGTAACTCTATTAATAAACAAGTAATGGGTACTAATTGTGCATCCCTTGTTGCTGATCTGTTTTTATATTGTTATGAAAGAGACTTTATGTTATCTCTTTCCACTGAACATCAAGATGATATTATTACAGCTTTGATAACACCTCGATGTTCCTTGATGATTTATTAAATATAGATAATAACCAGTTTCCATCACTGGTTAATAAGATTTATCCTAAAGAACTACAGCTTAATAAAGCGAACATTTCAGAAAAGCAAGCAAAATTTCTTGATCTAAATCTGTCTATTGGAAATGGTTACGTCACTACTAAAGTATACGATAAAAGAGACGATTTTAATTTTAATATAGTACACTTTCCGTTTTTAGACGGCGATGTTTCTCGTGCAACATCTTACGGGGTTTATATCTAACAGCTTTTTCGCTTTTCAAGAGCTTGCAACGATGTGAATGATTTCAATGAACGTAATATGTGCATAACAGAAAAACTTTTAAAACAGGGTTATCAGTATCACATATTAAGGAAAATCTTTTGCAAGTTTTATCGCAAATACCCAGATCTAATTCATAAATACAGGTGCAGTTTAAAATCACTATTGCAACAAGGTATTTCACAGCCGGTTTTTATGGAGATTTAATTTACAAACTTAAAAAGATAAAAGGCAGTGTTAATTTCTCCCGGTTTTTCGTAAAAACATCTGCAAATTTAAAAAGTAAAGTTACCAACATGATATTTTACAGCGCTCTGCAGGCCTGGTGATTAGTCCATCTACAGTTGATCATTATGTTTACCTCTTTGGTTGCACGACGGTCGCAGGGTTTAAGATTTTATGAAGGTTTATGGGGAAATCTTTTCTTAAAAGAACCTAGAAGCTCGATTCGTTTCTTTTATCCCTGTCATCGTGTTCTTGCTGATTTTACTCCAGGAGTTCTTGTCTCAGTAAGAGCATTGAGTATCCGCCCTTTGGCTTTATAATGCTTTAAGCTTCTTATGTTTCATATGTTTGTGTGCTTTTGCTGCAACATTGTTGAGCCGATGGGTGGGTTGGAGTTATTTCACCAAGACAACTTGTACCTGTTTTGTGATACGAGAACCTGTTGGGGCAAGTGTGAGGTTGGTGCACCCTAGAACCTGGTTTAAACACCAAGTGGAATTTTGTTTTGCCACTGACCGTTCCAAGGCGGTATCCCCAAAGGTTCTCTTCTTCGTCCTATTTGAATTGACATACTTGACAAAAAACATCCTCTCTTTCTTTTCCTCCCTTTTTTTCGCTGCGTGGGCAGGATGTGTTTTGTGAGAGCGGCGTTTCCTGATATGCATATGTTACATTTTTTAAGTTTATAAATTTAATCTCCATATCAACACTGGCTGTAAAAATATCTACCTTGTTACAATAGTGATTTTAAATTGTACTTAGATTTTTAAATTAAATCTAGGTATGGGCGATAAAACTTGCAAAAGTTGTCCTTAATGATTAAATAATTAATTTGTGGCAGCGATAACCCTGTTTTGTTACGTTTATTGACAGGTATTGTCCGCTGGATCAGCCTTTTTATTTAAATACAGTATGCACCTAACAGCACTGCGCTTATTGATCTGATTTTCCAAAAAACGTTTTTTTGAAAATCTGGTTACACTAATTGAAAACGAAACTTTTCAGAGAAAAAAAATATCGAACAAGGATATTTTACTACGGTATATTAAACACAATTTGCGCTTCGTTCTTTGATTAATTGGAACGAGGTAAGATATAAATATTTTGAGGAAAACAGAATGACCTAATTAAACGACCGTACCCTAAATACTTGTTTACTTTTATTGGAACACGGTTAAGCTTATTTTAGACTTAACTACATCTTGTTTGATCTGACCGGGAATGCATTATTATGTGTGTGCTAATAACGTAACCAAACGTGTAGAGTTCAAGTTGCATGTATCTGGAACAAGAAAAAATCTTTTGTCGGTTACCTCGCGGATTCTCATTTTCGTTAATTGTTTATGGTGTCTATTTTGGAAATTGATCCTTTTTTCATTTTATTCGTGTAGCATTCTATAAATACTCACCAAGTGATGACAAATGTGAAACTTATCGTACACTTTTTATTACTGAAGAATGCAGGATAAAATTCCATGAACTAACAAAACAGAACGGCAAAGCTCGATGTGTTAAGTGCGGATAGTAATAGTTTATAATATTTGTTATCATTTACTGACTCCTACTTTCTCTTTCATTTTGCAAAACCAACTAGGTAGTGTCTGTTTTCAGTATCTACTAGGACCTCATTTCAACCGTTTTCGACAAAACGGAATAGCAAATATTTATTTGTTTACATGGAACTATTTATAATATTTTTAATTATTTCCCCTGGATACCTCCCTGGATCTTAGCTGCTTCAAACTGTTCATCACCTGCTAGATGCCTCTCTGATAAAAATAGCTACTGATCGAAGAATTCTTTCATTCTGCCCTCTGCAAAATAAAAATAATTGCATAGGGCGTATTGTAATGTTTATTGACAAACAAGGTAAAGGGCCAGCTTAAATAGTTTCGGCTTGCGATAATCGTTGAATCGAAAACAACGAAATTCCTTGTTCCATTTTTATTAGTCTAATTTTCCGAAAATTGTTTTCCGAAAATCTAGTTTCCCTAAATAATTAAAACATATCTTCATATTCTGTTGCAAAAGTGGATTTTTTAAGTACATTAAATTGTAACTTAAAGAAAAATGAAACACCTAGATAAACAGCCATTACAAAAAAGTATATTTGTTTATGTCAATTGTGGACGCTTATGACTCTGGCGTTACTATAAACCTTAATGTTTGCTCCATTCGTGATTGCTATGTCACAGACAAAAAAGAAAAAATATCAAAATCTCTAAAACGGCACAAAGCAATCCTTTATGTGTGTGACTATATGTAATACATACGCTAAAAATAGAACAGTAAAGAAAAATAGTTATACCTAAAATCCCTAAAATTCTATTTGCAATATATCACAAAAGCGAAGCAACACAAAACAACAATTCAAATGCCAACATGAGTGAAAAGATACTGACAACAATATCTAAGGTCCTTGAAAAGAGCTTTCAATTATGAAGAGAGAAATCAACATTTTCATTTTTGGTCATCCATTTTGGCGACCAGGAAATTGAAGGTCAAACACACTTTTACAAATAACTCATATTGTATACATTTGTTAGACCAAAGGACCTGAGATACTGAATTCAGTAACCCATTACTCACTAAGACATTTAAATTGATGTTTAGTTTTGCTTCGTTTTTGTGATAAATTGCAAATATATTTTAGGTACTTTTTATCTAACTATTTTTCTTAACTGTTCTAACTTTTCTTATTATATGTAAATTAAACATTTATTAATACCATTGGTCTGTGCAAAGTTTGATGGAACTGCATTGTGCCGTTTGAGAGATTATGATATTTTTCTTTTTTTTGTCTTTGACATAGCAATGACGAACGGAGCAATGCCTTAACGACTGGGCGACTTTGTTAAACAATGTCATGTTCGTTGGCGAAGTAGAAAGTTTACTATTTATCACTGTATATAAACTGATTGTATAATCTACCGGATATAGCGCACTGATTGTCACAAACACATAGTAAACAGTCCAAAAATGAGGAGATTTTATACGTATTTTAATGATGAATCCAATCGACAAAAACATGTTCAACAGGCGATTCTTTTAGCACTTGTTATGAAAGACGTTGTTACCTTTTGTATGCAATATCCTTTTGAAAAATCGCCTTAGTCACTCACACAAAGTACCGTTTGCACTATGAACTATTATAAAATCAGCGTAAATGTTTATGTTTTAACAGGTTTTGAGAAGTATTCTCAAGCTAGCGATGATGAAATATATAATTATTATTCGTACAATAATAAGAATACCATAGCTGATCAATTAAACATCAAAACATTAGGACAAACATGCATGTAGCTTCGACCCAGACTGTATCATTTATTGAACATGTTAACTCAATCATTTGTATGTTTCTAGTGATTTATGTGTATCAGTTATAGCGATTTTTTAAAGATGATTTTTGTATATTTTTCGGATTTACGAACAGCGGCTTGGTGTAAAAACATGTATTAAAAGTGTTTCGTACAGAAATATGATACGTTATGAAATATAAGCGCCCTGGTGCCTTTATATACTGCGGCGACACGAAACAATTGGATCGGATCTACCTGACTTCATTAGTTAACACCCAGGCCGCTCTGAGAACTACAATTTACAACAAGCGATAATTAATGTCGTCCTTACATGTTTTGGATTGGATAAACATAGTCTCAGGGTTTTTTTTAAAGTAATAGTTTTGAAACTCAAGGTTCACGATTATAAATACATACGCAGCTGAAAAATACCACATTTAAGGTTCCATGTTCACCGCCATATGTATACCGTCGTTTGGAACGGATCGAATTGTACTGTTCATTGGTGTTAAAATTGAGTTGCGCTCAACAGGGTCTTGGCGGCATGTGTAGTAATATGCATTTCCATTACTGCCTACTAACAGGCTCAATCAAACCGAGACTGCAATATTTTCAAACGTGTATTTGTCGTGTATGGTGTCTTTAAAAGTACCTTTTTCATCTGTTATAGGTTGTTTTCCTGACGAGTATTTAAAGTTTGCAGGTAGGCGTGACATACAAATTCTGAGGCAGAGCAAGTTATTTAAATACTGATATTTTAAGCTGATGATAAACCCTTTACTCGATGTACGGCCAATGCAGATCATCCTCAGCTGAAACATCGATGTCATTTGATCGGGATATACAATGGTCACTTGTTTTCAGAAATATTCTTATAAATGTAACAGCAACCAGTTAACAGCAAAAACAACGTACTCCATACCCCATGGAGTAAAGGGTCAAATGGAACTTTAGCAAACGAATCAATGTCTTGTTTTCCACCCAAGGATTGAGAATCACATAGGTCTTCCCTTGAGAGTCAGGTATGTTCCCATGATGATTACTGTTAAAGAAAATAAACGAATTCGCTTTCTAACATATTCTCATTATACATTAATACTAGCCATTAAAATACTGTTTTGACAACTGATTTGTGTAAACCATGTGTATGCCAATATATCAGTTACAAGAACAGTTTATAGTTTATTTCGAGGTTTGTATGAAAAATTCAACGGTCGCCCAGCTGTGTTGGGCCTGACAGTTTAATTTTTATACAAGCCTTCAAAAAGCATCTTACCTAAAAGCATGAACTTGATAAAATCAGCAAATGAGCATCGCCGTAAGTGATACAGATTATTGGAAAATCATTCAACAAAGATCGCACTAAATGATACAACAGAACTAGGTGTGTTTGCTATAAATGATAGTATAATAATACTATAGATGATACAGTCATTACGAAACACACCTCTCAAACATTTTAATAATTTACACTATCTATACATTTTAAGCAATATTGTAATGTAATAATCTTTATATCAATGTCAAAGAGTCATTTAACTGTTATTTATTCGTGCATCAAAGCGTTTATTTGTGGAGAATAACTGTATTTTGATACAATCACGTGGGTCATTTGCCGAACCTTCTTGTGATTAAATGCAATTTTGCAAGTTTTAATCCCTATATATGCACAAAACAAATTGTATTACAACCAATAAGGACTATAAAAAATAACGTACTTGTTTTTGTTGAAGGTACTTAAAATGATCATAACAATTCCGTTTTCAATGTGTTAGTTACGAATTGTTTATATCGCAGCCATGCAATCAGCTCGCTATATCCGGCATTTGATACAATCGGTTTATATACAGTGCTTATTGAAGATGTCATGTTTTTGTGTAACATTAATTTCAGGTCTTTAGATTGGTCGTATCACCATATCAGATAAGCATTATGGTTGGTAAGCTGACAGACAAAGACATGGACCAACTTGAGCAGTGGATCGGCTCAGGTCCTAAAACGTTTACACTGCTGTATGCCGTTACACGGGACGGATGCAACAGCAATACATTTCACCAGAAGTGCGACAACCAGGGACCCACGGTCACTGTCCTGTATAACCAACAGGGCTCCGTATACGGAGGGTATACAGCTGCAAACTGGCAGAATACTAACGGATATGTGAACGACACAACCGCATTTCTGTTTCAACTGCGTTACAGCAGCAATCCAAAGTTTACTAAGTTTCCTATCACAAACCAGACTTACGCTATTTATACACCAGCCGGTCCTACGTTTGGAGGTGGACATGACCTGTTCACATTTAATGGAACAATAAATCGGACAGGAGGTTACTTTCCGTTAAACGGCAGTATGAATATTGGCAACAGCTATAACAACCAAGGTTTGAATGCCAACCAGATTAACAATGGAAATATGAACGTTACCGAGCTTGAAGTCTATAAAGTTGCAGGTATGTCAATCAACGACCAAAACGACATTTGGTGCACCGCGTTTTAAATCGGGACTCACATGCAGTCTTAATTACTTAATGTAAATATACTCTATCAGATGTACAAATGTACATGGCTTATAATAGAGAGAGATGCAACAATATTTTGAACTGTAAGAAAATGCTGTCTAAAAAACTACTTATTCTAAATTAATATTTTGACAGTTATCATGATGGCTAATGGTCTCTTGGTAGTTTTTTTATTGTTGTACTTGTTCCTTTTGTGAAAGATAAAAATTGGCATAAAACCACATATTAATAGCAGATGCATTATGCGTGCTTCTTTAATAACGAATGCAGTCCGTCTCATTATTTTTTCATTCTTGACCACTGTGAGATAATATCACTGCTTTGGTAATTGTATTCTGTTTTCTGCATTTACGCAATTTTTATATTATTTAATCCTTAAAAATTATACAGTTCCTTGTTTATAGAGGTTTGTGGTTGTTCTGTAATCGTATATTAAAAAGCTTTATTTACACATATTTGCAGCTGGTACACGAAAGAAGGTCGTTCAAAAGCCTTGGCGGGTGATAAAAAGTTGGAATGTAAAGGTTAATATTTGATCAAATTTTAACAACTTAAAATGAGCTTTTTACGTATTCGTTAATTTCAAAAGAGTAGAGCTTTTGTCTGGCATTCATATTTTCTATAAAATGTTTTCATAAATTCGGTTAGCACATATTTTGCGATTTGATCTGGTAATCAAAAACATTTTTGGGTTTGTGCCGGCTTGGCAGGTATTCTAAAAATTGTTTTCGACATCTATATCTGTTTACATTACTGTAATGTTTAAGAAAGAGTTAATGATTAAATACATGTGTGGATTAAAAGTATTATTCACTTATCCTTGCAGTTCCTTGATGAACTAACAGAGGATATAATAGCTTTTAGTCCAGAAAGGTTCTCTTATCTAAACGAGGCGAGAGTTATTATGATCGGTCCGGTAGGTGCCGGCAAGTCCAGCTTTTACAATACTATCAACTCCATCTTCCGAGGTCGCATCACACAGAAGGCCAATTGTGGAAGTGCGGAACAAAGCCTTACCACGCAAGCAAGTATTTCAAAAATTACACACGAATGAACATACACATAATTTTATGGCTAGATATTCGAATAATTTCAGGAAATTTAATTGCTAATTAGACTGTTCTTATTTTTATTTAATATCTGATACTGTTTCACCATATACAAAGTTTACATGTTGTTATCTTTTCAAAACTAAGAAATAATTGATTAAATTCAAGTTCTGAGATGTTAGTCAAGGATTTAACCTTTCTATTAATTTTAAGTATGCTCCATACACGGTGCGTGTGAGATCTGGGGCGACGTTGAACTTCCGTTTGTGCGATACTCGTGGGTTAGAAGAAAATCAAGGTCTTGATGTTCTAGAGTGTAATTACCTACTGGACGGTCACATTCCCGATTACTACCAGGTGCGTGTTCGTACCAGTATTGTATTATTATTTATTATTTATGGTGATCAATAAATAATATTAAAAAGCTCATCAGTCGCATCAATAAGATTTTCATATAAACATCAGCACATTTTTTGAAAATATGTTAAATAGATCATTTATCAGTTTTGCAAAAAACCGATTTCTTCTTTGCAATCATTTGTCTAAAAAATGCCGGAATTATAACTAAAATCATTTTTCCTATGATGTTTACTGAAACACAATTGAGGATTGAACGAAATGGAATATACATAGGCATCAACTATTTTCTATAGTTAAACTGCTTGTGTTTTTTTTTTCGAATTTTTGAATTTGTGAACCTATTTCTTTGATTGTTTGAATAAGTTTTGCTTTCAGATTTGTTGAGTAACTGGGTTGGTTTGAGTGAATTTACCAAGGCATCTTTACCTTAAAACCTGTGGGAAAAGCTATGAAGTTGTTACCCTTAGAACACCGGATTGGCAATTGTGCTTAGTTACTGACGGTTCTATGGGCAGTTTTTTGTAATGTCTTATTTTAAAAATGGCCATATAACGCAAGTTATAGTAAAAAAAGGCAAATAGCTTTGAATGTGTGTATGTATTCATACGTCCGTTGAGGAAAAACCAGTAAAGAAATGAGAGCATGGATTGATAAAATAATCAGATCAGACACCACAAACAATTTAAAAAAGTACCTTGGGGATTACCGCCTTGGAATTATCAGTTGCAAAACAATTTGCTAAAATGGGGGTTTAAACCTGGTTCAAGGGGGATCCAAAATCACACTTGCCGAAAATTGTTCTCATATGAATAAACAAATCCAAGTTTTCTTGGTGAATTATCTCCAAACCACCCATTAACCCGACAATGTTAATTCTTTTTATTTCGTGCGAGTTGAATTTTCGCTTATTTCGCGCTAATAGGGCGAAATTCAAGCCCAGCGAAATTAAACTATTTAACAGTGTTTCTTTACAGGAAAATACAGTTGCGCGAATTTATGCCCCTGTGAATTTATTTACGGGTTTTGCGCGAAATTTCGTCCCCCGAAATTAAATTATATTACAGTATTTTTTTTTATATAATTTAATTTTTAGTTCAATCCAGCAGCCCCTATTACCCCAGGTACAGATGGGTTTATAAAACACCCGGGAGCAGACGACAAAGTTCACTGTGTGGTGTTTGTGGTGGACGCCACAACCTTGGAGGTACTACCGTCCAAAATCATCCAGAAGCTCAAGAGCTTCCAAAAACTAATGAACCAGAAAGGTAAGTCAATGAAATTTAATTGTTCATAAAAAATCATCCGTACAATTATATAATCAGTGTGCACCGTTTGAGTTAAAACTTTGCTTTTATGAAAGTTAAATTAAAGTTCATGTAAAAATGCGTTAATAATGGGTGCTCTTTCAGAAAGTAGCAGAAATTGATATTCTTAGTAAGCCGCCATTCAGGTCGTTTTGTGTCGTTACATTGACATATGACCAAAATGTTTTTGTTGTTCGTTTTAAATTTCATTCAACTCAACCTGTTATAGTTGCATTTTTTTCTTAGGGTAATATGAATGTACATGTAATCCTTCAAAATGTCTTTTCAAAAACCCTTTCATTTTTTACTATGCGCTCCCTTCTGTTTTATGTCTCTCATTTGTATTGTTCATTCTCTTATTAATTTTCAGGTATTCCACAGGTTCTTTTGCTCACTAAAATAGATCGGCTTTGTAGCAGTGTAGAGTCCGACGTATCCCAGGTATTCAAGAGCGAAACTGTTCAAAAGCATGTTGAGAAAGCGTCCCACATACTTGGATTACCACGTGGGAATGTACTTCCGGTGAAAAGTTACGAGAACGAGGCACAGTTGGACGACAGTACCAGTATTTTGGCATTGGTCGCCCTCCGTCAGATTCTTAATTTTTCTGAAGATTACCTAGAAAGCATAATGGAAAGATTGGCCGCATTGCAACGGAAGAGGGAAAGAATTACTGTTAAGAAATAAAATTTCATATTTAGCGGTTTGGGTTCACATGAAGACATTTGTGCTTCATTTTCATTTACTCGATCTGTAAGATAGAAACAATATCATCTAAGTTTTTTTTTCTACACTTTATTGACTGTGGATGGGAAAAACGGCTAAGTTTCCAGGCACGGTGTAACACATACTTAACTAGGTGTGATAGAAGGGAAATCTTAATTTTATTTATAAGGATGACAACGAGAAGGAAAATTCATACTCGAGTACTCGAAATATCTTATTCAGACGCAGATCTTATCCTTCTATTTTCAAGTGCAATTCTAAGAGGTGCAGATGCTGTGATTATTTAAATTGTAATTCTGTCATTAAATCCGCAGTTAACGGAAGAACTTTTTATGTTAACATTAATAATGATATAGACAGACAAACTGAAAATGTTGTTTACGTTTAAACTTGAAATTCTAATAACTGTGGAATTCAATATGTGGGACAAACAGTCGCCCTTCAAAAACACGTTTTGGACAACATTGTTCTAAAATTCGAAACAACAGCAAATTTAAAACATTTTTATACCAACATTTCGAACATTGAGGACACCGTTTACAAAATATACTCGTTCAACCAGTAGAAAAACTTACATTTGACAGCGCTGCATCAAGAGCATTTAAAATCAGAGCCAGACTCATTTCGGAACAAAAATGGATTTAAAAAATACAAACTCCTTACCAACTTGGTTTAAATGATAATATTTATCAGGAAGGCAACATTTCTAAAAATCCTGATTATGACGTCTTTGAATTGCTTGAAATACGCAAAAGAAAATCGAGGTCGCACGGAATCAGAACTAACGGAAACATAAAAAGAAAATCACGTATTCGTTGTTCTATTCATGACCTACATATTATTTTAAAACAATCTGGCAGACACGCCATGCTATCTAGGTTGGCTTCTCTTTCTATATCAAGTCTGCAGAAACTGGATGAGGAAGCCTACCACATCGTCATAAGAACCCATCCTTTTTACGAGGTTGCTAGTCTTATTCAGTGTTATACTCGGCATGTTCTCAGGCCACACATTGACTTGGAATCTGACCATCAAAGACATTTCCTTAAAATTTCTTTTTTTAAATAAAGGAATAGATTTTATTGCCCTTTAAGTATATTTAAAGATAATACAGTTCAATCAGCCGTTCCTAATTATTTTAAGAATACTGAATCGCCTATGCTTTGTTATAAATACAACAAACCAACTAGAAATACAATTTTTAATTACAATAAAACTACCTCTGATTTACAGATCATCGGAAATACACCAAAATCTTGATAGTGTTTAACTTCTAAATTTTGCTATAAGCCTGACGGTCATATTGTTTTAGGCCGAAACGTTTTGAAATTAAAGAGTTAAAT